>CAXKVI010000003.1:98018972-98384571 GCA_964058755.1 Campiglossa producta
GATTCTGTTGAGCCATCTCTTGTAGAGATCGACGACAGCTGAGCGTCAGTTCAGAGTTGAACGAATAAGAGTCAAGGGATTTGATGGCCACCTGGCTGTCGCTGAATATAAAAATGTCCTGTCCGATAGTGTGTTGGCCTATCCAAGCCGCGGCGTCCATGATTGCTGAAACTTCAGCCTGGAAGACACTGCAGTGATCAGGTAGTCTGAAGGAGAGCTCAAGGTTCAGATCCTTTGAATAAACCCCTCCTCCAACTCTGCCGTCTAGCTTCGAGCCATCAGTATAAATGGAAGTGCCGCCATGATACGTACGTCCCCTCTACCATTCCCTTAAAGTAATTTATTCCAAATCATGGAACATTATTCTAAATTTTAACCCTAATTATTCAGTTTTTAAATTCCCGGTTTTGAACATTTTTGAAGTTTTCAGTTTCCAGACCTATTTGAAAAAATCGGTTGTTAGGTCCTAATTTGCACAACTTTTTTTCTACTTTTCAGGAACGCCAGAACTTTTTGAATGCCAGCCAAAACGGTTTTCAGCCAATTTTTAAAAAATCGGTTTTTTAAGTCCAAATTTGCAGAACTTTTTTTATACTTTTGGATTTTTTTAAATACCCGGTTTTGACCAACTTTCAAGTTTTCAGTTTCCAGACCAATTTAAAAAAAACCGGTTTTAAGGTCCAAATTTGCAGAACTTTTCTTCTACTTTTCAGGAACTCCTGAACTTGAATGCTACTCAGAACAGTTTTTAAATTCGCGGTTTTGAACATTTTTGAAATTTTCAGTTTTCAGCCAATTTTAAAAATCGATTTTCAGGTCCAAATTTGCAGAACTTTTTTCCACTTTTCAGGAACTCCAGAACTTTTTGAATGCCACCCAGGACCGTTTTAAAAAATCGGTTTTTTAGGTCCAAATTTGCAGAACCTTTTTTCTACTTTTCAGGAACTCCAGAACTTTTTGAATGCTACCCACAAGAGTTTTTAAATTTCAAGTTTTCAGGCCAATGTTAAGAAAACGGTTTTTAGGTCCAAATTTGCAGAAATTTTTTCTACTTTTCAAGAACGCTAGAACTTTTTGAATGCCACAAAAAACTGTTTTTAAATTCACGATTTGGAACATTTTTGAAATTTGCCGTTTTCAGCCAATTTTTAAAAATCGGTTTGTTAGGTCCAAATTTGCAGAACTTTTTTTCTACTTTTGGAACTCCAGAAATTTTAGAAGGCTATCCAGAACATTTTACAAATTCCCGGTTTGGAACATTTTTCAAATTTTCAGTTTTCAGCCAATTTTGGGAAATCGGCTTTTTAGGTCCAAATTTACAAAACTTTTTTCCTTCTTTTCAGGAACTCCAGAACTTTTTGAATGCTACCCAGAACAGTTTTTAAATGCCCGGTTTTGGAACTTTTTTACAAATTTTCAGTTTTCGGACCAATTTTAAAAATCGGTTTTTAGGTCCAAATTTGTAGAACTTTTCACTTTTGTTTTTGTTGTTGTAGCGAGGTGTGGCCCTGCCTAAATGTCAGACAGGGTCACCCCGAGTGTATTGCTCTTGGCCGAGTCGATGTAAGAAAACGTGCCATGTAGGTCATTTAGCGTTACCCAGGGTGCACCAACGGGAAGGCGACCTACTCTTACACCCCCTTTTTTCTTCTTTTCAGGAACTCTAGAACTTTTTGAAAGCTACCCAGAACAGTTTTAAAAAAGTCGTTTTTCGATAAGACGTATTCTGCGTGAAATTTCAAAAGCATTTTTTTTTGTCTAATTTTGCAGATCTTTTTTCCCTTTTCAAGAACTCTAGAACTTTTTAAAAGCTACTCAGAACAGCTTCTGTTTTCGTTTTTTCTTTCAAGGCAGGAAAGGTTAAACTCTCTGGCGTCTAAAATAAACCATGTTGTCTACCTCAACTAACGTAAATTCGCAATAGTAGTTCGAAGATTTTAGACTCAACAGAACCCAGGGTCGTTGTACGAATAAAAAAGGTATTAATAGATTCATACAAAGGCCCTAATTGACACATTTTTCGAAAATGACTTTTTCACATATTTAAGTAGTATATAGTAAAATACACACTCACTACAAATTTTAAGGAGTAACTAGCAGTAATAACAGAGATATTCCAAATTTACAAAGCTATTGGGCAATTCACAAGGGGTGTCGTATTCGCCTCTCGTTGTATGTTTCCATGGTTTCCAATATAATTTGTTTGGAAAATAGACAAATAGCACGAAATACTAGAGGTTGTGAATTGCGTATATATTTGTATACGTTCAATGTAAAAAAAAATTAGTTTTCTGCTTCTCCTGTAAATTTTTCTTTTTGTCAGTTAAAACCTTTGTAAAGGCCTTTGTGAATTAAGGTAACGTTATACAAATTGGTATAACTTACATGTTAGCCAAAACTAAATATTTTAAGCACGTAGTTCGCCGTGGTGAACCAGATTCATCATAATTTTTGAATGCTTCGAAGAAATCAGTATGCGCCTTTTCAAATTCACCTTCACGCAAATGCATTTTTCCGCCGCACTCACGTATTACGCCCATTATAAGAGGATGTGGTATTGCCGATTTTATATGCAATGATTGTTCATACAAAGCTTTGAGCTTTTTATTGTTTTTCTGTACTGTGTACATTTGAATTTCCAACGCATAAATCTCTAGCAATTGCGTTCCCTTCTTCAAATCATCCTCACCATCGTCTGTTTGGCAGGATTGATGTAATTGCTTAAGTATTTTTTGTAGCTTTATAAAATCGCCAAGATCAAAGTAAAGTTTTCCCAATTTAGTGTTGGTTTTGAACCAAAGACGATCATTTTTCGCATCCTTCAATGCATCCAAAGTGGTTTCATAAAACTTTTGTAAAATTTCCATCTAAATTAAAAATCAAACTTTGAGTAAATATAACCAAGCTGAGACAATTATAAAATTTCTTTTACATTTTTCGATGTGGAAATGTAGTCCAGGATGGAATTGATTGACTTTTCCGAATGATTACGCGTGACAGCACTTTTAATGTAAGTCAATAGAAGTTTATATCTTTCCATCATTTCGTTATAATTGCTCTATAATATACAATAATTATTAGTATTAACGCAAATTTTAAACATATTGCATTATATTTACCAATTTAAAATTTATCTTAATCATTTGCTTGAGCGCCTTGAATCCCCATTCTCCTTTTTCTCCACCTTCCAGATCAAGCACCTTTTGAAACGAAGCCAGCGCTCCATTGGGATTATCTTCCTTTAGCGCCTTACTATTGTAATATTGATTTTCGAGGTCCACATCTGGCTCGGAGTTGCTATCCTCGGAATACTCCTACAAAGACATTTTGCCGGTAAATGGCCAGACGATTTGGATGCGACAGGGAACACCTTCAAATTTCATCATACTTACCAATCCATAATCCTCGTCATCCTCGCACATAAAATCATCCTCGTTATCGGACATTTTAGTTTTTTATCAAGTAGAAAGATAAGTTTCCAAAGCAAATGAATTTATATCAAAATTTCACGGCACACAAATTTTATTCTTCTTCCCTTTTTCAAGTGTCGTTCACAATAGACTTGGGCTGCAGAAAGACTGTTCGTTTTATTTCCCATCAGTACCCTAAGGTCACATATTTCTCGATAATATATACACATCTTTATGAACCTGAACACTGGTGAGCGTGAACAATTTTCGGTAATAGTTTCCTTTAGGGCACAACTCCTAATAAATTAGCTAAAAATATGGGAGATACCTCAAAAGACGCGTTTTGGCCTCAGGATCACGAATCCGGAAGCGCTTTTTTAATTTTTTGTTTTAGTGAAAAGTTATGGTCAAAAAACCGAAAAATGACCCGGGTCCGATACCAAAATTGGGGCGGAATCCATGGTATTTATGTGCGAAACACCTTTCTGAGTTGGCGGCCTTCGGCCGCGCTTATAAAAAATAACCCTGGGCTACGCCATCCCAAGTCCGGACGTGTGACATAACCGTGGCTACCGCCACGGCGCGACATTTGTTGCACGTTTTTAGGGACAGCCTAATAAAATTACAACAACCACATGAAAACTTGAAACTTTGATAGCAAATATCTCTTCAGAGAAGCAAAATATTAAAAAAGCGCTTCCGGATTCGTGATCCTGAGGCCAAAACGCGTCTTTTGAGGTATCTCCCATATTTTTAGCTAATTTATTAGGAGTTGTCCCCTAAAGGAAACTAATACCAAATATCTTTGATATTAGTTCATTTAAAATAATTGAAATTGGTAAATATGCTTTGAAATGCTTATTTTGCCATCTCACAGTGAAATTTGTGCGAACGCAAAGTGTCATAAAGCCTTGTTGTTGTTGTTGTAGCGAGGTGTAGCCCTGCCTAAATGTCAGACAGGGTCACCCCGAGTGTATTGCTCTTGGCCGGGTCGATATAAGAAAACGACCCGGGTCGTTTCGGCACGATGGGTACAGCACAAGTACTGGTACCGTTCTCGTAGAACCGGCAATACAAGAAACTAGCCGTGTAGGCCATGTAGGTCATTTAGCGTTACCCAGGGTGCACCAGGGTTGAATTTTGGCAATTAACACACCAAATTTTGTCTTTTTTTTCACATTTTTTGGAGAATTGAACTCTATTGACAGATGTGCGTGAATACACAAAATAATTAATTTGGATTTCTCTTCCTTTGCGTACGCAATAGAATATCTCCACTCATTCACGTTCACACAGAGCTGTACGGGGGTCAAATTTTGACAATCAATAATGTTAGCACAGGGATGCATGTGCTGTTAACATTCATGTTATTTCACATATATTTATGTTCACATGCATTATTCAACACATAATATAATGCGAATAGTACTCAATATAAATGCATGAAAGACACGTAAAATTGAAATTGATCCACTGCATCAGCAATGAGAGTCAAGTGATGCTTCAAATGATTATTTCTATCTCATGTTGCATTATAAAACATTCGTTTGAATGTATTGCTGTCCCTCACTCGATTTTTGCAGGGATCCCTTGGAAAATTGTTTTTAATTTACCCTGGAATTCTGTAATTTTGTCTCATCTCAAGTCACAAAATTGAGATCTGTTATTTGAGGTTTGTAATTGGACAACATGGAATTGGAACACGAATTGTCTCTATTAGTGACTATTGTCTCTATTAGTGACTAGAGACAGCTTACAGAATTCGGGGGTTATTCTACTGTTTAACCTTTGTGGCCATCACTGTTATTACCTTGCAAATAGAATTCTTGTGCCAACATAGTGTGGCGAATGTTATCAAGAATCGCTCATCTTCCACCACTAGCGTCACTACCACAACTACAGCTGTTTACATACATGACGTGAGAGCGAGAGAGGGAGAGGCAGCTCGCGTGTTTACGATTGTGGCACAAAGAGGAGATGACGATAGATAAACGCTTCGAGAACACTGTTGCGCGAATAAACCAGAAATGTGTAGACATTTCTAGGTAGTGAAGCTGCTGTCTGCTAGGGTATATAAACCGCGCAAAGACAACGCAAATCAATCAGTTTATTTTGAAGTGTTGTACAGTGAAGTACTGAACAGTGAGTTAACCCGCGATATTGTACTACGGTTTTTAGTAGTAAATAAAGCGTACTATTTATTAAGCAGAATCGGAGTGTTTTATTTAACGTACAGTGATCGAACTCAGGGAAAATAATCAAGGAATCATCGAATTCGTCACAATTGGTGTCAGAAGCGGTATTGTTAAATAAATACAAGGACATTGAAAAGGATAACAAGGACATTGAAAAGGATAACACGGACACTGAAAAGGATAACTAGGACATTGTAAAGGTAACAAGGACATTGCAAGGATATGGCAAAGTTTAATGACTTGAAGATCCAACAACTCAAAAACGAGTTGGAGAAACGTGGAATGGTAACAACAGGCAATAAGCCAGAGCTACAATCACGTCTACGCGAGGCTATGGAAGCGGAAGGAATCAACGTTGACGATTATGTTTTTCAGCTTTCGGAAGAGGGAGCGACGAAAATAGAAGAGCAAAAGGATACTCCGGATTCAGTGGCAAATGTGGACACAAACTCGCTGTTGGCTGTATTGGCTCAGATGTCGACGAATATAACATCAAAGTTTGAAGAACAGAAAACTTGCATGGAGGAAACGAAGACGCACATGGCATCTCAAATATTGCAGTTGTCTACACAGCTGGAGGAACAGGAAGCACGTATGTCCTCAAAACTAGAGGCGCGCATGGACGAGAAACTAATGCAGCTTGAGGAGAAAGTCGAAGCCGAGGTGGATGCGTTAAGAAGTCGTATCCAGGAGTTGCAGCTGAATCGTCCAAGTGTTTCCACAAGCGTACCCAAGGTAAAAACCCCATCATTTGACGGTTCTGTTCCTTTCCAGGTATTTAAGCTACAATTTGAGAAGACAGCAGCTGTGAACAACTGGGGCGCTGAGGACAAAGTCGCTGCTTTATTTGTGTCATTGAAAGGATCTGCAGCCGAAATCTTACAGACTATTCCGGACGCTGAAAGAAACATCTATGAATCGTTGATGGGAGCCGTTGAAAGACGTTACGGTAGCGAGCATAGGAGGCAGATATTTCAAATGGAGCTACAGAATCGCTTCCAGAAGGCTAATGAGACATTGCAGGATTTTGCATGGGACATTGAGAGGTTAGCTCATTTGGCGAACGCAGATGCACCCGTGGAATACATCGAGAGGGTAAAGATCCAAAGATTCATAAATGGAATAATGGATGTAGACACGAAGCGAGCCGCATATGCAAACCCCAAAAGGACATTCGCAGAGACGGTATCACACGCTTTATTACAAGAGACAGCCTCGATTTTATGTAAACCAGATAACAAGGTTCGCCATGTGGAAAAGGAGACATCAGACTTGGTCGAAAAAATCAACAAAGTTCTGGAAGCCTTGAATGGAGCACAAAAGAAAAGCGATGGTGTCAGTAAATGTTTCAAGTGCGGAAAATCTGGCCATATGGTGCATCATTGCAACATCGGCTCCAGAGACTTCGGCAATGCTTGTGGACGTAAGGGTAACGCTGGAGGAGATGACCAAGATGAATGCCCTATAGTTTCTGTGTCGCAGGTCGGAGGGAAAGCAAGTACTGTTACTGTTAGAGGTTTCTTGGACGGAAAAGAGCGGTTATTCACTGTGGATACTGGCGCATCTCATTCCATCATTAGAAGTGACTTGGTCCAAAAGAGAGTACGACCATTGCAGGATGCAAAGTTGCGGACAGTAACTGGTGAAAGTAAGCTGGTTCATGGAGAAGTGCGGTGCAAAGTTGCGATTGGGAATGCGACTACATACCACAACTTCTTAGTGGCAGATATTGTGGACGAAGTCATCATTGGCGTCGACTTCTTGGCTGTGAGAGACATTCACATGAACCTGAGAAATAGAGTTATGAGATACAATGGCCAAGAAGTACCTCTGATCTTTGGACACAACATTGGGTATTACACCAAAGGAGTTTCATTAGAGATGAAGCACAAGGACACTCGAAATGCAAAGGTACCTCCTCGACCAATGGCTTCGATAGACAAATGCCTACTTGAGAATATTTGGAGAAGTCAACAGGAAGATTCAGATCTGGCATGTGTGATCCGAGGGCTCGAGCGAAACAAACGACCAGCAAGAAAAGAAATGTCAGCGGCGAGTCCAGTTGCCAAGTCATATTGGGCACAATGGAACAGTTTACGAATGGTATCCGGTTGTTTGCATCGAATATGGGAGAGTGAGGATGGTCAATGCGCTCGGAAGCTTATAGTTGTTCCAAGGAAGCGGGTGTCTGATGTTCTCAGGGAGATGCATAACGATCCAAGTGGAGGTCATCTAGGAGTCAAGAAGACCTTGGAGAGGATTAAGCAGACATTTTATTGGGTTGGTTACGGTCAGTCGGTAAAGGAGTGGATTGCCAAATGCGATGAGTGCATCAGAGCAAAGGTGCTGAGGTCCACGAGTCATGGTCTTAGGAGGCAGTGCAACTCAGATGCACCGGTTGAGAGGATTACCTTGGATGAAGCTGGTCCATTCCCCGGAAGTATAAGCAAAAACATGAAAACCAGGTACGAAAAAGCAATGGAAACAGAAGGGTTTCTGGAAGGAGATTTAGTATTCCTTAACAGGCCATAACGGAGGAAAAGTGTGTCTCCCAAAGTTCAGTGCAACTCGGAAGGACCATACAGAGTTGTGAAACGGATCAACGACGTTGTTTACCGCATACAGGCTGTTGGAATGCTACGGAACACAATGAAAGTGGTTCCCCTGGAGAGACTAGCAACGTTCGGATCGGGAAATGTGTCTGATCGGGACGATCAGACTTAGGTGGAGGGCAGTGTGGCGAATGTTATCAAGAATCGCTCATCTTCCACCACTAGCGTCACTACCACAACTACAGCTGTTTAGATACATGGCGTGAGAGCGACAGAGGGAGAGGCAGCTCGCGTGTTTGCGAATGTGGCACAAAGAGGAAATGACGATAGATAAACGCTTCGAGAACACTGTTGCACGAATAAACCAGAAAGGTGTAGACATTTCTAGGTTGTGATGCTGCTGTTTGCTAGGGTATATAAACCGCGCAAAGACAACGCAAATCAATCAGTTTATTTTCAAGTGTTGTACAGTGAAGTACTGAACAGTGAGTTAACCCGCGATATTGTACTACGGTTTTTAGTAGTAAATAAAGCGTACTATTTAGTAAGCAGAATCGGAGTGTTTTATTTAACGTACAGTGATCGAACTCAGGGAAAATAATCAAGGAATCATCGAATTCGTCACACTATTGTGTTGTGTATTCGTGCAACAGTGTTCTCGAAGCGTTCATCTATCGTCATCTCCTCTTTGTGCCACATTCGCAAACACGCGAGCTGCCTCTCCCTCTGTCGCTCTCACGTCATGTATCTAAACAGCTGTAGTTGTGGTAGTGACGCTAGTGGTGGAAGATGAGCGATTCTTGATAACATTCGCCACACTGCCCTCCACCTAAGTCTGATCGTCCCGATCAGACACATTTCCCGATCCAAACGTTGCTAGCCTCTCCAGGTGAACCACCTTCATTTTGTTTCGTGGCCTTCCAACAGTTTGTATGCGGTAGACAACATCATTTATCCGCTTTATTACTTTATATGGGCCTTCCCAGTTACATTGCAGTTTTGGGGACAAACCTTTCTTTCGTTGTGGGTTGTATAACAGCACTAAATCTCCTTCTTTAAAACCTTCCGAGTTGATAGCTTTGTCGTATCTGGCTTTCATCTTATCACTCATGATCTTCGTCCGTTGTCTTACAAGATCGTGTATTTCTCTCATTTCTTCTTCCAAGATGCTAGTGGATTTCCTGGCATTTATTCCTTCATCAGCATTTATCCCAAACTTCAAGTCAGTTGACCATGCCATCTGATTGAGGATGCAGTGCAGTTGTTCGAGTTTTCCGAATACCCAATGTCTTGCACATTTCTTGAAATACGACTGATTCGAAATTCCTGCCTTGGTCAGAATGTAACTCCATCGGTACACCAAACCTCGCTACCCAATTGTTAATGAACACCTCTGCAATGGTTTCTGCCTCTTGATTTGGAATCGGGTAAACTTCTGGCCATTTGCTGAAATAGTCCATAACAACTAATACGTACTTGTTCCCGAGTTTGCTAGTAGGAAATGGACCAGCTACATCCATGGCAATCCTCTCAAACGGTGCACCTGTGTTGTACTGCTTCATCTGTCCATGACTTCTCGACTTCGGACCCTTTGCTTTGATGCACACCTCACAGTTGGCAATCCACTCCGCGATCGACTGCCGGCAACCAACCCAATAGAATCTCTGCTTGACTTTCTCCAACGTTTTCGTGACTCCGAGATGACCTCCACTCGGACCATTATGTAGCTCATTCAAAACATCAGAGATTTTCTTCCTTGGGACAACTACCAGCTTCCGAGCGCATTGACCATCTTCGCTTTCCCATACTCTATGTAAGCAACCGGATACCAATTTCAGACTGTTCCACTGTGCCCAATATGACTTGGCAACAGGACTCTCTGCTGACATCTCCTCTCTTGTTGGTCGTTCGTTTTGCTCGATCCCCTGCATCACACGTACCAGATCTGGATCCTCTAGCTGATACTTCCTTAGTTTATCCATGTTCCATTCGTCCGTAGATGTTATAGTCATTAGCCGCACATCTATAACATCTTCCTTGGCCTCAGCTTTCGAACAATGCTTGCATTCTAGGTTACATGGTCGCCGGGACATTGCATCAGCATTGCCGTGGTTGCTGCCTTTGCGATGCTCTATGGAAAAGTCATAACTTTGTAGTCGCTCTATCCACCGTGCCAATTGACCTTCCGGATTACGGAACTGCAAGAGCCATTTCAAGGCTGCATGGTCTGTCCTGACGTGAAATCGCTGTCCATAGAGATACTTGTGGAAATGCTTGATGCACTCCACCAATGCCAGTAGTTCTCTCCGTGTTACACAATAGTTCCTTTCGGGCTTCCCAATTGTGCGGCTATAGTACGCCACTACCTTCTCCTGCCCATCGACAATCTGTGACAAAACCCCTCCAATCGCGTAACCGCTCGCGTCTGTATCCAAAATAAATGTTGAGCCTGGGATTGGATACGCTAACATTGGGGCAGTGCACAGCCGTTCCTTCAAGGTTTGGAAAGCCACTTCATGTTCCTTCTTCCAATCAAATGACATATTCTTCCTGGTCAACTCATGAAGGCTACTGGCTACGCTGGCGAAATTCGGTACAAATCGACGATAATACGTGCACAGTCCGAGGAAACTTCGTAGCTCATGTAAATTTTTCGGTCTTGGCCAATCCTTTACTGCTTCGATCTTCTCTTTAGCAGTGCAAATTCCCTTCGTAGTAACCTTGTGACCTAAGTAACTTACTTCCTTCTTGAACAATGCACACTTTTTGGGACTTAATTTCAGACCGGCGCCAGCGATTCTTTGGAAAACTTCCTCCAAGTTCTTAAGGTGTTCCTCAAAGCTTTTTCCCAGCACGATGATATCATCCAGGTACACCAAACATGTTTTCCAATGCAGTCCTTTCAATACTTGATCCATGAGTCTTTCAAAAGTAGCTGGAGCATTACATAGTCCAAAGGGCATTACCGTAAATTGCCCCTCTCCAATGCTGAAGGCTGTCTTTTCCTTATCCTCATCTTTCACCTCTACTTGCCAATAGCCGCTTTTCAAGTCCAGTGTTGAGAACCATTTCGTACCAGATAGTGAGTCCAGAGTATCGTCAATTCTGGGTAATGGATAGCTGTCCTTTTTCGTTACGTCGTTCAACTTCCGGTAGTCCACACAGAACCGCATTTTTCCATCCTTTTTCTTCACTAGCACTACCGGTGAGCTCCATGGACTAGCTGATGGTTCGATCACGCCGCTGTCACTCATTTCTTGTATAATTTCTCTTACCACTTGGCGTTTGGCCAATGGAACACTTCGAGGAGCTTGGCGGATTGGTCTCGCGTCACCGGTATCAATGTGATGCTTAACTACATTGGTCCGACCTGGTTTGGAGCCATCCTTGTCAAATATGGTAGAGTACTTTAGTAGAAGTTGGTTTGCCTTACTCTGGTGGTCTTCTTCGAGCTCTTGCGTCCACGCCGTGATATTATCTGATAGATTACTGTTGCTGGTAGAGACATTTCCCTGGAGCTGTTCACAGTTTATAATCACCTCCACCTCCTGACATTGTCCCAATATAGCTCCTTTGGAAAGCTTGATCGGCGATCGGAACTCATTTAGTACTCTTACCGGTATACGTCCATCTTGTTTTGTCATAGCCAGTGTTTTTCCTACTAGTATATCCGTCTTTGAATTGTTTGCTGCCTCGACAACCCACAATTTGTTTGTCCCATAATCTCCATCAATCCTTGCCCAAACGACTGCCTCCGACTTCGGTGGAATTTGTTGACTATCTTCCACGAGTACCCGCTTACTGATGTACTTGTTCTCGTAACCAAATTTGAGTGGCACATCCATGTTCTTATAGCTCATGGTCCTGTTTTGCATGTCGATCTTGATGCCTTGGTTGCTTAAGAAATCCACCCCAACTATGATCTCATCAACAATATCTGCCACTATAAAATTGTGCAGTACGGTGACATTTCCAATTCCGATTTCACATGTTATTTCTCCTTGGACTTGAGTGTCCTCACCAGTCGCCGTACGCAATTTTGCTCCATGTAATGGCCTCACTTCTTTGTTGACTAAATCAGATCGAATGATGGAATGAGATGCGCCCGTATCAATAGTCAGTAAACGCTCTTTTCCGTCCACGAGTCCTCCAACAGTAACATTACTTGACTTCCTTCCGATCTGTGAGACAGAGATTATGGGGCATCCAATTGCGGGAGCCAGCCTACGCCCCTTGCGGCTGACTCTCTTTAGTTTAACGGTTGGTTGGATTGGGAGACTTGCTCATCTCCTTCAGCCTTGCGCTTACGTCCGCTTGCATTACTGGAATTATTGGAGCTAGATCCAGATCCACAATAACGTGCAATATGACCAGGTTTTCCGCATTTGAAGCACTTAATAACCCTTTCATTTTTCTGTTGCTTCCCGTTTAGTGCTTCTAGGATTTTGTCAATTTTTCCGACCCAGTCTGGCGTCTCCACTTCCACACGGTGAGCTTTGTACGTGGGTTTACTCAAAAGCGAGGCTGTTTCTTGTGTTAGAGCATGTGATACCGTCTCCGCAAATGATCTCTTGGGATTGGCATATGTGGCTCGCTTTGTCTCCACATCACGTATTCCATTTATGAAGCTTTGGATTTTTACCCTTTCGATGTATTCCACGGGTGCGTCTGCGTTTGCCAGATGGGCTAACCTCTCGATATCTGATGCAAACTCCTGCAATGTCTCATTAGTCTTCTGGAAGCGATTCTGTAGCTCTATTTGATGTATCTGTCTCCTATGCTCGCTGCCGTAACGTCTCTCCACAGCACCCATCAATGATTCATAGTTGTTTCGTTCGCCATCAGGAATAGTCTGTAAGATTTCGGCTGCCGGTCCTTTCAATGCTACGAAGAGTGCAGCGACTTTATCTTCAGCGCCCCAGTTGTTCACAGCTGCTGTCTTCTCAAATTGTAGCTTAAATACCTGGAAAGGAACAGATCCGTCAAATGATGGAGGTTTTACCTTGGGTACGCTTGTGGAAACACTGTGACGATTCAGCTGCAACTCCTGGATACGACTTCTTAACGCATCCACCTCGGCCTCGACTTTCTCCTCAAGCTGCATTATTTTCTCGTCCTGTATTTTTAGCTGTGAGGACATACGTTCTTCCTGCTCCTCCAGCTGTAATGCTATTTTTGAAGATAGCCGGGCCTCCTGCTCCTCAAGTTGTGCTGAGATCTGAGATGTCATGTATGTCCTCTGTTCTTCCAACGCAGATGCCATGTGTGTCTTCTGTTCCTCCAACTTTGATGCCATGCGTGTCTCTTGTTGTTCCAACTGAGATGCCATGCGTGTCTCTTGTTGTTCCAACTGAGATGACATGCTTGTTGTTATGTTGTTTGACATCTGAGCCAAGGCAGCCAATAAAGAGTTTGTGTCCACATTTGCCACTGAATCCTGAGAGTCCTTTTGCTCTTCTATTTTCGTCGCTCCCTCTGCCGAAAGTTGAAAAACATGATCGTCAACATTGATTCCTTCCGCTTCCACAGCCTCTCGCAACCGTGATTGTAGCTCTGCTTTATTGCCCGTTGTTGACAATCCACGTCGTTCCAACTCGTTTTTGAGTTGCTGGATCTTCAACTCATTCAACTTTGCCATGTCCTTGTTATCCTTAAAATGTCCTTGTTATCCTTTTCAATGTCCTTGTTATCCTTTCCAATGTCCTTGTTATCCTTTTCAATGTCCTTGTTATCCTTTTCAATGTCTTTGAATTTATTTAACAATACCGCTTCTGACACCAATTGTGACGAATTCGATGATTCCTTGATTATTTTCCCTGAGTTCGATCACTGTACGTTAAATAAAACACTCCGATTCTGCTTAATAAATAGTACGCTTTATTTACTACTAAAAACCGTAGTACAATATCGCGGGTTAGCTCACTGTTCAGTACTTCACTGTACAACACTTGAAAATAAACTGACTGATTTGCGTTGTCTTTGCGCGGTTTATATACCCTAGCAGACAGCAGCTTCACAACCTAGAAATGTCTACCCCTTTCTGGTTTATTCGTGCAACAGTGTTCTCGAAGCGTTCATCTATCGTCATCTCCTCTTTGTGCCACATTCGCAAACACGCGAGCTGCCTCTCCCTCTGTCGCTCTCACGTCATGTATCTAAACAGCTGTAGTTGTGGTAGTGACGCTAGTGGTGGAAGATGAGCGATTCTTGATAACATTCGCCACAATAGATACTAACTTAATTTTGGAGTGGCAACAGTGGTTCGTACAAATAAATAAAAATTTATACTTTTCTGAAAGGAAATATGTACGTAGAAATTATTTTATATGGTTGTGTTTATAACTTTTGTTGGAAAATAAATAGCGTCATATAAAGGCAGAAATGTGGCTTGTTCTTCCATAAGATAATAACGTCCAAACTTAAGTGGATAAAGTGTTGAAGGTCATTTCATCTTGTGAGGAAACGGGTTCCAGCGAAAGTTTAAGAAAGAAAATAGCACTTTGGTCAAGTCAATTTATTTCTAATAAAACCTCATTAATCATCAAGCGAAAACTTTCAAGTATACTTACAAACCTACAAATTAGTTAAAATGCCATCAGTACGCAAATATCGCCGAGAGACCAGTGAGATCAGCTGTTGTCTTAAATATCTGCTCTTCAGCAGTAATGTCGTTATTTGGGTAAAGGATTCTATTATAGATAATGTTGGAATAATTTCTTTAATGATTTTTCAAATTTTTGTAGACTGCTGGATTGTGCGTGTTAGCGGTTGGTATTTGGGCATGGAAAGAGAAGGATATGTTTAGTAATTTAGCTAAACTCACATTCATTGCACTGGATCCCGCGTTTGTCCTTATTTGTACCGGTACCATAACATTTATTATTGGTTTTACGGGAAGCGTGGGAGCGCTACGAGAAAATACCTGTCTTTTATCACTGGTAAGGCTTAATAAAGGGTTTACTTTAACGGCGTTGTAATATGGTGCCGGATCTCATAATAATTCTATCATAATTACTTCTAGAGATTGTTTTTTTTTTAATCAGAGAGGCGGAGAGGTTGCCTGTTGTTGTTGTAGCCGTACTTCGCTCTGCCTGGCCGGAAGCTGCACTTATAAAAAGTTACGTGACAGAACAGACAGGATTGTACGGACGTTCACAGTCTAGCCAGATATGAATCCGACACGTTCTGGTAAATAGCACCCTATGGTACTAGCCTGGCTGCCTTGGGAACGATTTCTTTGACCCCGTAGTCGGGGTTGAAGTGGATTTTAGGCAGGGCAAAGTACGGTTACAATAACAACCGGCATACCTACCTCGGGCATATCTAAACCTTAACCCGCTTAGGAGTGACTTTCGACAACGTGCACACTTTCGCTGCCTATTCAGCTGCAATTGTCTCAAAATTAGAGAGCCGCAACAAAATCCTTAAGTCACTAGCCGGCAGTACTTGGTATAAAGACAAAGAAACGTTGTTGGTAACGTACAAGGCAATTGGTCGGCCGATCTCGAACTAAATGTGGCCGATATGGTCGCCGGGGCTTGCAGACGTTGTTGTTGTTGTTGTAGCGAGGTGTAGCCCTGCCTAAATGTCAGACAGTGTCACCCCGAGTGTATTGCTCTTGGCCGGGTCGACGTCAGTTGGCCATTACTCTGCGCTCTGTCCGCTAAACAATGTCTTACATGCCGCAACACCAGGCATTTCTGAAGAGTAGCGTCATCTTCCTCGAGAGACCACTCTGACTCAATTACGCTCTGGATATTGTAGCAGGTTAAACTCCTACATATCTAGACTGAACCCTGATGTGCCGAATGTATATCCGGCATGCGGCTCGTCCCCCCACAATACCAATCACTTATTTTCTTGCTCTTCTGAGCCCACTCTTCTAACACCCATCTCTCTTTGGTGCAACCCTATTGAAACTGCTAGTTTCTTTGGACTCCCGTTAGAAGATATTGATGACAATTAGGTTAAGGAAAAATACGCGTTGGGCAGGACTACACCTCGTTACAACAACAACAAGGCGTGCTAGGATGGTGCGGTTGCAGCAACATAAAGAATTATTGCTTCACTGTACCCCTTGCGGGTTAGGGGTTTAGACTATGCCGGAGGTAGGTATGCCGGTCGTAAGAGGCAACTAAAATCCACGAAATCGTTCCCAAGACAGTCCGGATTAATCCGACAGAGGACTGTCACCACCCTGTCTGGTCTGTCACGTAAATTTTTATAAGTGGATCTTCCGACTAGGCAGGGCAAAGTATGGCTACAACAACAACAACATTGCTTCACTGTGTAAATGGTGTACAGGTGACATAAGAAGACTTCCTGTGCAACTCCATCCAATAGTGTCAGCAGGCCCCGGCGACCATATAAAGACCCCTATTCATGACCGACTAGGCAATGGCTTTGCGTGTTACCATCGTTACTAACGACTTGAGGATTTGGTTGCGGCTTTGTACTCCGAGAATTTGCGACGAATACTTCACCTGTGATATAGTTAGGTTCCATGCACGAAGAAACCGAGAAGGATCGGGAGATAAGATCGTGCAATCGTCCACGTATAACACGATCGAGATTACCTCAGATGGTGGTAGTTTCGAAACGTAATCAAACAGGAGCGGGGAAATAGGGAACCGCCCTGTAGTACCCTTGCTTAATACTAAGTGGTTTTGATTTTAAACGAAGGCTACGGATTAGCCAACTCGGAAAACAGCTGCGCTTAATTAACCGGGCCAAAATCCTGAGTTAGGCGAAGTGCAACTTGAACCTTCCTGGCGATCGGAGTTTTCTTAATAAGTCCGTTAAGTATCTGGGTTTTTATAGAATCTAACGCGGTTTGTTGTGTAACTATTAAAGGAGTAGGGCCATATCCAGTGCCTTCACTACTTGCAAGAGGAGTGATATTGTCGATATGATTACCATGCTTTAGTAGTGAGACAACTATTGCCTGTATCTATGCCTATTAGTCAGAACTGGTTAGTAATCATTACTTTACGAATTAAATTACTCCTAATTCCCCAATACATGTAATTGGAGAAGTAATCACTCAAGTAAAAAGGAATTGATAACATTTCAATTCCTAAAAAAATACCAAAAGTATTTCATCGTTTTGAGGCTCAAGTACAAGGTATTTTTTTATGGAAAGGAAAAAAATACTTTGTGAAAATGTAATTGCCGCGCCATTACTTTTGAAAAGAATTGAAAATGTAATTGAATTTTTTTAATTACATTACAACCAATGGAAAATGTACTTTAGAATTTCCAATTCCTCGAAGGAATTGCAAAAGTAATTGAACTTCATTACATTTTCAACTACTTTGCTATTCATTTTGGGGTAATATAGGTATCATACTGGGGTCATTTTGGGAGTATTTTGGCATCATTTTGGGCTCAATTTTGGACCATTTTTCGCCCAAATGATCGCAATGTAGTAGCAAAATCCCAAAATAAGCTAAAAATTAACCCAAAAACAATCTCGAAAGACCCTAAAATGATCCCAAATGGACCCGAAAATGATACAAAAAGGTCCCAAAATAACCCCAAGTTGAACCCAAAATGAGCCCAAAATCACCACAAAATGATTCCTATAGTGAGCATGGCCCGCAAATTCCATTTACATAACCCGCAATACGTTTTTATACACCAATTAACATTTAGCATTTCAATTACTTTTCCAATTCCTTTAAGGAATGGAATGGGAAATTCTAAAGTACATTTTGCAATCCTTGTAATGTAATTAAAAAAATTCAATTACATTCTCAATTCCTTTCAAAAGTAATGGCGCGGCAATTACATTTTCACAAAGTAATTTTTTTTCTTTCCATAAAAAATACCGTGTACTTGAGCTTCAAAACGATGAAATACTTTTGTTATTTTTTTAGGAATTGAAATGTAATCTATTCCTTTTCTTTTCATGAAAGGAATTGATTACATTTTTCAATTACTGAAGAATGTAATTATAATTGTAGTGGAATTGATTTTACCCAGCTCTGATATTCATATGACACTCTTAGTGTAACTCCTTTTTCTGCGGATACGCTTCGGTTGTTGTTAATAGCGTCTTGCTGGTATGAGCAGTGGATCCTTCTAAGTAATCTTACCCGCATCTGTTGTAAGGAAGAATATGGTTGGCAATGAAAGGTGAGGGGAATCGTAACCGTAGACCAATCAAGTAGCATGTCGTTATCTTTTTGTGCACTTAGGGAATTTGGAGTGTACCCGAGTGATAATTTTTTTTTCTTTTAGTATGCATTGTTCCTATCTTTACTGCTCATGTTCGAAATCAGTCTGGGCATATTAACTTTTGTGCTAAAAGACAAAGGATGGGTAAGTTAATGCTGCAATAAGTTCAAGAATTTAACAATACAATATTTATATTTTAATTTAGATAAAAGATCAAGCAACCGAAGGCTTGCGTGCCTTCATAATACACTACCGCGAAGATCCAGATCAACAAAATCTCATCGATTGGATACAAGAAGATTGGCTGCAATGTTGCGGCATCGATGGACCCAAAGATTGGGATAGCAATAACTATTTCAATTGTTCATCTATTGCCATTGGCAGTCGGGAAGCGTGTGGTGTACCATTTTCATGTTGTCGTCGTCGGCCGTCTGAATTAATTAAAAACAAACAATGCGGCTATGATGTGCGCAAAGAGGGTTATGTAAGTTATGCTGCAGAATTACATTTTTATAAGCCATATGCTACGCTATTTTGATGTAAAAAAAAATATTTTACTGCTGCATTCCTCCTCGGTTCATGGAAATACAAATTTTGGCTGAATAATTTGCAAACAAATTTTGGTTTTAGCCGGTGGAGCGCCATATCTATGAGCGCGGTTGTTTGCGTGCTGGTGAAGATTGGCTGGAATCGCACATGATAAGCGTAGCATCATCCTGCGTTTGCATACTAATAGTGCAGGTTTTGAATAGTGCAACTATATGTATATATTTCTTGTACAATGATTTAATAGTTACTTTGTTTTCTGTATTAATTTCCAACTTTATTATTTTATATTTATTCATTTATATTTCTGCTCATTTTTTTTTTTGTTATCCTAGAATTATGACATATCTAAAATCATTTACGAAAAGGGTTGTGTTCAGGCAGGCGAAGAATGGATGGAACATAATTTAATTATAATTTCAACTATCCTCATTATACTAAGTTTTCTTCAGGTTTGTTTTTAGCATTTATTATGTTTATTTTTTATTTTTTTTTAATTATATCCTATGATGATATTTTTATACTCAGTTGTGCTTTGTTTGCAGAACTAATTATACGTTGATAATAATTTCCAAAAACACCTTATATTGAGGCGTAGGTAAAAAAAAAAACAAGTAAGGACAGCTGTCTTCGGCTGTGCCGAAGGCTATATACCTTTCATGAATAAGCGTCACGATTTTCATTGTTAGATCCCCAGTACAGCCTGTTTCAATTTAACTTAAGCTCATCACGTTCCTAGCTCTTTAATTACAGGAGTTATAGCCCAAAATCCGTTTATCGGAACAATCGATTGTATGGGGGCTATGTGAAATATTTATCCCGTCGCAATGATTTTTAACACCGACAGTTCTTATATAAAAAAAGCAATTCTCACAAAATTTTACGTTCCTACTTCTTTAATTACAGGAGTTATAGCCCAAAATCCGTTTATCGGAACAATCGATTGTATAGGAGCTATGTTGTTGTTGTTGTAGCGAGGTGTAGCCCTGCCTAAATGTCAGACAGGGTCACCCCGAGTGTATTGCTCTTGGCCAGGTCGATATAAGAAAACGGCCGGGGTCGTTTCGGCACGATGGGTACAGCACAAGTACTGGTACCGTTCTCGTAGAACCGGTAATACAAGAAACTAGCCGTGTAGGCCATGTAGGTCATTTAGCGTTACCCAGGGTGCACCAACGGGGAGGCGACCTACTTTTACACCCCTAGACAAAGCTATATGTAATATCGGTCCGATCTTGCTGGTTCCGACAAATGATTCCTATATTAGAAAATGGTGTCCGCATACAAAATTTCAGCCCAATATCTCATAAACTGAGGGACTAGTTTGCGTTCAAACAGACAGACAGACAGACGGACAGACGGACATGGATAAATCAACTCATTTCGTCATCCTGATCATTTCGGTATACTTACTGATGGGTCCATCTCTTCTTCTCATACTTACAAACATCGGACCAACGTTATAATACCATTTCATGTTCATGAAAGGTATAAAAATGGCGGCGATATGCCAACAGGTATGTAAGGGTAGGTCACATCCCCGTTGGTGCACCCTGGGTAACGCTAAATGACCTACTTGGCCTACACGGCTAGTTTCTACGTATTGCCGGTTCTACGAGAACGGTACCAGTACTTGTGCTATACCCATAGTACCGAAACGACCCGGGCCGTTTTTTTATATCGACCCGGCCAAGAGCAATACACGCGGGGTGACCCTGTCTGACATTTGGGCATGGCTACACCTCGTTACAACAACAACAACGACATAACCTCTAACGAGATTTTTGGCGACCTTCTCTTCCAACTTGTAGTGTGGGACCTAGAGTTTTTTGCCGACTCCGAACGATTGTTGCAGAGCAAATGAGTTTTTGCTGAGAAGCTTCTCATGGCAGAAATACACCCATAGAGTTTGCCAAACTACTGCCGAGGGGCGACCCCGTTTAGAAAAATTCTTTTCTAAATAATTTTTGATGTTGGTTTGGCCGGGCATAGATATGCCACGATTTGGTGTAGTAGGCCGAGCACTTAACCGCTACACCACGGCGGCAGCCAAAGGTGAAGGCTTCTATAATTTTATAAAACTCTCCAATTTAAATCTTTACTAATATTTGAAATTACTCGAATAGTTCGAATATTCGAAACTTCTGTGGTAGATTTTATGCTACTGAAAATGGAATATATTCAAACAACTTGATGGAATTATTCAAATATTTGTAATATTTTTAAAGCTCCATTGTTGAGTTGGTTGCGATTCTCTTGTCGCATTAAATTAATCCTTTTCATATTTCACCTGCAGAAAAGAAAGTTGGGGCAGGGGATATTATCAATTTTCGAATAGAAACGAATATCCGACTACCACGAATATTGGTATTTGAGTTTTATTATTCGAATACTGCCTTATTCGAATAGTCCGCATGTCAAGAGTTCTAGTGGTAATACAGCTTTTCTAAAATGTACATTATTTTACTAGCGGTAGGTATCTTGTTTTTGCAGATGCACAACTGAGTACGTTATTTTAGTTTTTTTTAAGCCTTAACCTCTTATATTTAAAAAAATCATCAATTGCTTATATTCTCACTTATCCATTCACAGATACTCGGCATATGTTTCACTCAAAATCTGCGTGCGGACATAAATGCGCAAAAATCTAAATGGCACTGACATATACCTTCATCGGCGGCAGGTAATAGTCTGCTGCTGCCACCACCCACTGCCATTTAGGATACCTAGATTCGTCAATACCATGTATGGGTATGATAAAAAAACCTAAACTAGTTAAACAATTACACGTAAGCTTTAAACTCCTAACTATGCTTCAAATGTAAAAGTTATACCCAAGAATACTGAGGTATTTGCCAATTTACTTGAAAATGTATACAAAACGAAATTGAAGCTTTTAAAGAGGCATCTTGTATTAGTTACATTTTATACAGTGATTCAATGAGTCGATTATCGATGGCAACCGAATTTCATCCCAAAAATAACATTCTACTGGGCGAATTACTACTGACCAGGCAGCTTACATCCATAATCGACACATACTTTCATTTTTGAATTTATTTTTTCTACTGTTTCTAACAAACACTATCGCATTTTAATTTATAATCTCATACTACTCTAATTTTGCAAGCCAAACTCAAATTGCAGCTGTGATATCTCTTTTTGTCAGCTTTGAAAATTCTTATAATACAAAAAAAAAATATTTATATGTATATTAAAAACGCAACAAAACTACTATTACTAATACTCTAAACAAGGAAACTCTAACTACGATGCGCACACATCTAGGATATATTAAATATTAACGCTAAACAAGTCGAAACAATTTTTTTTTCAAGAAAATTTTAAATATGTACCGCTAAACTAAATCTGATATACTCTTTGGTTGCATTTTTAACCGCAAAAAAAGTAAATATGTTAACAAAAAATGTGTCACAAAGATATTTCAAACATAGGTAAGTAAATGTCTATTTTGAATACACTCATCCTTCTGTGACTGAAGCGTATTTTATAAGGATTAATAGCTTCCAGTCAGCTAACTATTTATCAATCGATCAAGTAAAGTCAAATTAAGATTAAATTAATTATGTAAGCGCGCTCTATTCGCAAGGCTCATACAAATGTTTATTGCAAAAGAATAAGTCCTTTGATTAATTAAAGTCATGAGTATAAAGCAAAAGTACGAGTAATTAAAATAAGCAAGAAATATGATATGATAACTAAATCTAGTTAGTTTGTGAAAGCACAATAAGTGAATTAAAGAATGGCATTCCTTTTACACATTAGTAATTCTGATTACATGCTACATAACTACATTAAAACTCTGTTCAACATAGTTAAATATTTGTAAAATGATAAATGTAGTGATTGATATGTGTGTAGTGCAGTAATTAATAGATAGAGTTACAGATTAACATACTTGTTAAGCAAACATTTTTTATTAATAAAAAGAAACTCATTATGTTTATAGATTAATTAAAAAGGAAAAATAAATTTAATTTACTATGTTCAAAGTATTACACAAAAATCTATGAGTCACATACTCTTTGATTTAGTGTGCGATATCGTTACACTAATATAGAAAGGCCCTAACTCATTTTTATTTTAGATCGAGTTGCTGATGGATTTCTAATAATAACTTCTAAATGAAGCTTCACTAAAACCCTAGTACTACACTATATTGCAGTGAAATATTACAGGCATTGATATTTGTGTTTTCGAACAAGCCATCGTTGCTATGGTTTACTTTATATTCAGTTTTTTAGAGTAAGTTTTCGATCCAAGAAAATATGAGTTAGGGCTAGTGTTGCCCGCATTTTTTCGAGAAAAAGAAAACGGCTAAAAAAAATTATTTCGGCGAAAAACATTATAATTTTGGCCGGAAAAACGGCAAAAAATTTTTAATCAACTTTTCGCTCGTTTTATTC
Organism: Campiglossa producta; assembly: GCA_964058755.1. Classification (NCBI taxonomy): domain Eukaryota; kingdom Metazoa; phylum Arthropoda; class Insecta; order Diptera; family Tephritidae; genus Campiglossa; species Campiglossa producta. The sequence continues at coordinate 98,042,282 of CAXKVI010000003.1, forward strand.
GCTTTTTCTCATTAAAACGTATAATATAAATATTTTATAATATAAAGGAGCGTTTTCACTAAAATTTTGTATGAAAAAATTAAAATAAATTTTAAAGTTTACTTCAGAAAACGGCTCCAATTTCATAACAATAAGAAAGTTTCGTATTCAGATGCTTTGCATCCGAATATACAGAACTATAATAAAGATAAATAAAGCTTACATTTATATTTGTTATATCCAGGCGCGTATTCAGGGGCACCCCGAAAGCTGCAAGTTTATGCAATTTGTTTTGTATGTGACTGTAAAAAATAAAATTTGGAATATGAGTCCCAAACTCGTGGGATAGTATTTTTTGATTTCCGGTCAAATTAGACATTTGAAATAACAAAGTTGCGACAAAGCCAAACATAGGTAAAGAAAGAAAACTTCAAAAGTCCCCATTAATATCATTTATTGGGGGCAAAGGTGAACTTTTGGGGTTTTACGAATTTTTCTCGTAAACGGTAATTTTTTCGAAAAATTACCTTCGACCAAGCTGTACACCTGATAATTCACTATAAAAATCGTCCTAGCATTTTTCTAAATTAAGCTGTCCCGGCAGACGTTGTATCTCCATCCCGATCCCTATCGCTGTCTACATATGGGGTAAAATTCCTTAAGCGGACCACCTAAAAATTCGATTTCAATGAAATTTGGTGAAAGTGATCTGCCATGTAAGAAAAAAATATCACCAAAGTTCGCGTAAAAATATTGGATGGTTACCAAGATATACGGGTTTGAATTCGCAATTTTTTATGTGTAAGCCTTTTTTCTTTAAATTATAAGACATGTAATTGACATGCTAAGAAGGAACATGGAAACCGTTTTCGAAAGTATTTTTTCCGTTCTTTTCGAATATAACTTTAAAAAAAAAAATTTGATTAAAAAAATTTAGTAAAAATTTTATTAAAAAAGAGTTTTATCAAATTTTTTCAATTTTCGACATTTTTAATTTTTACGTAAAGCTTGATCTTTTTCCTTTAAAATAATTTTTTGTTTGTAATAGACCTCGAAAATTTTTTAATGTTCGTTCAAAAGACAATTTATTTATTTTTTGTTGTTTTTCTCTAGGCTTTGGTTCGCGTCTGCACTAGTAACAAAATTAAACTTTATCTAAGTCATTTCCATTTTCCAGTCATTATTAAAAAAAAAAATACTGAATTTTACGAGTTCTTGTTATTTAAAAAAAATATTTTCATAGTTGTCATAGTTTCTTGTGATCCCAGTAATAGTGAAGAATCTTTGGATGAGTCAACTATATCGGATTCTAGTGACCTCTGGGCATCCCATGATAAATCTACAAAAATTTGCGCACGCAAAGCAAAAACTGATACAACTCTTGAATAGAATTAAGCGAATATTTACCTATGTAGATCAACCACTTGTTCTTCGTAGTGTGAATATATTCCATTATTGGCATTCCTCCAATTTTTTTAATTTAAAAAAGGTTTCAAAAAAATTGTTAACTGCTCCTCAAACGAGTGTGGCAACCGAGCAATTATTTAGTACAGCTGGTCAACTATACACAGATAGACGGTCAAATCTCCTGGGGAAACATCCAGATAAAGTTCTTTTTCTGGCGTACAACATTGAACTTTATTTACATTGTTAAAATGCTATTAACATAAAGACTGATTTTTTTATTTTTGTTTACAAGTATGCATAGGGGTCTTCTCTCTGAATTTTTTTCATAAAAAACACAGGAAATTTACACACTATTGTCAAAATAAGAATATTTTCTTTCAAGTTTTTTTTTTTTCATGAAACATCAAAATACGTGTGGTTTTTGTTCTAGCATTTTGCAATTTTGACAATAGTGTGTTAAATTCTTGTGTTTTTCATGGAAAAAATATAGAGAGAATAACCCTTATGTACTTTTATAAGGTGTTTTGTTAATTCAAGAAACAAAAATGGTATTCGGCTTCGGCTTCGGTTTTCGGCCGAATATAGGATTATGCCGAATATTCGGTTACGGTTTCGGCTTCGGCCTAAAATTCAGGTTTCGGTCGGACACTAGTACATATATACATTTTACAATATTTCTATATAACAGTTTTCTATATCTTGCTCTGAGCTATCATAAATGTTAGATGTGTTGAACTAAATAAATAAATAAATAAAAAAAATTGTTTACTACATTGGCAAAAAAGCTAAAAACGGCTAAAAAAATAAGAAAACGGCTAGCGGCTAGATTCAAATTTTTCCGGCTAAATGACAAAAAAAAGGCTAGATCTAGCCGGAAAATGGCTAAAATGGCAACCCTGGTTAGGGCCTTTCTATATTAGGGTAACGATATGTAAGTAGTTGAGTATTTTAGTAGTAAAATTTATTTTGTTCTTGTTCTTATTTGGAGACCGAGACCGGAACGAAACGTAACCGAAACCGAAATAAATGTTGAAGGACGAAACCGGAGTCGAAACCGAAACACGTTTCAAAACCGAAACCGGAACTTTATTTTAATCGGTTTCAGACCTTGGTTTCCAAACCCATTACTTTTTGTAGTAGTTTGTGTTGAAAAGTGCGTTTGAATGTAAGGTAACAATCCGCAATTCGGACCATATACATACATAATACTTGAAATAAACAAGTAAAAAGTAATAAAAAAAATCGATCTATTCACGCTACCCTATACATAAATCCCTCCTTAAACTAAACATTCAACGTTATTACGGTAGTTCTTCGTTTACGATAAATAAATGTTCGCAATTTATAAAGCCCAAAATGAAAGCAGGAAAATGCGCAGATTAACACCATAGTAGCGAGCGTCGTCAGTACTGCTAAGCCCGGTTTTGACCAATCGAGAATCGGGTAAATAAACACGTGGCCATAGCTATAAAGCGAAGGTAAGTTAAGTATGTAATACAAAAATTTATAAACAAAATTGTAAAAGCAATTAAGTTAAAAAGTAATATGAACGCAAGCATAAATAAAATCTAAACAAAAATGCTTAAATAAATATGAAGCGTAGTTTTTCACATTTAAATAGCAACTTTGTAAACAAGTTTCAAGCATTTATATACATACGTACCAATCAACACCTCCAGCCAAATAAAAAATGATTGTGAATGTCATATATATTATGCAAAATCCTAGTGTATAGATAACGTGAAGAATATGCGCCGGGAATGCTACCAACATGATATCCAAGATCATTAATATCGAATTGAATGCATGTGACACGATGTTGATTACGGGTGCACCCATTGTTTCCTCATCTTGAGCTGTCAAAATAAATGGCGTATTTATAAAAATTAGATTGGGTCAAATACATAATACAAATGTATTGTTTCTTTTTTAGTTATTGGTATTTTTTTAAAATGTGAAACCAAATATTGCAAAAGTTTCAGACCTTAATATCAAATTAGCTACATAACGATGGAAGATCACCTTGTTTCAGAATTTGATTGAAGAACATATTAGTAAACAGTGTTACAGTGCTTTTACTCTTTTGAAGCGATTGTTCACCAAAAGATTTGTAACACCCCCAAAATCTGGTCAAAAACCGTTTTTTCGTTTTTTTCGTAAAATAAAATTCCTTAAAAAACCAATTTTCAAACGATTTCAAAATTCTCAACGGTTTTGAATAGAGAAATGTTGACACTTTCGAACTACATATCGTTACCTTAATTCACAAAGGCCCTAATTGACACATTTTTCGAAAATGACTTTTTCACATATTTAACTATGATATAGTAAAATACACACTCACTACAAATTTTAAGTAGTTACGAGCACTAACAACGGAGATATTCCAAATTTACAAAGCTATCTTTGCATGCGTTCAATGTAAACATTTTTTTGTTTTTTGCCTCTGCTGTAAAAAATTTTTTATGTCAGTTAGGGCCTTTGTGAATTAAGGTGACGATATACAGGCCGATTCTAAACAATTTTTCACTATGCGGATTTTCTCACTCTTATATAATTTGTGAGCAAAAATGTATGAAAAGGTGAAACGATTCACTAGTGATTCATTAGTGAAAATTTGTTTAGAATTGGCATGATAGTGTTGTGTTAATTTGAAAAAAGTATGACATGTTTTAAACGCGAGAATTGGAATTTTTTGCAAAATTTTTCGGTTTTTCCGATTTTGACTTCATTTTTTTGGCACTAATTGGGAATGAATAATATTTTCGGGTATGCGTTATCGAGATGCATTCACTACTTAATTATACCAATTTTTTTTTTTTTTGGAAACAACTTCAAGTTTTCAAGATATGCAGCATAAACCAAAATCTAATATTTTGGTCTCTAGCGCCCTACAAGATTACTATGTGTATTAGGCGGGAAAATCACCCAAGTGACCTCTAAAACAAATTCTGATGTCCCGACTTTGTACTTTTGACTTTGAGCGCCAAAGTTTTAAAAGTCCTAAGTTGACCCATTTAGAGTGCCACAATCGAGTCCAAATGTATGACCGACCCCCACTAACTTTGGAAGGCCGACCCACCCATGCCAGTGTCACATCCCTAGAAACCCCTCCCAGGAGGTTCCCCATACAAAAATTAGAAATAATCATAATTTTTTGCACTTTACATGGAAAAATAAGCAAAATGGCTTTCTTTTTATACCCAGCGTACTAGTACTATGAAAGTTCTTAGGTTGAAAAGAGGAGTTCATTAGGGCATGTCCGTCCGTGTATACGATAACTTGGGTAAAAATTTAGATATTGGTTACTTTGTGGCCAAGGTAGGTTGCTATTGTAAATGAGCGAAATCGGATGATAACCACGCCCCCTTTTTCGAAATCGAAAATTGTGAAAATCTCATAAATTTTCATATCTCGGTAGCTGATATGTTTAAAATGATATAATTTTATAGGTGAAACCCTCTGATTTTTAGTTATTTTTTTTAAGTGGGTGTGGCACCGCCCACTTTTAAGGGAGACATTGTTGAAAATCCGCCTGGTCGTAACTTTTAAGCTGATTACGGTAGAACGGTGAAATTTGGCACAAAGCATACTATTATCGTTGGGAGTATACTTGATGAAATTAGATAAAATCGCTCACTTTCGATATCGAAAATTTTGAAAATCACATAATTTTACTGAATTCGGTAACGGAAATGGCCAAAATGATATAATTTGGTAGGATGGATCCCCTAGTCATTCTATTAAGATTTTTTGATAAACTTTTAAAAGTGGGCGTGGCATAGCCCACTTTTAAGGGGCATTTTTGAAAATTCGACTGGTCATAACTTTTAATCTCATTACGGTGGAATCATGAAATTTTGCTCAAGGTATACTAGCATTGAAAGGAGTATGATGAAATTGGACGAAATCGCTTCCTTACTTTCGATATGGAAAATCACATAAATTGACATAATTTGGTAAGGTAAATAGCTAAAATAGTATAAATTGGTAGGTACATCCTCCTAGGGCCTATATCATTATTATTTTTAAACTTTGATGATGGCTCTTTATTATTTCGATTGAATAATTACAACGTTTTCACTCCAGTTGTCGTTGGCAAAATGGCCGAGCTGTCATTCTCTTCTTTTCTTCTTCCCTTCATATACACTATTACCAACGGCTAGGCCGTGTTCACGGCATATGAAGGGTTGCCATATAACATCTTACAACTCGGCCAATCTGACTTTTGATCGACCTCGATCACATTTAAAATAGACTTAGAATTAGGGCTTAAATCATGTTTGACTAGATTGTATGACCGTATAAATTATGTTTCTTTAGTAAACCTCTTATTCTACCTGTGTACTAGTATTGCTTTTTTTCTTCGTCATTGGGTTCGGCATCAGTTTGGGGTAGCCATTTTCGCATTCTATTGGCTTCTACTACCCCGTCATATGGAAGCTGCGTGATTTGGCAGTTTTCTATATCTCTAATTACGTACCGGTCGTTTCCGAGAACTTTGAAGACTACGTAGGGCCCTTTGTACTTTGGGGAAAACTTTTTGTTGGTCCCTACAACTGTGTCTACCTTTCTAATAGCAACAAACTCGCCTACCTCATATATTTTAGGATCTTTGCTGTGTTTCGAGAAATACGCATTGTGGTATTCTTGAGTGCTTCGGATGGCATTACTAGCATCAGCCCTAACTTTGTCTAAGTCCCTCGTCTCATCTGATTTAAGCTTTTCCGTAAAGTATTCTGAAAATTCATCAACAGTTTCGCCCCTCTGCTCGACCCCAAACAGGAGCATACTGGGAGAATTCTTTGTCGTACTATGGTTAGAGTTGTTTATAGCATATTCTGCTTGCAAGAGTCGACTGGACCAGTCGGCGTGGTTAATGGGATCAGAAAGTTTCCCTAGCATGGCTTTAATAACTCTATTGACTCTCTCCACCTGCCCGTTTGCCTGTGGTGAAGCTACTGCTACTTTAACGTGACTTATATTGCGCTTTAGCAAGAACTCGCTGAACTCCAGCGAGGTGAAACAGGTGCCGCGATCGGAAATGATTCGTCGTGGTCGACTATAGTAGCTGAAATATTTATCCAGGGCGCTAGTAACCTCCCGGGTGCTAGTAGAATTAGTCGGATATAGTTTCACGAATTTAGTAAAAGCGTCTATTACAACTAGAAGGTATTTTCTTTTGGACCGCAGAGCTGGTAAAGGGCCAAAGTGATCAATGTGCAGCGTATCGAAAGGACGTGGTTGCTTCGGTATATTGTATAGAATCCTTTCCTTTGCTGTAGGAGGGGCTGCATACATAATACACTTCAAACAGTTTCCTATAAAATCTCCAACTTTCTTCCGGAGATTAGGTATCCAATAAAGTCGAGTAATTTTATCGCATGTTTTTTCAACCGATTGATGACCTACTTTCTCATGGGACAGTCTTATAATATTCTGCTCTAGTTCACTTGGAACACAGAGTAGTCTAGATCCATCAGGCTTTATCCTACAGACTAGACCGTCTTGCAAGTCGAAGTCTTTCATCTCTCCTACCGCTAACTTCTCACGGATCTTCTTTAGGTTTTCGTCACGTTCTTGAGCTACTTGAATTTGGAAATCCACGTCGGTGCTGTATACGTCTATCGCCATAACGCAGCGGCTTAGGGCGTCCACATGTTTCATGGCGGTACCTCGGCGATGAACAATCTTATAATTGTAGTTCTCCAGTTCCAAGGCCCACCTGGCTATTCTGGCATTGACCTGTTTTTTCTCTAGTGTTAGAGCCAACGAGTTACAGTCCGTCAGGATGTTAAAGGGAATCCCCTCTAAGTAAGGGCGGAAGCGCCGCAGGGCATATATTATAGCTAGCGTCTCTAATTCGAAGCTGTGGTATTTCGCCTCAGCTGCCGATGTTGCTTTGGAAAAATACGACACGGGGTGCATTTTCTTATCATCCTGTCTTTGCAGAAGAACGGCGCCGAAACCTGCTGCACTAGCATCGCAATGTAACTCTGTTTCTCTTAGCGGGTTATAAATTGACAATACGGGGGCTTCTCACAATGCATTTTTTAATTTTTTAAATGAGTCCATGCACTTGTCGAGACAAAAGGGTACGTCTTTCTTCAATAAATTAAGCAAGGGTCTGGAAATCTCAGAAAAGGATGGCACGAAACGCCGGAAGTACGAGAAGAGCCCAAGGCACGACTGCAATTCTTTGTGATTGGTTGGTACGGGGTAGTTTCTAATGTCTTTAATATGCGAATCACTCAGTGTTACCCCTGCGGCAGATACTGAATATCCCAAATATTCGATCTTTCGGTACCCGAACTTGCATTTAGATAGATTAAGGGTCAAGCCCCTTAATTTTATCCGTTCCAGTACCTTTCGTAAAAGGGCTTCGTGTTCTTCGAAATCGGCGGTTGCTACTATGATATCATCCATATATATCATGATCTTCCTAGCTTTGATAAGGTCGCTAAAGATATTGTTAATGAACCGCTGGAAAACGGCAGGAGCATTTTTAAGTCCGAACGGCATTTTAATAAATTCGTACTGGCCACCAGGTGTGACGAAGGAAGTGTACTTAATGGAGTCTGGTGAGACTTGGACCTGGTGAAAGCCATTCTTTAGATCTAGCACTGAAAATACTTTTTTACCTTCCAGATACTCTACGCAGTCGTCTATAAGCGGTAATGGATAATTGTCGCGTACCGTAATTTTATTCAGGCCACGATAGTCTACACAAAGTCGCGTTTGCCCACTCTTCTTCTTTACTAAGACTATTGCGGACGCATAAGGTGAGCTACTGGATCGTATGATACCTCGCGTCTCTAGGTCGTTAACGATATCTTGAACTGTTGTGCGCTCGGCGAAAGAAAGTCGGCGAGGGGCACAGTGAAACGGCACGTCTGAGGTGAGGTGAATCTTCATCTCATATTCGTAGGGCTCTATAGCTATTTGTGACTTAGTGTACGACTGTGAAATTATTTCTTTTAATTTTTCTCGACAAGGTTTACCTAACGTGGGATCAGTATCTACTTCGCTATCATCACTACCTACGTCAATATTAAAAATATCTGGGACGTCAAGGTTTATCTTATTTATTTCATCATTATAGGTATCGGCAGTCCCTACGTCGTTATGTGTCGCGTATACGTAAACGGCATCGGCAGTGTTTTTATTTTGGTACACATCAGGATTAGCGGCAACGGCAGTAATTTTATTTTGAATCATACCGGAGTTGGCGGCATTGGAAACTTTATCCCCCCCTACGTTCACGGCGAAGGCATCCGCATTAGCTTCAACATCGTCACTTTGCCCCTTTACGTCTATCTTACTAGTCACGGTTTTATACAGATCGGGGGCTTTTACATTATTGATCTTAGCTTTAGTTTCATTTTGATTCGGATCGGGGTCAACAGCGTAAAGAGTTTTAGTCGGCTTAGTATTCTTAAAGTTCTCGGTTACTTCTTGGTTCACATCTTTTACACGAGTAATATAGCTTAAGCTCCCCCCATAGCCTCTTGAAAGGCCGAACCCATTGATAATAGAAGTTAATTCGCCCGGCAGGAAAGTGCAGTTTTTCAAAGAATCATTCATTGACTTTAATTCGTCTATGGTGTATTTAAATTTTAGTTTCGTCAAAAACATTTTATTTTGCCTCAAAAAATCCCGTCCTAATAGTAATGGAGTAGACATATCTTCATCATTAAGAATATTAAGTTTTATTTTAGTGATTTTATTTTTAAAATTTACATGGCAATTTATTACGCCGATTATGTTAATATCTTTTCCTCCGATTCCAAGATAGCTCTGGGCTGCTTTTCCCAGTTTGGTAATTTTACGAGGGATGTACGACCTCCTGATAAAACTAGCCGGACTACCGGTGTCAAATAAAGAGAGAAGACTATTAACAACTGCACTTTCTCCCGGGCTAATTTTAAAAGCAATACTTACTAAGTCTAGGTTATCAATTCCCACGATTTCTTCGGCATCTACGGCATTCACAGTCGTGCTCGGCAGCGGCTTCATGATCTTTTTCGGGTTAGGGCATGACCGGTGGTCATGTCCTGTTTTCCAGCAGCGGAAACATGATGCATTAGGGCGTAGTGGGTATGGGCAATTTGGCTTTATATGCCCCCTCTGCGAGCAGTTGTAGCATAGAGGCAACTCTTTTACTGCCGTTTCGCGTTTGGTGTTGGTTGTCGGCTTTGTTGCGGCAGTGGTGGTATTTGGGCGCTTGGCGCCTGGTACAGGTAATAAATACCTTTCTTGGTACCTATTCACTAGGCTTTTCAGTTCGGCAACGGTGCGTGCACCCATCAAAATGTGTAGGTTAGTCAGTTGGTTATCGATGCCTTCCAAAATAAAATCAATCAATTCTTTCTCCTCTACCTGGCCCCTCTTTGCCAAGGCCTGCATGGTTAGAATATAGAAATGTAACGTCTCGTTGCGTCTGTCCCAACGCCTTTCCGATAGCCTTTTATAAATATCATGTTTGCCCATCACACAGGTAAATTCTTCTAGCAATGATGATTTCAGTTCTTCGTAGCTTAACGCTGTTGTTGTTTGAAGGAAGAGTTTGGCTGTGCCATCGAGGCAGCGGCGTAGGCATATGAGTTTGAAGCGAGCGTCAGCTTCAACTGAGTTCATAATTTCCTCGAAGTCAATGAGAAAGTTTCGTATGGTCATTGTACCGCCTTCTCCTTTAAACTTTGGTAAGGCGTGCTCTATGTCGCAAAAGTCGACCTTGCGCACGCCGCTCCTGGGTAACAGATCGGCATTCTCCAGCTCTCTTACTTGCCGCTTGAGCTCAAGCAGCTCCCTCTTACGGCGCCAGTGTTCTAACTCCTGTTCTAGGTGAGAGTTTATTGGCATAGCACGGCTTGACGCATTTGCACGTACATTTGTAGTGCCATCATTAGTGTTAGTGGTAGCGGCAGTATTGGTGTTGACGGCGGCGGCATAGCGATTGGCAACCATTTCGGCATTTCGGATGGTTCTGGTTAAGGCAAATGTCCGGGCGGCAGGGACAGCGACTGTTTGATCTACTGGTACGGAAGCGGCATTAGTCATAGTGGTTGCATTATAAACGGCAGTGGTAGTGGCCGTTGTGCCAGTAACGACAGCGGCAGTGGCAGTGGCATCGGTGATTGTAGTCTCGTCAACAATTGTGGCGGAAGTTGTGTCAGTAGCGGCAGCGGCACTGGTATTAACGTTTGTTATTGCACCTTCATCAGCAATGGTAGCGGCGGTTGTGTCCTTGCTGGCAGTCACGTTGGAAGCGTCGTTGGTGTTAGTTTCAACGGTGGTGTTACCAAAACCCATAAACTCTTCGGTATTCGGTGATACCACCCAATTTGAAACTTCATCGGTGAAGTCTTCAGATTCATTATCCGATGGTACCACCAAATAAAGTTGCTTAGTTGAGATGTCGGAACGCTCTGACATTGTATGTATTTTTATTTAGATGTTGGTGGCGGTTTCGATGAAATGATAGTATATATCTATACTCGAGAGAAATTGCGAAAGTTTTTGCCACACCTGAAGATTTAAACTTTGATGATGGCTCTTTATTATTTCGATTGAATAATTACAACGTTTTCACTCCAGTTGTCGTTGGCAAAATGGCCGAGCTGTCATTCTCTTCTTTTCTTCTTCCCTTCATATACACTATTACCAACGGCTAGGCCGTGTTCACGGCATATGAAGGGTTGCCATATAACATCTTACATATTCCATACATTTTTCTTTTTTGGGGTTACTTTTTCTCTTTGGATTTTTCAAAGGCATGTTTGATTTTTTCATATAAAGCGCCAAAATAGGTATTTTTTTATATTTTTGTATGGGGAGGAGGGGTTTGTAGGGGTTAAAAGTGCAAAATTTGTAATTTTTGTATCAGTTATCTAAAAAACTCGACCTGATAGCGAAAAAATAATAGCGGAATCGTATTCAATTACCCTAGAAACACCTTTTCACTGCTCATATCCAAAACCTTTTAGACCTGTGCAATCTATCATCTTTTTCGAGTCAAGAACTATGCTAGTTATCTAATGTGGCAATCAAAATTTCGTTAACGTTAGAGACTGCGTGCGTCACTACGTTCGAAAGGTTGCTTCCAAATATTCTTTCGATCCCTGCAATTTGGCGTTACGGGATGTTGTCTATCTTGCGACGTCAACTGGAGTGAGAGACCGACTCTCTCCTCTCCTAATTCTGCCCTTCATACCTGGAGGTAATATCTCAAAGGGACAGTTAGAAACCAATATGATCATCTATGACGAGACTATTGCTTTGGGGCTAAGTGCCTTCGCTCTTGGAAAATACGCGGTCATATTCAGTACCTGGTGTAAAACAATCCTTTAAAGTGACTGTCCTACGATCGGGAAATATCGAGCTTGTTGTGATAGGACGGCAGGGGTTGAATTGTTAAATAAAAAAACAGGATGTCGAAACGCGGCGAAGGTCCGTCTCCATAGATTCCACAGCATGGGTTTGACACACCCAAAAAGTTTAGCCAACGGAAAAATAAAGCCAGAAAGGAGTGAGTGCTGCCAGCCAATATTAAAAGACTGCTGAAATTTGTTTAAAACGCCGGAGTGAACTCATGTAACAAAAATTGTAACAGGTCAATGTCTGGACATTGAATCATTATTAAGCCAATAGAATCGAAATCGACAGTTTTTAGAATTTTTGTTTGATTGTCTATATGTTTGTAGACATATAACTAAAAAAATGCTGAATGAATTTGAGTGCAACTTCACCATTGCATTACTAGACGTTTATTATAAAATTTAAGATTTATTTCGATAACTCGGCCGGGTACGTAGTTATCGACCAAAATGTGTCCAAGGATAAAGCATTAAGCCCGGCGAATCCCGATCCCGAATCCTGGGCTAGTTGTCAAGCTCATCTACTTTACTTACATCAGCGAATCCTGGAAGAATCAGTTGGAAGCTTGGTAGAATATCTTCGTTTTCTAAAAATCGTTCCGTTAAGTTTTCAAGCAATGAATCGATGCATGGTAGGAATATTGCGATTCTGAAATATGCTTCACACGACGAAAGATTTTCTGCAATTGCCCTACGATTATTTTTGTCCGACGGTAAAATTGAGACTATCAAGTCGTACATGCAAAACGTGTGGTCTTTAGCATGCTTCAATCAAGTCACTAAATCGTCACATAGAAAATATCCATAAAAAAGTAAACAAGAACACTGACAGGAAAATTAGACCTGTAAGAGTCGCTGCTCGTCGTGCTAATGAACTGATGTGCATTGTTCAAAACTTAGAGCACCATGATGTTGAATGGCTTGATGAGAATGACGTGGACATTCCAAAATCCGATGAAAGTGAGCAGAATCACAATATTGAACAGCAATCCAATCCAATTTCATCAAATATAAGAATCATGGACTCTCGTTTCATGGACTAATGACTGTTAATTTGAATTCAATTTAAAATAAGTTTCTTATGCTCATAAGATTATAATATTTTTGTTCCTTTCTTTATATTGAATCAGTAAATCTGATCATCATCATCATCATCATTTATTGGCGCTTAACCGCCTAAGCGATTTTGGCCGTTGCATATCAAAGCACGCCAGTCATTCCAATGGAAAACCCAAGGGAGTTCAAGTCATCCTCCACCTGTTGTTTCCATCTCAGTCGAGGCCTCCCCCTTCCTCTGCTGCCGAATTCAGGCGACGATAGGAAAACCTTCTGTGCTGGAGCTTCTTTGTCCATTCGCATAACATGGCCCAGCCAGCGGAGTCTTTGGGCTTTAATTCGCTGGACTATGGTCAGATCTGCGTAGAGCTCGTACAGCTCATCGTTAAATTTCCTTCGATACTCGCCGTTGGCATCACGGGAAGGACCATAAATCTTCCGGAGAACTTTTCTCTCAAATACTCCAAGGGCCATCTCATCTTCTCTTGACATTGTCCATGAATCTGAGCCATACATCAGGACAGGTATGATGAGAGACTTATAGAGCGTGATCTTTGTTCTTCGAGAGAGGACTTTACTTCTCAATTGCCTACTCAGTCCAAAGTAGCACTTGTTGGCAAGAGTGATTCTCCGCTGGATTTCTAGACTGATATTATTTTCGGTGTTGATACTGGTTCCCAAATAGACGAAGTCCCTCACAGTTTCAAATTTGTAACTATCAACAGTGACATGGCTGCCAAGGCGCAGGTGCGCCGATTCTTTCTTTGATGACAGCAAATACTTCGTCTTGTCCTCGTTCACGGCAAGACCCACTTTTTTCGCTTCCTTATCCAGTCCAGAGAAGGCAGCGCTTACGGCGCGGTTGTTAAGGCCAATGATATCAATATCATCGGCATACGCCAGCAATTGCACGCTCTTGTAAAAGATTGTACCATTGCGGTTTAGCTCTGCTGCTCGAATTATCTTCTCCAGCATCAGATTGAAGAAATCGCACGAAAGGGAGTTCCCTGTCTGAAGCCTCGTTTGGTTTCAAATGGCTCAGAGAGGTCCTTCCCGATTCTGACGGAGCTGTTGGTATTGCTCAACGTCATTTGGCAAAGCCGTATAAGCTTTGCAGGGAAGTCAAATTCAGACATGGCGGCATACAGGCAACTCCTTTTTGCGCTATCAAAAGCGGCTTTGAAATCGACAAAGAGATGGTGTGTGTCGATTCTTTTATCATGGGTCTTCTCCAGGATTTGGCGTATCGTGAAAATCTGGTCGATGGTAGACTTACCAGGTCTAAAGCCACACTGATAAGGTCCAATCAGTTTGTCTACGATGGGCTTCAGTCTTTCACACAACACGCTAGAAAGAACCTTATATGCAATGTTAAGAAGACTAATTCCGCGGTAGTTGGTGCGGTTAGCGGGATCGCCTTTCTTGTGGATTGGGCAAAGCACACTTAAATTCCAATCCGGAGGCATGCATTCGTCTGACCATATTCTGCATAAGAGCTGATGCATGCTTTTTACCAGCTCTTCGCCTCCGTGTTTGAACAGCTCGGCGGGTAGTCCGTCTTTTCCAGGCGCTTTGTTGTTTTTGAGCCGGGATATCGCTATCCTCACTTCATCATAGTCAGGTGGTGGGACGACTTTTCCATCGTCAGGGATTGGGGTATCGGGTTCGACGTCTCCCTCGCAATTTAGCAGTGAGGAGAAGTGCTCCCTCCATAATTTAAGTACACTTTGTACGTCGGTTACCAGGTCGCCATTATTGTCCTTACAGGAGCTTGCCCCGGTCTTAAAACCTTCCGCCATCCACCGATCTTTTCATAGAATTTTCGGGCATCATTCCTGTCAGCCAGCATCTCAAGCTCCTCACACTCACGCCTTTCGGCCTCACTTTTCTTTTTTCTGAAAAGGCGTCTCTCTTCCTTCTTTGCCTCACGATATTGTTGCCATACACTGCGGGTTGCGCCCGTTCGCAACGTCTCCTTGTAGGCAGCGTCCTTTTTTTTCGAGGCAGTTTTGCATTCCTCATCGTACCAGTTGTTCTTGCGGGCTCGCTGGAACCCTATAGTGGCCTCAGCGGCGGTACGCAATGAGTGAGAGATATGCTTCCATTGCTCGGTTACATCGTTAGGTCGGGGATTGCCCTCTGCTAGCAGGTGTGAGAGTCGAGTGGAGAAATTATCAGCTGTCTGTGTCACGCGCAACTTCTCGACGTCAAACTTTCCTTCCGTTACTGTGCGCACTTTCTTCGTTGCACAGAGGCGTGTGCGTATCTTGGCTGCGACAAGATAATGGTCAGAGTCAATATTGGGACCACGCAGTGTACGCACGTCCAGAACGGTGGAGCTATGTCTGCCGTCAATCAAGACATGATTAATCTGGTTTCTAGTTCTTTGATCAGGGGACAGCCATGTGGCTTGGTGTATTCGCTTATGCTGGAACCTGGTGCTACTGATGACCATATTACGGGCAGCGGCGAAGTCAATCAACCAGTAAATCTGATATATGTATATCCTAAATCTATTGTCTTGTTGTAAAATTAAAATATAAAAAAAACAACACATAAGGGGTCCTCTCTAAATTTTTTTCATAAAAAGCACAGGAAATTTACACACTATGGTTAAAATTGGAAAATTTGCTTTCAACATTTTTTTCATGAAACATCAAAATGCGTGTGTTGTTTATTCTTGCATTTTGCAATTTTGACAATAGTATGTTTAATTCTTGTGTTTTTCATGGAAAAAAATTAGAGAGAATACCTCTATAATGTTTACGTAAGCATGTCTAATTTCGCGCAAAGACTGTATTAATTCTTTCGTGCGGTTCATAGCAGGGATAAAGTCTAAAGATTTTTCTTGGAGAAACACCGATAGTGGAGGAGTCCAACTAAGCAGTTTTCCACATACCTAAAGACTTACGATAAAGTTACTTTTTTGACTTGCAGCAAAAGAGCGGATGCTGTTGCAGATATCGACCACGTTTCGCCAGTTGTTTGCTTTTACTTTTGGGGACATACTTTTTGACCCTTTTGCGAAGATCTTGCTTGCGTTTGGAGTGTTTCTGAATAGATTCATAATATTTGCGGCTCCATCGACTTATGTAAATTTTTAAAACGTGCCCACAAAAACCATTTTTTTTTTTTGATACCATATTAATTGCAACAGCCTATGCGACGAAAAAGATAAATCTAACGAGCAGGCGAAAATTTTATGTAATACCTACGCATACAATAAAAATTGGTAAGACCCATATGCTTGATGTTAGGAAGTAATGCATTTTCCGAGCAAAGTTTCGACAGGAAAATTCCGGGTGAGAACAAATACCCACTGTACCCATGGTATCTGCCGGGTCTGGCTAGTAGATCATAAAAATGGTCGCGGTTTAATAAGGCCTTATAATAATAATAATACCTGGATAAATAGCGGTCCAATAAACTAATGTTATAACTGTTGCCACCACCAAGGTGATCGAATAGAACAGCCAATACATCTTCAGCACCCACGGACTTACTGCTGTAGAAATTTAGAAACCTACAATATTTTCAAATTCCAATCGAAACTGTATATATTTCAACACTCACTGTTAGCCTTGTCAAAATAATATAGCGTTACAAGTACGGCTCCACATAATGCTGTGAACGTGCACATCGATAAACCCCAATTGGTTAAGAAGATGAACCATTTGCCACCACAAAATAGATTCGTCAAGCTGCCAATAACGGTGGCGGTAAATATAAGCGCAACGATCCAACGATATATTAACCATACTAACGATTTTTTCTTAATCTGCCACTGGATGGATAACAGATAAGAGGATGATGAGGCATAAGCGATCACTATTAACTACATCCTTCACCAACATACCTGAGATCTATAGAAATCGTCCGTTGATTCATGGGAAAGAAAAAGCTTCTCTCTTTGAAACTCCTTGGCCAACTGATGGCCAAGCTGATGAAAAATACCCGGCTTGTCCTGCATCGTAATTAACTTTCAAACGGTTAATTGGTATGTACTTAAAGGTATTGTTTTATCTGCACTTAAATGTAAATACCCGTCCGAGCAACAACCACCCCACCGTTCCAGCGATTCGTTGAGACTGCCAGAACTTGGAAAAGTGTTGCCAAAATATTTGTCGAATTGATCGCATAATGAATGCTTTATGGCTGAAGTTATCTTAAAATTCAATAATGTCGATTTGATCGTTAGCAACGATAAGCGTAATTTGTTTATAACGTCGCTAATCAGTTTATGGCTATACCGGGAAAGAGTTAGTGGATTTTACTAATAGTACTTTGTATTCGAATATATTCAGGTCTTTAATTAGAAAGAATGGCTCTATGAGAAAGTTTGCCGTGCTCAGATAATCACATTTTCTTCATGGATGAGCGTTTAAATTATGGCTATGGTTATGTAATTAACAGTGGCGGATTTCAAAACTTATTTTAGGGGTGTTACCATTAACATACCATTTACCATACCTGGTAATGGTCATCAAGTTTTCATCAGCTCCAAATTTAAAAATATTTCTGAAGATAAATTGAAAGGCTTGAAGCAGGGGCGAATACACGGCCCCCACTTCGGGATCAAAAAAGCCATATTTTCCACAGTAATTCACAGCAAAAAATTTTGTTAAAACTACGAAAAGAACATAGTAAAAATTAAAATTAAATTAAAAAAATGTATAAACTGACTCCCAAATCCAATTTTGTGGATGTATTAAAAATTTTGACCATGCATATATTATATGATTGAATCTTGACAACTTGAATGTATCTCGCGTATGTCGCAGTGTTATCGGTAAAGTGACAAACAACATTTTATCAGACTTTACGTTTGATACTAAGAGGTGTACAAAGTACATAAGAGTGCCCTTATCAACATTTTCTTGAAAATTATATTCGTTACTACGGTAAAATATGAAGTTGGGTTTTTCGGGTTGAGGTGAAAGCGACAAAATTCCACATTCAACTATTTTTTTTACGTAGCCTTTTTTAACCTAATTTTAATTAACGCTAATATCCATCTTATCAAAAATCTTTCCTTATTCGAAAAAAGTTAAAAAAATATGACTTACTAATTCAAGGGCTCTTTGTTTAGGGTTAATTCAAGTAAATTTCATTTTAGGCGTTGAAAGTTTTTCTGGGCATAAAAAAATATAATGAAACGCCACTTAAGCTTACTTGCACAACGAAAATTTGAATTTTTAACTCGGTTTTAACGTCAAATGACACATGACACAAACAAGCAACTTTTCAAATTAACAAGTGGGCTTTGGGATGATAAAGGGTTAACCCGGGTCAAAGGAGAGTATACACATTGCTTTAAAACTGCAAACTGAAACTAAAAACATTATTCCGTGGAAATACCTTTGGATTCATAGGGGCATACTCATAGTAGAGATAAAGTGGGCACTAAAGTTAGCATCAGCTTTTTGACACCGTTTCCAACGGCCTATCTGTCAAAAAAGCTGACGCTAACTTTAGTGCATACTTTATCTCGACTATGAATATGCCACATACATTTTAAACCGGGTCAAAGGAGAGTATACACATGGCTTTAAAACTGCAAACTGAAACTAAAAACATTATTCCGTGGAAATAACTTTGGATTCATAGGGGCATACTCATAGTAGAGATAAAGTGGGCACTAAAGTTAGCATCAGCTTTTTGACACCGTTTCCAACGGCCTATCTGTCAAAAAAGCTGACGCTAACTTTAGTGCATACTTTATCTCGACTATGAATATGCCACATACATTTTAAAAATTTTCATACAAAGTTAGGACCAGTCTAATGTACACATGTACACATATCAGGGTGATTGAAAAAAGAATTACAAAAAATGTTTCCGAAGTATGAAATCACAAGGGGGAGAAAAAAAAGTTCGAACAAAATTGTTGGTAGTTGTAGTCTCTCCTTCAATTCGATTCAATACTTGAACGGTGAAAAAGGACTCTAATTCAATGAATCACTTAAATGAGATGGTCAAGGAAATAAAAAAGGTACTTTGTTTATGGAATACGTCAATAATAAGCATGCTAATAAATACATATGTGTACATAGGTGTCTGAGAAAACCGGTGCTTATAAAATAAACTATAGCAAGACGGCAGTAAACCCAATTGCCGTCACCAGCAAGAAGGCAGTAAAATCACTAGACTGTAGATATGGACGGAAGCATAGTCATTCGGTAGTAAAAAGGCTTCATTCCCTATCGCGAACGATAACCCAACTGAACGATTAATCTCTTGACGCTTCGTCTAGCAGCCAAAAAGGATGTTCCCAGAAATTTGAAATTACGCAAAAAAAACATAAAATACTTAATGATTCTTGCATAATAAGTATACGGGACATTCCATCGTGACTCCTGGGACATTTGACTCGAGAGCTTAGTCAACTTTGACTTAATAAACTGACATTGGGATTTCAATTGCTATGAAATATAATAACAACAAATAGCTTTAAAACTACTCAGTAAGTGAGTGTGACTCCTGGGAAACCGAAAAATCCCTTTATTGTACCTTTGTGAGCACGAAAACGAATTTTAGCTTTACAGTTCACCTTTGAACTACAATTTGTATATGATCGAAAGTACATACTACATAGTACCATATTCTTTAAAATTAATCAGTATTAGCTTTTAGAAACTTTTTACAAAGGTTAAAGAGTGTGACTCCTGGACATTTTCCTGTTTTTTCGTGATACAATTTTTAACTTTTTTTAGTATTATCGATGCAGTTCCCTAAATATTTAGCTATGCAACTAGTTACCCCTAACCCATGATAATAAAAAGACCTACCATTTGGTACTTTTCCTCTTTTGGGTGGAATGTCCTATACAAGTAACAGCATTTTAATTTAATAGTTTCGAATTCTAATTAGAATTCGACTGCTAGACTAAACGTCAAGTGATCGTTCGTAAAGGTCATATTTTCGCAATAGAGAATGAGGCCGTAACTGATGCGGAAAAGTGAGTGTCCGGGGTAGGTTAAGCGTTTTATGTTGGGGCACATTCGGCGAACCTATATTTCTGCCGAATCTGTCCCCGGGCAGAGTTACAGGTTCGGTGAATTTCCCCCCTTATAATTTTGGTATTCGTTTCCTTTAGCACCCAGCTACTAAAAAACTAGCTAAAATTATGGGAGAGGGCTCAAAAGACGTGTTTCGGCCTTAGGACCACGAATTCGGAAGGACGAAAATGGGCTTTTTGCTCATTTTTCAAGGTCTATAAGTCGACAAGTATAAGTTGGTGGCCGCCGTGGTGTAGCGGTTAAGTGTTCGGCCTTCTACACCAAGTCGTGGCGGTTCCATGCCCGGCACAAGTAACATCAAATTTTATTTAGAAAAAGAATTTTTCTAAAACGGGGTTGCCCCTGGGCAGTAGTTTGGCAAACTCTCCGGGCGTATTTCTGCCATGAGAAGCTTCTCAGCAAAAAATTCATTCGCTTTGCAAGTGCCGTTCGGGGTCCGCCAAAAATTGTAGGTCCCGCCAACTTGTAGGAAAAACTCAAAAAGCAACACACCACAAGTTGGAAGGAGAAGCTCGGCTAAAAATCTCGTTAGAGGTTATGATAACCTGTTGGTATATCGCCGCTATTCGTTTTTTTTTATAAGTCGACAAGTAAATGTGATTTAGTTCTTGGACGACTGAATATGATAGCCCTAACATTTGCCTTTACTGTCCAAGGTCAAAAAGTTATGTGTCCGTTAGTAAGGAGAAGTGAGGTCAGCTCAGGTAAACGATCCCATTTAAAATTTTTTTACTTTGTACTTGTAAATTTGATATGGAAAAACGAAAAAAGGAAAAATTTCAAATTCGTATGAAGTTAGCACTTTTTTATTTCATTGTTGGATTTAGAACATTTTCGAATCAATGCAAACTACGCACTTAAAAACAGAATAGTCATGCAATTCATGATGTAGGTAGTGTATATTAGCAGCTTCTAGCATTTTGCATCAAAACCGGAAAATATCCATAAGGTGGACTTAGCACCTTTGCGACCTAATCCGACGAAATAATTTATACAAATTTATTTCCTTGTGAGTTAAGAAAAATCACACTTTTTGTACAGAAATCAAACAAGGTTGTGAAATAAGCATATTTAAATATGTGAAAGATACTATATACATAAATAAAAAGTAACTTGTTTTTTTTTTTCTATGAAATTTTGATTTGGCAGTTTTTTTCAACAGTTTGAAACTAGAATAAAAACCACTCTTAGCGAAAAACCGGGGTTTTCAACAGTTCTCATCCCTACAATGAACTATGTTCCATTCAATTCAGAACATTAAAAAAACAACCACTCCTACAAATAATGGATTCGCCAACAACTTACCGATGATAAGAAAATTACTATCTTCCTGAAGTATTACTTTTGATAACAATTCCTCTTCTCCCGCGATTTCTCTCCTCATCATGTAACAAACCCTCTTGCTGTCGTATTTTAATTCTCAGTTTGTCGCATCATGTACGATAGCACGTTTCCCGTTTGTTAATGTTTTACGCTGATTTTATTTTCAAATTTTCCTAAAATGTTTGTAATTAAAAAAAAAAAACGGTACAACAGCCAAAAAAACCCAGAAGATTTCTTATTGGTTTATTAAGCTATTGGGTGTGCTGAATCCGAATCTGAAGTCAGATTTTTTGGGTCGCCCTAGGTTTTCTCTCCAGAGTCTTAAATTATGGTTCCTTGAGCCCAGAAAGTTTTTTCATTATTACAAACAAATTTGTTTTTACAACTACCGATCTCTGCACAAACCACCTTCTCGAGAGAAAACCTAGGTCCCAGGGTGACCCTAAAAATCTGCCTTCAGATTCGGATTCAGCATACCCAAAAGCTTTGCTTCGTTCGTACAAAAATATCGTTTTCCACTCATTAATTGATTGCGATACATTTGACTTCGCTATCTGAGCAACCAATTTATAACTCAATTTATTGGATGTAAATCAAATAAACGGTTCTTCATCAACATTCGCAAAGTGTGACCTTAGCAATTATGTTTGTTATTGTGACGTTGACACTTGTTGATCGGTATTTTGCAGAAGCAACTGTCGCAGACATCAATTAAGACAAATGTAGCATGATGGAATGCCCACACCCAAATAAAAAAAGAGATGTGCACGTATGGATGTGGCAAGGGGCGGACCCATGGTTGGGGTTTTCAGGATCCCAGGCTGTAGGTCCCGTCAACTTGCGGGAAAATCAAAGCAGCACACTACAAGTTGGAAGAGAAGCTCGGCAAAAATCTCGTTAGAGGTTATAATAACCTGTTGGTATATCGCCGCCATTAGTTTTTTTATTATTCTTGGAAATTGTGTGAATTGGAAAGAAAATTATATCGGTTATTTCATTCAATGCTTGCAAAGTGTATATGTGATTTTAAAACAATTTAACTTGTGTTACAAACAGGGGCGAGTCCACGGGAATGGTTTTCAGGTTCAAACCCTTAGTAAAACATTACACAAAAAATATAGTAGAAATTAAGCAAGTAAATAATACGCCAAAAATATAGTAAAATTACACAAAAATATGGTAAAAACTACCCAAAAAATATAGCAAAAACAACGCAAAATTACGCAAAACATATAGTAAAAACTACACAAATATACAGTAAAAATTACTCAAAAAATATAGTAAAATCACACAAAAAATATAGTAAAAATTACACAAAAAAATAGTAAATTTTGTGGTAAAAATTAATTTTTGCGTCTACGTTTTTTGACTTTTAAATTGTTTTATGAATTTTATTTTAATTTAAAATGAAAATATATTTTGAGATCTAACGAATGCCTTTCAAATCGATGTTCTATATTTGCACGGAAATCAGCAAAAATCCGCAAATTTTTGAATTTTTTTCTGATTATGCAGTCTTGTAGCCCATTCAATTATAGACTAACACAGTGCAAATCTCAAGGAGCTCTGAAAGCGCGTTGACTTTGTTTTCAGAGTCACCTTCGCATTTGTTCCATATCTACAAAGAAAATTTTGAAATTTTGTTGTATGGAGAAAAAATTCACAGAAAAAATTGTTAAAAATCAAAGCGCTTTCAGAGCTACTTGAAATTTGCACTTTGTTAGACTAGAATATTATGGGCTACCGAACTGCATAATCCGAATTTTTCTAAAGAGCTGAGAAAAAAGTTCAAAAACTAACACAAATTTTGCGGATTTTTGCTGATTTCCGTGCAAATCTTAGAACATCAATTTGAATGGCTAATAATTCGTTAGATCTCAAACGATATTTTGAACCCCTCCTTCCCGAAATCCTGGATCCGCCACTGGTTGTGTGTATGTATGTTTGTGCCTGAAATCACTGAAAACTTAAGATATTGTTACCTATATTTTTTCAATATTTATTTGGGGTCATATCGGCTCGCAGTCAATAATATTGATTTATGTTTGCTGTGAGAAAAGGCCAAGTGTTGGGTTAAACTTTTTCTTTCGTACAAAGCTATAGGTTATTAAAGTAAAGGGGCTGTATTATTAAAAGTGACTCGTGTAACTCGATTGTGGGTTTTGAAGTGGGGAGGAAGGCGTGTTGAAGATTGTATCGAAATGTGGTTGGAAAAGGTTTGACGTCACTCACCTCTGAGGGCTTTTTTGAATAAGCTTTAACCTTTTCTTTCATTGCCTTGTCAGTTTTAAAGAAAAAATGCGATAAACCTTAAAAAACTAATAACACCTCCAAAAGTTTATTTTAATTACTGAAATTTAAGAGTATTTTTTTGACATATTTGAAATTAATAATATCTAATATCCATACATCCTTTTCCATACATGAGAGCTGGGAAACATCTGAGTATAATACCATCATTTTATGACGCAGGCGTGGCTGAGACTTCACATTAGCTTGAATACAATCTGCAAAATATTCATATACATACATATCGTCGCCTCAGAAAACAAACGTCGTATGTTACAAAACACAGTTTCGAGAAAATCGACTTTAAAGTTTAGAGCGGAGCTATACAAAAACTGTGCGGTAGATTTTTCTGAAATTTTAACGAGTTGTAGAGAATGGTTGTTATCGCTGGTCCGGTTTATCCGATTTAACGCGTTTTAACCGCCAGAACTAAAGGCAATAAATTATTTAACAGAACGGTTTAGAACGGTTTATTCAGATTTGATTTGTCCGGCTGACGACCAACGAACTAAGACCCCACTAAGTACCCCAGATCACAGTTTACTGGTTAAACTTGGAAAATTCTCACTTTTAACTTAAGAGCTTCAGACGATTAGGTCATGAGCGTGCGAGTTTGGCAGAGAGTTGGGGCGAAGTCAATATGTTTAACGATTGTAAAACATTTTAGTGTTCTCGCCTGTTTCGATATAGAAATTAATAACAATTTTTAGACAACTGAGAAAGGAATGAAGAGGTGAGTCCGCACTTACACATGGGCGTGTGCGCTCAGATCAAAAGCTCGTGTTTGTTGCCCAGTGTACGTTTTTGGGATTTAGAGTGCGACTTTTAAAAACTTTTTCTTAGTGTTGGTCTTCAGGCAGGTTTTATTAGAATATCCCTTCCGACGGCTGATGGAAAATCACCCTATTTCAAAATATTTAAAAGAAAACGTTCCATCTACAAATTGGTTTTTGAATAATGATCTATTTCAGAATTTGCTCAAGAGCGCTTTATTCCAACCCCCCTTCTAAACGAAAACTCAATGGCCCGCAGTCATAGCCGAAAATAAATATGATTTTAAGTTAGTTAGAGCTTTGTGACACAGATTTACAAGTGATATCTGTCAAAAATGCTTTAACTAACTTAGATAAGGCCAAGATACAGCATTTCTAAATCAAATGCTGTGGGAGCGAGTTGTGGAATAAAATTCTTATATAGGACGTTTTAAAAAAAGTAAACATAAATCAGGCTAGTTCTAAATATTCCATCGCGACTCGTGGGATATTTGATTCCAGAGCTTAGTCAACTTTGACTTGAAAAATTGACATCGGGACTTAAATTGCTATGAAATATATTTACCGACATGGATAAATAACCATAAATGCATTCAAAAGAATTGGCTAAATTACAACAAATAGCTTTGTAACTACTTAGTAAATGAGTGTGACTCGTGGGACACCGAAAAATACCTTTGCGCCTTTGTGAGCACGAAAACCAGTTTTAGCTTTACAGTTCAACTTTGAACTACAATTGCAGCGAAGCCTCAAACTAGTCAGAAAGATCATAGTCAACTATAATTTTCTGGCAGAACTCATACTAGTCAGGAAATATCCATTCCATACTAGTATACAACAAGATTTTACTGGATGAAATCATACCAGTTAAAAAATACAAAATTCATTCCTTTCGTTTGCTTCTCTTTTCTCTTATAATTCACAGATACTTTTTCGTGATAGGGTAAATACAAATAGTCGCTGCTTTTTTAAGAATAAACATGAAAATAACGGCAAATGGTAAAATAAAGGGTAAGTCATGAAAATTCTGGTTGAAATCACACTAATCCAGGTTCAATGCTTTTTGGACTAGTATGAGACTAGTATATTTCATACTAGTTCTATTTGGACTAGTTCATTTTATGGAAATCATACTAGTCCAGGTTGAACTAATATGGGACTGGTATTTTACAACTAGTATAATTCTACTATTTCCTTCAAAAATATCTTCAGGTAAATGGTGTTTTACACTAATGGTTTGTCGTTTTTATTCCAAATATGAGGTAAAGTCTGTAATTTAATTTAAAAATCTGAAAAAATTACCGTAATTTTTGTTCGCCTTTCTTAAAAAGAAAATCAATAAAATTATTGGAAGAAACGAAATTTTTTTTTGGCCGAGTCTAATGTACTTGCCCTTTCGGTTCGAAGATAATGAACAATCAATACGGATTTTTACCTTTTTTTTTGTAAAAATATAATAAAATGTGTATTTCCCAGATAATCACTGAATAAGATTTCAATAAAATTGTATACTTTAGAAGATACATACATAAACATCAGGGAACAAAATATAGTATGCCCTCGATTTTACTGGATTATTAAAAGTTCAATTGGACGAGAAACATCTATTTATATTTAATACGCTGTTTACAAAGGAATTCAAAGGAATACAGAGTGGGGAATGCATTCCATGGAATAAAAAGGAGGAATGAAAAAGAGGAATAATTATTCCGGAATAACAAAAAGGATTGTGGACTTCAAATTTGAAAAGGAATGTGGACGGCAAATTTTTCTTTATTTTATTTATTACGACTCTTCGAGCCAACACTTAATATTATTACATTAGTTAAAATAAAAAATTGTAATAGAAAAAAATCACATTGCAATATTTTAAAGATATGTAAATATGTTACAAAGAACAATTTTACATTAAATTATTTAAAAATAAATATATTAAATTGAGTTGAAATATGTATCACAGACCCATGCAATCATAGAATCTGTCTAATACTTATGGATTTGGCGTGCTCATATAGCCTTTTTTAAAAAAGGTTATTATCACAATTTTTTACACTTTCGGGCAATTCATTAAAGCATTTTAGCCCTTTGTAAAAAAGACTATTTTTTTCAGATTCGGTTTTATAGTTCGGTAACTTAAAATCATTTCTCTGTCTTGTGTTCCGGTCATGAACTTCGTAGTTAAATTTGATTCTTGTTCGCAGATAATCGGGTAAATTTCCGTTTTTTATATTGTAAATAAATTATCATACCGTTTGCGTAATATAAAGCGCATAGCTTTATTTTGCATTTTTTTTAGCTTTTCAATTTAGAATCCTTCATTATAAAGAAAATTGTAGAGCAATAGATAATTTAAGGCTCAACTATTGATCTGTATACTTTTACTTTGTAATGGTTACTTAAGTTTTTACAAGTTCTCTGCATGTAGGTACCACATTTTTTTTTTGCTGTTTTGCTAATTGTATAATCAATATGCGAGTAAAATTTCAATTTTCTGTCTATTTGGATACCTAGGTATTTAATTGTGTTTACTTTTTCGATCTCGTTATTATTTATTTTTATGGGTTCAAGATCCGCAATATTTTTCCTTGTAATTACCATATATTTAGTTATTTAGCTATTAGCACAAAGCCAAATATAAAGGGCATTTAAATCACTCTGTAGTTTTTCTGTTATATCCTTCTCGCTTTTTCCATTTATTGAGATAAGTGCATCATCAGAAAATAGTTTAATAGAACTAAATTTCAAGATGGAATTTATATCATTAATGTAAATATTAAATAAAATTGGGGCTAGAACGCAGCCTTGGGGTAGGCCAATCTTGACGTCGACTTTTGCAGATAACGTAGAACCAATGACTGTCCTTTGCGATCGATTTGTTACAAAATTTTTAAACCAATCTAATTCCACATCTCGAATACCAATTCCTAATAGTTTATCGACTAATATTTTTTGATCTATAGTTTCAAAAGCTCTTTTAAGATCGATGAATACTGCTGTGATCGACTTTTTATTATTAAGTTCTTCTTTCCATTCAGCTATAAATACCATTGTGACCATTAATTTTTTTTCAAAAAACAGAACTCTTTTTACTTAAGGCTTGGTGTTGCCTTCACGTGAAAATTTCGGTACCCGGCTATAAACTATTTGGGGTTACACTCTCAATATTTGGAATAAAATAGTGTTTTTCATGGCGTAATCATCTCTTTACAGTAAAAAATGTTGCCAACGTCTTAGAAACATTAAAATTGCAATCTTAAATAATTTCAACCAAAGTGCATCAATTGAAAGTCATTTTTTTTAAGTATACTTTTCATTTTTGTGAATAGTATTTCTTGATGGTGAGAGACATTTCCTTGTTAATTTAAAACCTACCAAAACCACGGTTGCCGTTTTCGCCGAAATGTACCATTTTTGGTACGAACTTTTTCCGGGAACGAAACTTCCAAATTTGGTACGTTTTTGCATTTTAACGTACTCAATTTTTGATTTCGCTGAAGCACTTGACCGCGTTAAACATGAACTAAATTATTTTTAAAATTGTTTACGCGGCATAAGCTATGATTATTTCGTTCATTTCATATCTTCTGCATTACATACCAATGTAATTCGCAGATAGTTTATAGAATTTTCTGAATACATAGCTTATAGCTGCTTCAACAAAGTGTGGTTTTAGCACTCACGCTAACCTCCTATGCATACGCTTCTAAGGGGATCTACGCCCCTAATGACAACGATGCATATAAATAACTTTTGGAAGGGATCTACGTCCCAAAATAAATACTACGTATAAAATAATATAATGTGGGTAAAGTGAGTGTCAATCAGCTAAGGCTGCTAACTGCCTCAGGGCCTAGTGCTGAGTATCATTCAGCTGTTGCTGCTAACTGTCTCATTAGGCCTAGTGCTCACCCTCATTAAATAACTTTTGGAAGGGATCTACGTCCCTAAATAAATACTACGTATAAAATAATATAATGTGGGTAAAGTGAGTGTCAATCAGCTAAGGCTGCTAACTGCCTCAGGGCCTAGTGCTGAGTATCATTCAGCTTTTGCTGCTAACTGTCTCGTTAGGCCTAGCGCTCACCCTAATTAAATAACAATAAAGTTTAATAAAATGATTTTACAGTCCACTAAACTAAATAGAAAATTAAAATA
Organism: Campiglossa producta; assembly: GCA_964058755.1. Taxonomy (NCBI): domain Eukaryota; kingdom Metazoa; phylum Arthropoda; class Insecta; order Diptera; family Tephritidae; genus Campiglossa; species Campiglossa producta. The sequence continues at coordinate 98,070,659 of CAXKVI010000003.1, forward strand.
ATAAAATAAATAAAATTAAAAAGACTTTGGTTGAGGTGGGATTCGAACCGGCAACCCCGGCCAACTCCCTCAACCATATAATATAACAACAACAATAATAGTAAACTGCTCGCCGCCCACATTTAACCACAGCTTAGATAAAAATATTTTGAAAGATTTTAAATTTTTCATAAAGTTTTGAAATTATTGAGCAAACTAGCTAAGAGCCACTAATTAAATTTGTTAAAAAAGGTTATCGGCACAAAAAAGCAGAACAAAAACAGAACATTTGCTTAAAAACAGAACATTTCTGTTATTTTCCTTAGAAAAAAAAAATACGCAGAACAAGCTCCTTAAAAACAGAACTGTTCTGCCAAAAACAGAACGGATGGTCACCGTAGCTATAACCATGTTTGAGGCTGTTTCACACGAGTGCTTTTGTCTAAATCCCGATTGCTGCGGTATGAGTATATTATTGGTTTCTAAATGAATGAAAGGCTGCATTCCGAAACCCAAGAATAGTTATTCCGAAAAGAATGCATTCTTTAACAACTCTGATAAGTACCATACAAGAATTAATTTTTGTAATAATTTAACACCTATACGAAAATTAAAAACAAGAGCTGTTGGAAAGAAACAAATCATTTTTTTCGTAATCAGCAACCTTAAATTGACTTAAAACGACTAAAAATAGTCTGGAAAAATTTTCACTGTTGATCAGTGTTATTCAATGGTCAATCCAGTGCAGTGTTGCCGTTGGGGACCCTAAAGGGTCAATTTGAACCTTTTTTAGAGCCAGGACCCCGGACCCTACTTTTTCAAAAAAGTACCATTTTTGACCTTTTTTTTAAATTCGTCACCCTTTTTGACCCCTTTTCAATTTCAAACTGCAATGAAATGTATTTTTGTCGTTTTTTTGTTAAAAGCCAAAAAATCTCTTTGTTCGTTTTTTTACTCTTATATCGGGAACTCTTGCCGATTTCCAAATATCTTTCCTAACTGAAGTTTTACTACTGGCAACGCTGTATCATGTGACAAAGGGTGTAAGAGTAGCTCGCCTCCCCGTTGGTGCACCCTGGGTAACGCTAAATGACTTACATGGCCTACACGGCTAGTTTCTTGTATTGCGGGTTCTACGAGAACGGTACCAGTATTTACTTGTGCTGTACCCATCGTGCCGAAACGACCCGGGCCGTTTTCTTATATCGACCCGGCCAAGAGCAATACACTCGGGGTGACCCTGTCGGACATTTACACACCTCGTTACAACAACAACAACAACTCCGTCATATATATGTAGGGTGATTCAAATAAAAAATTTTTAGTTTTTTTGGCTCTTACCCTTTTAAAGTTAGTAAATGATGAGAGAATAAGTCTCGCAAAAAGTTAGCTCTGCAATTTACCCCTTAAATACTTAAAATAGCCTTTAACAGCATAGGCAATTTTGGCCGTCCTTTCCCATAATTTTTTTACGGGAAAAGATGGAATTATTTTCAAAGTGAGTTTTCTTATAATTTTCGAAACCTTTTGCAGAAACACATCCTTAAAGTGGAGGTTTCTAAGTTTAAAAATTAAAGTAACTACAACCATTTAAAAATGTTTATATTTTGTATGTGTTACATACTTGCAATAGTACAAAACTCGGTCATTCAACATCAAAAAAATGGAAAAGGCTTATTTAAATGTAATCCTATCTAAAAAAGAGGGGTCCCTTTTTTTGGACCCTTTTTGAAATTTTTCAGCGGCATCACTGATCCAGTGCGCAATGGTCTGAATTGAGTTTTTTTTAGCATAAATTCTAAATCTCCAAATAAAGTATGCATATATACATATTTCCCATAAAGAATCTGAAGTGTATCTAAAAAACAAATAATAAAAACTCAATTACTAATTTTTTGTTAAATATACCTATAATATTCTTACCAACCCTTTTTATACCCAGCTGTACTTGTACACAGGGTATTATAACTTTGTTAGGATAACGGTTGGTTGTACAGGTATAAAGGAATCGAGATAGATATAGACTTCCATATATCAATATGATCAGGATCGAAAAAAAATTTGATTGAGCCATGTCCGTCCGTCTGTCCGTCCGTCTGTCCGTTAACACGATAACTTGAGCAAATAATGAGATATCTTCACCAAATTTGGCATGCGTACTTACTTGGGTTCAGAATAGATTGCTATTGAAAATGGGTAAAATCGGACCATAACCACGCCCCTTTTTCGATATTGAAAATTTCGAAAAACGTATAAAATGGGTTAATTCAATATTAGAAGCAGCTACAATGATAAAATTTGCAATATGTATTGATTTAGATGTTCTAAGGCCGATTTTATAAAAATTTTTGAAAAGGGGCCGTGGTACCGCCCACGTATATTTGAAGAAATTTTAAAATTTTGACTCTTAATAACTTCAGAACAGTTTATGCTAGTATAACGAAATTTCGTAGAGGACATACTATTGTTGTGGTAAATTCAGCTATAGAAAATAAACGAAATCGCTTCGCAACCACGCCTACTTTTTCATAAAAGTTATATTGAAAGGAGGTGGAAATATTGAAAAGTCCATATCTAATTAACTGATTTCGCTATAATAATATAATTTGGTACATACATCAACTTTCATATTCTTTACATAATTTTTTCAAAATTTTTGAAAGTGGGCGGGGCACCGCCCACTTATGAGTCAAGCAATTTTTAAATTCGACTGCTAACAACTTCAGAACGGTGTGAGATAGATTTACGAAACTAGGTACCAGGCATGTTATGTTTATGTAGAGTACTACCACAGAAAATAAGAAAAATCGGTGAACGATCACGCCCACTTTATGTGCACAGCTGGGTATGTAATGTTCGGTTTCACCCGAACTTAGACTTCCTTACTTGTTATACATGAAGCCAACCGTTCAAACAATATTTGACAAAACCCTGACTTTGGAAGGTCATAGAAAGCACAGGGTGGCAACCTCAAATCTGTTACTAAGGAATTTTCTTAGTTGACATACCCTGCAAAAATCGTTGGATTATGTGTTCCAATTTTTTGATATTGGAGTACTCCAATAGTAATCCTTTGTATACCTCATCGGACCACCTTCAGCTTTTTGAAAGCCGATCATTGCTCCTGCCTTATCGACGAAAATGACGACACTATCGCTCTGACAGTATATACTTCAACAAGTAACAACTTTGGAGTACATTGCAAAGTATTCTGACTGTACTGTAGTACTCTTTGGACAGGAAATAGAGTACCATCGATTTTTGCAGGGTATATATGTACATATCTATCAATCAAACTATCTCGGGAACCGCTTGACCGAATGGGATGAAATTTGGCACATAGATAGTATGATTGATTCTAAAGCCCCAATTACATAAAACTTTGCAGGTTCCACTTTCATACAAAGTTTGTCGAACGTAAAGCGAAGCGAGATTTTGGCAAATGCTCAAAGCCGAGGGGCGCACCCGTCAAAGTTTAACAAAGTTTTATGTAACTCGGGCTTAAGACTATACACTTTGGGGTTGCCACTTGGGTTGGTATACAGGGTTGCCACATATTTAATTTTTTTTATGGAGCTAGATATGCCAATATGGGTATCAAATAAAAAGTATTTTCGCAGACATACCAACTAAAATATTTTCAAACAGGGTTGTCACCTAGGGTTGCCACCACATCGTAGTATATTTGTATATTTGTAGGTCCGCTACTATCTCGAGAACCGCTTGACCGATTGGGATGAAATTTGGCATATAGATAGTACGATTGATTCTAATAGTACATTTATACTGCACATAATTTGGCGAATTTGAATGTGTCATTTCGAAGCTGTTTACACTCGCAAATTTGCATTTGGCTTCACCTTCCCTGCAAGAATCTTCTACCAGAATACAAAGCCACCGAAAGAAAATGCACCACCTGGATGATTTAAACACATGTAGAGTAATAATAAATGAAGAATGAAGAAGGCTTCTCTCTTTTCTTAGTGGAACTGGTCCAATATCACAAAAAAATAGTTGAAATTGTTATTTAGAACTGTGCATAATGTAAAAGTTTTCACACGCTAATTACCCATTAAGGTTCTTGCTGGGCAATTCTAAATGTGGAACACAGGCAGGGTTGCTATTTTGAGGAATTGTGGATTGTATTGTTCAGCGAATGAGGCCAAATGCGATGGAATTCCAAATTTGGAAAATGAAATTTGCATGGAAAAAAGCGCCAAATTTGCAATTTTTCGCCAAATTTACCAAATTTGGTGCTATGTAAATGTACCATAAGACTATACACTTTATTTTGGGTTCAAGTTCGGATCGTTTTGGGAACATTTAAGGATCATTTTGGATTGAATTTAGGGCAAGCTCGGTCACCCTAGTACTTTTAATAAAATCAAATCATATCACAAATATATTGCTATGAAATTTTCGACTTTATGCCAAAAAAAAAAAAACTCAATTCAGACTGATTAACTCAAAATCGAAAAAATTGAACATTCATGCTTCTGGAAAGCGAGCGACGATTTGTACTTTAGCAAGATGTTTCTCTACGATCTGATTTTCTTTCCCTTTAATACAAAATCAACACCAAAAATTTTACCTAAGAACGGGAAATTCGTTTTAAAAGAGAAAAATGACAAAATATTATACATACATTTCTTATTTATAATTTTTATTTAGAAACATAAAAATTATTTATTCTAACTTTTATAAAATCAAACGTAAACTTGTCGCCTGCGAGCAAGCAGCTTAAATTGTAAGATCTTAAAATTTAATCTGCTTTATTTATTCTTTGTTGTTCAAAATTCTAAAAATTTGTATGAGAAAATATCCAAGTCAGCACACTGTGCGCTGTTTAGGTGGCAGCGGGAATGAGTAACAGCGCTATTTATTAATGCTGATATTGGTGTTGTGATGAGTTAAGAGGTTCCGGCGATCGACGATGCAACGTCATATCCACAACGTTGCGCGATGTTTGAAACGTAACACGCGACTGGATATTGGAGATATTTTTACGTTGTACATAGGGGGGGCTAAAAGTCGCGCGTTATTAGACACTAATAACGTATCATCGTTACCGCTATTACCACAATTTTCATATGATTTGTTCCATGTTCTTTTTCAATAACTTTTTTATATTGGCTACGCTTCAGTTTAATTAAATTAGAACACTACACCGCGAACAATTACAAATAAATGAATAACTATCTGATGAATGTAGGTAGGTAGGTAGATAAAACAACAAGTCAATGTAAATATTTCGCATTTCATCACGAGCAGCAGTGTGAGCGTTTGGTGTTCGAGATCTTGAAGAATAATATAAAGTAGGAAGCTAAAGAAGTAGGTACGTTACGAGCTGTTGGGTGCGCGCGTTCACTCTTCTGCGATCGCTGTGAAGATCAAGTAGCTAGTTGTACAAAAAAATACTAAAAAACCAATAATTTAAAAGAATTAATTTTTAGCAAGCTCGAACAAAAATATTGTCGTACAATACGCGTACCGACTGCCCGGAAAATTTATTTTGATTTGGTGCTCTACCTGTTCGACGTTATCTAATTAAAATAAAAGTGCTTTACAAGAATTTTGATCTGTAACAAGGTTGTACTTGTTCTGTTACAAAGTACACGTGATGACATTAACAGAACAAAAATACGTATCTACATTTGTTTAATTAGAGATAGCCAGAAAGCTCTCAGTCGATCTCGCATCACTGCCTTAACTCGATGTATTTTTTGCTTTTTTTTTTGTGTGTGCATTCGCAGCGAGAATTTTGACAACTGAGTAGTGCATTTTGGCTGGGACTTCTTCTCGCCGCTATTTATTGTTGCTGCCAACGCTATAAAACGTCATAGTTTGCGCGCCTCATTCGCTTACACGCGTTTCGATAGAGTGTCAGTCGACTTATACAAGAAGAAAAAAGTGCAAACCAAAAAAATTGTTAATTAAAAAATGCAAATGAAGCAGAGTTTTGGCCGCAGTATTTTGAATGAGTTTAAATTGAGAAAATTTGGCTTCAAACATAAAAATTTGGATCAGTTCTATCAATCGCAGGTAAAATTAAACGTATTATTGTGTTGTGTGAAAAAGGTATTCCTGAAACCTAACATACAGCAACAAAAAATAATTGTTTCCGTTCTGAAACACAAAAAGATCACCAAAAGCTGATGTGTTCGTGAAATTTTTGCACGTTTTTTTTTTGGCATGCCGCAATGTTCTATGAGAGTGCATTAAGGTGGTCCTTAAATGTATGGTGATAATATTTGTGGGAGATTTCCCCAGGATTCGGCCCTTATGTCCATATTAATAATGTTGAAGAAATATGAACATCCGAGTTTTGGTCCCCATTGGAGACGGCGAAGGCGAGTCGCTGCACGCAAAAAATGTTTGGTGTCAGAACAACACTTTAAGGTGTTGCTGTAGGTATATTTAAACTAAGATAGGTGTTATCTTAACACCAAAAGGAGTCAAAGTAAAAACACTTTAAACACTGGGTTTTTCCATAAAAATATATTTTTCAGAGTTATGTTGCCTTTACAATAGAGTTGGTTTTATTCCAAAAGGTGTAGAATTTGCACTTCGTTATTTTTTGCGCGTGCTTGCAATGCTCTAAGAAAACTAAACACATTAGAGTGTTTTCTATTTTAATCGAATAGTACCTGGATGACCGCTTATGTATTTTTTTTCGAAATTGTCGCATAATGTTACTTTCCAAGCATATGTATATGTATAAGCTTTCCAAAATGACAAAACATATCAAACACTAAACGCAAAAAGAGGAAATTTTGAGAGCATTTTGAGACAATTTTTGGGTAATTATATTTATTATTAGGAATTTTTTTTAGGTCAGTTTGCTATCTCCTTTATGGCCAGTTTGAGAACATTTTGCGATTATTTTGGGATTTTTATGAAGTTGTTTGGGACCCTTTCGAGTCATTTACGTTGATTTTGGTACCGAAGGACACAAAAAATGGGCCCAAAATTATCTTACAATTATTTAGTAAAAAACCGGGCGAAAGTGCCTGGAATTTTAAATGTTAAACCGTTTAAGACTAAAAAATAAAATAAAAATAGATGTCACCCTTGTCATCCGCCTCAAGAGGCAACACACAATTACGGCAGAAAATACGTTTCATTCATTGGACAATCGGTTCCCAAGATAGAAGTAGATATGCAAATAAATAAGAATAACTTTTAAACTTTCTTTGCTAGTGGCTTTACCGTTTGAAGGGGTTAACTAAAAAAAGTTGTTCATTTGATTTTAAGGACCACCCTAGTATACATATCTGCAGACTCATGCAATAAACGCTTAAGTCGACGTAAGAAAGATTTGAGTGAAAGATATCACGGCATGTGCTAACTGAAGCTGTGTATGTGAGTCAAGCTTTCGACCCACATGCAAATATGTCATAATTGTAGGAATAGTTTTAACAAACAGATAATGGCCCCAACTGGGAACCGTAAGCGTATGCCATTGGTATTTGACTATTGTCAAAATAATAATTGTCGCTCACTTTATGTACTTCATATTTTCATCAAAGCTGTTTTTAGTTTCGTTTAAACTTTTTTCGAAAGTAAGATCAAAGTGTATTTAAGACTTAAGCGGCTCTTGCAAGAAAGTCCAGCTATATTGACAATGTAAAACATGCATTGTATACGGTACAATTTCTATGTCAAAAAATCTGTAAGGGGTCGTGCATATATGACGTCACGCTCTTTGAGGGGGGGAGGGGTCTGCGATTTGTGACGAAATGTGACATGGGGGGAGGGGGGGAGTAGCACTTACGTGATGTCACGTTATTTTTTGCATGTTTTCTAGCGTGCAACGTCCATGAACGTTTTTAAATTTAGCACGTTTTCATTCTTTCGATTGGCAAATATTATTTAATAATTAATATAAACATTCTAAATATGTATCAGATTTTATGTCAAATAAATATTGAATTTATATTTATTAAGGGTGTGATGTGACATTCGAGGGGGAGGGGGGGGTCTGGCGTTTGTGACTGGGTGTGACATGGGGGGAGGGGGGGTCAAAAACTACCAAAAATCGCGTGACGTCATATATGCACGACCCCTAAGAACTGGAGCCTTAAATATGTTTCTGGCAAACACATTTTTTTTCTAATATACATATATTATATTAATATATTTACTGAAAATGGCCAAAATTTCAATATGGGTGAGGTTCTCTTTTAATGGGTATAAGGGTTTTTGACATTTTGATATTTACACGGAGGGAAATCTATGGATGGCACATCCATAATTATTGATATCACATTAAATAAAAATTGATAATCCTGTCCCATCAATGAATATGGATGTTTCATCAATACTTTTTTGATAAATCACTATTGAAATGGTATCCATATAAACTATTGATAAATTCTAAATAGTTTAAAAAAACAAAATTTTATATAATTTGACATCTGGTTTCAGTAAGATTCGAACCTTGCTCCTTTGGCACGTTAGCCCAGTATTCTACCATTCGGCTACGGCATTTTATAAATTTTTTAGAAAAGTGTTCAATCATAAGAAATTCAAAAAATTTTGAATTAAAAAAAAAACGCTCCAACAAGTTGTAATATTGTTAGGAAATCCATAGTAAAAATTGTTGAACTATTATGATTATGCGTCCCAGAAAAATTTACATTTCGCCAATATATATTAATGCGATGTATCTACACAGTAAAAAGAAAAGTCTAAATTCAATACCAATTTGGTGTTTATATATAACAACGTCGAAAAGTATTAAATTAATACCATTTTCCCTTTAATTGAGAGAAAGAGTATTATTTTGGTATTATTTTAAGGCCATTTGGACTAATTCAATTGCCAAAATTGAGAGGGAGAGAGCGATTTAGTATTATTTTGGTATTATTTTAAAACCATTAGTCCAAATTTAATTTCCAAACTTTTTCAGGGTCTTAAAATAATCTTATTTGGTATTAAATTTAAAAAAAGTAGTCTTTCATTTTTTACTGTGTACCATTATTACTATGCAGTAAACATGGATATGGATATACCGACAATAGAAATTCACGACCATAGATATTGACGTGCCGTTCAAATACACTGTGGTACAAAAACGAACTTTTTTTCTGTCCTATGAACCAAATAGACTTTTTCGGAAAGGGGACAAAAAATAAAAATACACGTGTATCGGCGATTTTCATGTACACGGCAGAACTTTTTTTTGTGTGTACAGTGGCTCAAAGTTAAATCAAAATTTTAAACTTTTTTGGCAGAGTTTCTAGCGAGTTTCTGAGTACGCAGTTTTGTATGCCGGTCAATTTCACGGACTAATGTGCAAGCTAAAAGTAGCCCAAAATTTCCACTGCTTTTTAAGAATTTTTTTCGTCGATCGTGTTGAGCAATTTCTTCCATACAAAAAAAAAAAGTAATTTTGAATGGAAGAAAAAAATTCTTAAAAATCAGGGAAAATTTTGAGCTACTTCTAGCTTGCACATTAGCATGAAATTGACCGGCCTACAAAACTGCGTACTCAGAAATTCGCTAGAAACTCTGCCAAAAAAGTTTAAAATTTTGATTTTACTGTGAGCCACTGTACATAAAAAAAAATTCTGACGTGTACATGAAAATCGCCGATAAACGTGTATTTTTATTTTTGGTCCCCTTTCCAAAAAAGTCTATTTGGTTCATAGGACAAAATGTGTGTAGAGCAGTGATATATTAGCATTCTATCAATAAATATAGAAAATAGTACATCATTTCGAAATGGTTGACATGTCCTTTTACTTTTTATTGGGAGGAAATAATATTTGATAACTCGCTCATTCTGAATGAATATTGCATCAAACTCGTCGCTATCAATATCGATATTGTCACAACATTCAAAGCATTTCTCTCAGTGTACTAAAAATGCAAACCCTAGAACAAAACATTTTAAATACATAACTTTCTAGTAGTTACCATTCACAAATGATACAGTTAAATCATCTTATAACTAAAATAAAAAAAAAATGTGGTGTCATATTTTGCATACAAATTTTTAACATGAATTTTTCCTCTAGTATCAAGAAAAAAATGTAAATGTCCGAGGCGGAGGACTTTCCTACTCAACTAAATAACACCGAAATGTGCCTAGAAATCTATTTTTTCTAATTATAAATCCGAAAAAAATGAAACTTGAGCAAAAAAGCCAAAAAGGAAAATAAAGTACATTTTTCCTCCAAAATATAATACCTAAAGCGTTAGTGTGGTTCGAAAAAAGAAAAAAAAGACAAAACGATTGAGTCTCAAAACAAAAACTGTAATCATTACGATCCCTGAAAAAGTGCAAACTATGCCATAAAAGCGGTAGTTGTAATGTCACATATGTATATGTTTAGTTGGCTAAAAAGAGCTTCATATATATTTTCAATATATTTTCAGCTTTTATACATACATATATAAACAGTAGGGTGATTCAAATTTAAAAAAAATGTATGGATATTCAAGTTTCAAAAATTAAAAGAAAATTCACTTTGAAAAAAAAAAAGCCATTTTCAGCCATAAAAAATGTATGGGAAAGGGCAAAAAATAGCCACCCCTAAGGGTTAAGTTAGAGCGCTAATTTTTTGCAAGGCTTATTTTCTTATCAATACCTAACTTTTTAGGCGGTAAGGCCAAGTCGACATTTTTTTTAATCACCCTAATAAACAGCGATATTGAAAATACGCTGAAAAAATAAATAAAACGAGTAAGAAAGTCTAAGTTCGGGCAAATATTCAATTTTTACTCAAGTTATGTCAAGTTAAGTGATTTTCGAAATTTTCGTTATTGAAAAAGGGGGCGTCGTTATCATCCGATTTCGCCCATTCTCATTAGCAACCTACCTTGGCCAGAAAGTAACCTGTATACAAAATTTCATGCAAATATCTCTATTTTTACTCAAGTTTTACTTACAAACTAAGAACTAATATAATATATGGAATATAATATATGGAACTCTATATTTATCTCCATTATTATGTGCCGCTAGGTAGTACCGCTATGTAAACAAAATTATAATACCCTTGTACTAGTACTAGTACGCTGGGTATAATTAAACAGTACCCCATTGAAAAAATACGTCTTGTTCCGGATATGAATCGACTTTCAAAACAATGATATCTTCTATGATAACGCATATTATGACAATTAGGTGACCTATTCCTTAAGGGCTGGGTATTAGTATTAGCGCCAATTTTCGTTAAATGATACCATGAAGCCGGCTCCATGCGGTGTGTAGTTATCAACCTTATATAAATACTAACCCTGCAGCGAAAGCAACTAGTTGAAAAATACTTTACAACTAGTTTGTGCACCAGGCTCAAGTAGCAGGGTTGCCGTTTGGATACAATTGTATCCATTTCGACACATTTTAAGTCAATGGATACAAAGATACCAAAAAGTTTTAAATTGATACATTTTTAACAGCTCCAACAATCGTTTTGTATTTTCAAAGAAACGAACAAAATCCAAGAAGCTATACATTAGGGTGATTCAAATAAAAAGAATTTGTTTTTTTTTTCGGTCATTCCCCCCTGAAAAGTTAGGTATTGATAAGAAAATAAGCTTTGCAAAAAATTAGCCCTTTAACTTAACCCTTAGGGGTGGCTATTTTTTCCGCCCTTTTGTATGGGAAATGTATGGGAAAAAGTGAGATTTTTTTCAAAGTGTTTTTTCTCATAATTTTTGAAAATTTTGTGTGTGTTACTGTGTATGTGTGTGCCACAGTACAAAAATCTTTCATTTTTATCTCTCCTTTTTTGAAAAACATTTCAAATATTATGAGATAAATCACTTTGAAAAAAATCATATTTTTTCCCATACATTTTCCATAAAAAAGGGCGAAAAATAGCCACCCCTATGGATTAAGTTACAGCGCTAACTTTTTGCTTGGCTTATTTTCTCATCGATACCTAACTTTTTAGGGCCTAAGAACAACTCTTGAATAGAATTAACCGAATACCTAGATCAACCACTTGTTCTTCGTAGTGTAAATATATTCCATTATTGGCATTCCTCCAATTTTTTTAATTTAAAAAAGGTTTCAAAAAATATTTAACGGCTCCTCCAACGAGTGTGGGAACCGAGCAATTATTTAGTACAGGTGGTCAACTATATGGGCATATCCCAAATAGTGTTACATTTTTGGATACTCGGATGCTACACATCGGTTAATGAATTAAAGCGGGGAAAAAGTTTAGTTTTACGTATTGACTATCTTCTCTGAAGATTTGGATGAAAAAAATGTAGACAATAAATTTTTACAAAACTTTGAAAATCGAAAAACGTCGAATTTATCGCTTTTTCGAGTGATACTCTTAATTTTCTTTTTGATATTTGTTCTATAAAATTTTGAGGCATCAATGTATCGCTCTGAAATTTTACCAGAGTGTATTTTTTGAGACGGAGGTTCTAAAAATGTAAGCGAGGTTAATGTGCTCCTCCAATATTAAATGTTATCATCAATGAAAGTAGCGATACTCTGTTTTAAGCCATTTTCAATATTTGTGATTTTGTGCTTATAACTTTTTGAGGCAACGGAGTATTAAAATTTTGGTTGTACTCAATGATAGCCTAATATACAGCAAAACTTTCGGTGGTTTTGAATTTGATGTGCTCCTTTTAGTTTTCAAGGTAGGGGCATAAATGTCGAGTTACTTTGGTGCGTAACTTTTTTACGGTAGCATGTTTTTTTGTAGGCACAGCTACAGTGTTACTTTTATTACGTGTTACACTTTTGTGATTTGTTGTCCTACACTACAGTAGTATAAAACCGAATGCCGAACATGTATTTAACTACTTCTAAACTAACTTTTATTTAAGCGCCAGTGACCTAAGCACAAATTTAGTACAGTTATCCCACCAATACAAACATATAAACAAAAATTAATTAAAGAAACCACTAATTCTCCCAAAATATTGAATGATAACTTTATCGAAGTTTTAGTGGCTTTAAAAATTTTTTTGTCGGTTTTTTTTTATTTTAAATTCAATGCAATGTCAGTGTCAAGATATATTGTTAATATTTTACTATTTAGAACTTGAAATTTTTTATTAAAATTTAGAAAAATTAGAATTTTTTCGGTCAGAATTCATTCAAATTTCTATTATTGGGATGCCTTTTGCAATATTCTGAATCGGTTTAAGGGGCCTTTTAAGGAACTTTACGTCCTTCAAAATTGCCTTTGAGTGTTTGTGCCTATCTCGCACTGGTTCACCAGTAGAAATGGTAAAAAAATTTTTTTTCAAAAATTCAACTTTTTCGACGATATTTCAAAAACCGGGTTTCGGGTATCAAAAAAAGTTTACCGAAGATTGCTTTATATAAATATCTACATGGTTGGTAGAGAAGTGCCTAAGTTAGTAAAAATATTTAACGATTTTTTTTAATCGATATATCCAAAACCGGTTATCGGATATCGAACATTTTTTTCCAAATCATTTTCTGTTTATATATCAGTATGCTGCTAAAATTTCAAAATGATCGGAGGGAAAGTGTTAATGTTATTGAATAACCAACTTCGCTTTAAAAAATATTAAATTGTTAACGATATCTCCGAAACCGGGTGGCGGGTATCAACAATTTTTTGCCTAAATACCTTCACATATCTCTACACGTTGATAAAATTTCAACAAAAATCGGTGCAGTAGTGTTTAAATAAATGTATATTAAACACTGCGACTTGAATTTATATATATAATCTTCGATCTATTCACTATATCTTTTTGAGGCTTTATGTAAGACGAATTACGCTGATAAATTTAAGCTCCTCTTTATCTATCAATATACCAGAAAAAAGGTTATTCTTGTGCTTCGATGTTTAAATTTTTTTTTTTTTTTGCAAAAATGTAACACTATTTGGGATTTGCCCATATACAGATAGACGGTCAAATCTCCTGGGGGAAAATGCAGATAAACTTCTTTTTCTGGCGTACAACATTGAACTTTATTTACATTGTTAAAATGCTATTAACATAAAGACTGATTTTTTTTATTTTTGTTTACAAATATGCATAGGGGTCTTCCCTCTAAATTTTTTTCATAAAAACACAGGAAATTTACACACTATTGTCAAAATTGGAAAATTTTTTTCATGAAACATCAAAATGCGTGTGTTTTTTGTTCTTGCATTTTGCAATTTTGACAATAGTGTGTTAAATTCTTGTGTTTTTCATGGAAAACATTTATGTATTTTTGTAAGGTGTTTTGTTTATTCAAGAAACAAAAATGGTATTCGGCTTCGGCTTCGGTTTTCGGCCGAATATAGGATTATGCCGAATATTCGGTTACGTTTTCGGCTTCGGCCTAAAATTCAGGTTTCGGTCGGACACTACAAATTACCCTCTGGAGAGAAAACCTGGGGTGACCCAAAAATTCTGACTTCAGATTCGGATTCAGCACACCCAAAAGCTTTAGAAACCGATGAAAGCCCCTCTGGGATTTTTTGGCTGTTGTACAGTGTTATTAATTATGTTCTTGCACTTGGTGATCAATGGCGATTGGAAACTGAGTGCAAAATTATAAATCATGATTAATGGTGTTTGTCTAATAATAATACATAGTCATAAACCGATCTTTATTTACAGCTACGAGTTTAAAGTTTTGAAGCAGTGGGCGGTGCCACGCCTTCTTACAAGAAAAAGGCTCAATTCGCTATTTGCAGTTATATGAGATTTGTTATAGAAATGGGGACATAAAGGAGAAGGGGAAAATAAGGATCAATAGAGACTGATAACAAAGAGAGACTCATAGCGGGTGGGCCTTTAACACTTTTTATTAATAAATAATTTTTGGCATACTAAATACCAACTGGGCTTTTTTATTTGAAGCGTTCTGTTGAGAGGCTGTCTGCTGATAGCAAAAACGGATTTTTAACGATGAATATTTTTTTCTCACGAAAAAAGTAATTTAATGAAAATATGTTTGGCGGTTGATATCCACAACACGAAAATCCTTATGTTTGTATTTATTTTTAAAATATGAGTAACTTAAACTGCTTTTTAAGGAAAATTTTACCGTTGAATTTCTCGCTGAATCAATAAATATAATAGTTTGTATTTATTAGTATTTTTTTCTCACGAAAAAAGTAATTTAATGAAAATATGTTTGGCGGTTGATATCCACAACACGAAAATCCTTATGTTTGTATTTATTTTTAAAATATGAGTAACTTAAACTGCTTTTAATAAATATAATAGTTTTTGAAGCAATTACGGCATTTAACGAGTTTTGCTAATAAATTGCAGTTATGTCATTTTTATAGGATCGTTAATGTACATCTAATAATATTCAGTTGCTTACAGACCTTTAGCCCAATAATAATAGTAGTAAAACGTAGGTACCTATTAGTACTTTTGAATTATTTGAATCATGAGCTGTTAGGCCAAGACTCTTTGAAGTAGAGTAAAGGGGTGCTCTATACTAGGTAGTATAAGTTATACAGTGTACGTCAAAAGAAAGTAAATACCATCCATACCGTCTTTTTAAAGGACTGAAACCGAACCCGATTAAACCTGATTAATTTTTCGAAACCAAACCGTAACCGTTATTTTGATCTGAAAAAGAAAGAAATAGAAACTGTTTCAAAAGCCGGAAGGAACCGGTTCCAAACGGTCTTCACAAACTAGAGTCTAGGTAATCGATTTTCTATTCTTGCTCCACACTCACAATAGGGGTGGTCCTAATAAATCCAACAGATTTGTGAGTAAAATTGAAAAAAAAGCCATGCTAATGAACGAAACGGCTTTCACTCGACCAAAATACTACAGGCCGCGACTGAAATATTAACGTAAATTTTTGTGTATTTTTGGCACATTTGTTTTGCGAGGACTAATGAAAGTAAACTACTAACAAAAATTGTCAAATAACCATGTTGTCAATACCTGGCTCAGTGTTTCACTGTAGAAAAAGACATTTATGTCAAAAAAGGTATCAAATGGCAAAATAAATGTATAGTAAGTTTAAATCGAAACCATTTCCTTAAAATCCCATCCCTGCACATTCCCTGATTTGTATGCGGGTACGATCATATTTGTTTCTAATACATTCTCCATTAGAAATTCTAAGAAAATCCCCTTGCGCAGTTTTATTAATTACTCATGCATAAACAAATGGTTACTCAGAATTTGCCTAAAAAAAACCAATAGTAAATAAAAATCTGATATGGTGATGTTACTTTGCGCGTCATAGAGTGTTGATTTCTAACACACCACGAACATTTCATTTACTGATATCGGCCCCAGGCGATAGCAAACTTAATTAGAAAAATATGAGTACATTTATTCACATCAAGATAAAAAATGCAACGTTAGACCATAACAGCGATACCGCACGAGTTGTAAATCAGTAGTAACGCTCCTATTCTAGTGTGGTAACAAAATTTTTAATCTAGGGAACGAAAGCATCTGTCAACTTTTACACCCTTTTTATTCTGTTGGTGAATTTTGCGCTTAAAAAAATATGAGACAGTTGAAAGATCATGGGATATATTTTCATTAAAAAAATCTATAATTTTTTAACCTTAATTATAATTTGATTTTTTTCTCTACAGTGGCAAAGCAGCGAGCGAAGCACATACTTTTTGTTATACAAATGGATATGGGCAGCCTTTTTTATTTCTGTATTCACATCATCTTTGGTTTTGCAATTATCCGGTGGCAAACTCTTCATCTTCTTGACAAATTGGGGTCTAATACTATGCCTACTGACACAGTTAAGTGGTGCTGTACTCGCGACAAGGTGGCACTTCAATTTGAGTGGTACGCGCAGCGTGGTGATTGAAGGTCGTACTCTGAAGGAGCGTCCACCCACGCCTTTGTTGGTGCAGTTTTATTGGCTATTGCATGGTACAGCATTATCTTTGGCGCTTATTATAACGACGGTGTACTGGATGTTTTTGCATGGGAAAATGAGTAAGTTTGATAATTGAATAGGTACATATATAATTTTGAATGATTGTTCAGTGGCGGTTTTATTTATTTTCTTTTACTTTATTTTATTTTATTTTTATTATTTGATTGCAATTAACTTTATTTTCTTTATTTTTCTTCATTTAATATAATTTAATTTTAACTTATTTTACTTTTTTATTATTTTTTAATTTTTTTAATTTAATTTTATTTTATTTTACTTTATTTTAATTAATTTATTTTTATTTAATTTTACTTTACTTTTCGCTATTTTATTTTTTTATTTCACTTTATTTGTTTAGTAAACCTTTATTATATTAAATTTTATTTTACTTTATTTTATTACATTTAATTAAATAATTTTTTTTATTTTATTTTATATTCATTCATCTATTATCTTTTGTTTTATTTCATTTAACCTCTTGTTTTATATATTTATATTTTGCTTTATTTATTTTATTTTATTTTTTTAAACTATTTTTCTTACCTTACCTAATTTTTTTTTAGTTATTTGAATATTTTAATTTATTTTGTCTATTTAATTTAATTTTGTTTCATTTTATTTTACTTAACATAACTTTATTTAATTTAATTTGACTTCATTTTATTTATTTATAGTTTCATTTTTGTCTGTTATTTTTTTAAATTTAATTAATTTTATTTTATTTTTAACTTTATTTGAAGAATTTAAATTAAATTAAATTTTATTTGATTTTATTTAATTTGGTTTGTTTCAATTTTTGTATTTAATTAATTTATTTTTATTTTGATTAATTTTATTAAATTTTTTTAAATTTAATTTAATTAAAATTTATTCTGTTTTAGTTAAGTTTATATTAAATATTTGTTTTTGCGACCGTTTTATTTCCTAAATGTGTTAATCGATTACACACGGTAATCATCATCAGGATTTTTCAACTGTAACAAAAAATAGACACAAAACAATACAGTAGTCGCTCACAAATTAGAACTCTCACTAATTAGAATTTCCAGAAATTAGAATCAACTTTTTGAATACATTACACGCTCTGAAATTAGAATCGAAAATTCTAATTTGCGAGCGTATTTTGTTTTTTGTTGCAAAATGAGATATAAAAAGGGGAATCCCCAATTTATTCATGTTACCCTCGGTAGTCGTTGGATTTTCGTGGCTGTCTGTACAGTTTTTGTCAGTTTTTGTTTGAATTCGATACGCGTGCAGGTGTTTCGGCATTGTTTGCTTAAAAGTCAAAGTCGTTCGCTGAAATGCCAAATAAACGTAAGAAAAATACTTTGTCTTTGGAAACCAAAGTGCAGATCTTGGAAAAGCTTGACCAAGGTATTCAAGGGAAGCGGTTAGCCCTAGAATAGGATGTGGCGCCATCTGCAATCACCTATATCAAATCTATGAAATCATCAATTTTAAGTGCTGTTTCTAATACCTATCAAGCGGCTAAAAAAAATCATTGCATATCGCTGAATATCCAAAAATGGAAGCAACTCTTTATGAGTGGTTTTTAAATCAACGCGAAAAAAGTGTACATTAACTGGGCCAATACTAAAGGAGAAAGCCAAACAAATATTTAAAGTTCATTTGGCGTTTTAGCTACGAAGTTTTTGATTAAATTTTGGCTGTTTTAATGTATTTTTATCGATCTCTTATGTGTTTTTGATAAAAGAAATATATTTACTGTAATTGGAGTTTTTGTTTTTTGGACCTTTTTTTTTGACTTAGCGCATAAATACATATATGTATATTGGATTTTTACCTTATGTTTTCTCGTTTTTATGAATAAAATTGAATAAGACAAAATTTCATTGTAGTTTTTCAATGCAAATTGACTACCCTAAAAACAAAGTGATTCTAATTTGCGAGCGTCTACTGTATAACAATTAACATAAAAGTTTCATAACAAACAAATTTACATTTCATACACAACAACACAACATTTATAACATACATTTATTTGAGCGTCCGCATCAATTGACGTGGTGTTCATAGTGTACCAATACAAGTGTAAACTCTTCTGCATAGACGTCAAAATTCCCAAATGAGTTTAACACCTGTTCATCAGAGTTGTTTTTTTGGAAAAAGTGCATCATTTTGCGCCGAGTTGCATTCGATTTGGATAAAAAATTAGTAGTAGGTTGCATAAAAAAGTAGTTCGCTAGAACTTAGAAATTTGATTTTTTTAACATAAATAACAGCGAATTATATAAAATTATTAGTTAGAATAACTCTTTCGGGTCTGCTCACTATTTTCTATTAAACAAATATCAAACAACTGCTAATAATTAGCTTCAAACCCCAAAATTTGGTATTTGTTTCCATTATGGGTCAACTCCTAATAAATTAGCTAGAATTATGGAAGATAGCTCAAAATACGGGTTTTGGAAAGTTAAGTGTCTGTGTAAAGTTATGGTCAAAAAACCGAAAATTGACCCGGGTCCGGTACCAAAATTGGGGCGGGTTCTCATCAGAGAAGCTAAATATTAAAAAAGCGCTTCCGGATTCGTGATCCTGAGGCCAAACCCCGTATTTTGAGCTATCTTCCATAATTCTAGCTAATTTATTAGGAGTTGACCCCTAAAGGAAACAAATACCAGATGTTGGGGTTTGAAGCCTTCTTTGTGCTAAGATATGTATTTGATAGTAAATCTATCTAAAAACATCGTATATACATGTTTCCAAAAAAAACGTTTGTTTTCATTTTCTGTCTAATTTCTCATTTCGAAGATGCTTACCTCAAAGTTTTTCTGTAAAATAAATAAAATTTACTAGTTTTAAGTTTTTTTATTTTATGTTTTTTTTTTTTCTTTGATATAAAGTATAATAAAAGTATAAACTGAAAGATTCGCTTAAAAGTTGCCCTACAAACTGGAGTGAAAAAGGTGTGCAACACAGCAACACTTTTCTGCAAACAAGAACCCTGTTTCATTGATATTCGGTGCTGCACAAAACCCTGTTTTGCCGAGTGCAACGAAAACAACAATAGCAACCCAGATTTTCCCGTTAGAATTTGCCAACTTTTGACAGCGATTTGTAAGCCAACAACAATTTTTTGACGTCGATTTGTGCTGTTCTTGTTGGAGTACGGTCGCTCTGTCGAAGCTCGGTTTGTGTGAGTACTTAGCACAGTGGGCCATGAGTGCTGTTTTATGATTGTTATTTTGATGGCAATATTTGTAGTCTGATTTATGCTGTGATAGTCTTGATTTTAATTTTCCTTTCGTAAATGTATGTTATAAATGTTGTGTTGTTGTGTATGAAATGTAAATTTGTTTGTTATGAAACTTTTATGTAAATTGTTATATTGTTTTGTGTCTATTTTTTGTTACAGTTGAAAAATCCTGATGACGATTACCGTGTGTAATCGAAATATATTGATTAACATCTCAAAACTTGGGTTTTAATTGAATCATCGGACCTCAAGCCAGCTTCTAAACACATTTAAGTTTATATTATTTTATTTTATTATATTTATTTTTCCTAGTTATTTTATATCGACGTGCCATACGAAAACTAACACCAGAAATTTTGTGCCTGAAGAAAATGTGCTACCTAAAAGTGTGAGTTTTCGTCAGACACAAAATAAAAGTTAGTGTTCCTCAGACACAAATTAAAAGTGTTATTGAATATTAATAAAGCCGGGACACGGGCAAAGAATGTACCATCAATAAGCTAAGGCTTGGCTGATGCGTGCAACAAAAATCCTAAGCCAAACTTAATAGCAACAGAATGTCGCTTTGGGTATATGCTTTAGGTAAGAAATAACATTGTTAAATAAAATAACAACAAAAAAATGTGCGAGAATATAGTTGCAATTTGCCTGCAGGCACTCTAAGCAGGCTTTGGTGTAATGGTTACACACTGCGGTTTTAGAAATTCCTAATCTCCTTGGTTCGATGACCAGTAAAAAGGTGATGCTAAATTTCTAAAGCAACAATACAAAGCGGTTTGACAAGATCCTTCAACAAGATCGAAATTGCAATCATCGTAGTTGGTATTGTATGTAGCATTTTTCAACTTGTTTTCGCCAAAAAACTCAGAAGAATAATTTGATAAAAATTATTCGACAGGTCAAAAGTCCACAAAAATTTTCAAAGTTCAGAATATAATGACCAATAATAACAACTAAATTAAAAGTGTTATTTTTTGTCTGACAAAAAATGAAAGTGCTAAATTTCTCACAAAATTTTAAAAGTGTTAAATTCGTAAAAATTTTAAAAAGTTTTAGTTTTCGTATGGCACATCGATTTTAACTAATGGGAACTAATATCTAGCCTGAAGTAAAACATAAGCGTAAATGTTTATTGAGTATCTTATGGCGGTGATATACCAACAGGTTATCATTATAATCTCTAACGAGATTTTTGTGCCCAGCTTCTCCTCCAATTTGCAATGTGCTGCTTTAAATTTTTTCCTACAAATTGGTGGGACCTACAGTTTTTTGCCGACTTCGAAGGGCTTCTGCAAAGCAAATGAATTTTTGCTGAGAAGCTTTTCATGGCAGAAATACACCGGGAAAGTTTGCCAAACCACTGCCGAGGTGCGACCCCGTTTAGAAAATGCTTTTTCAAAATAATTTTTGATATTGGTTTGACCGGGAGTCGATACCAGGTCACTTGGTGTAGAAGACCGAGCAGCACGGCGGGTATTAACATATGCAATAATGTACAAAACAGTACCAAGCAAACAATCATAATTATCTTGCCTTTTGTCCCCTACTTATAGATAAGCCCATGCGTTATCCGGTGATGAGTTTCGTAACACACTGCCTCAATTCAGTTTTTATGTTGGTTGATTTTTGGATTGTCGCATTTCCGGTGCGTCTATTGCACGCTGTTTATTGGATGCTTTTACCCATAATCTATTATGTCTTCACTGTCGTCTATTACACTGCCGGTGGATTAGATGAGTAAGTACAAAAGAACTTAATTTCTTTTATTTTGATTAGTTTATTAAATTTGCTTTTTACATACCTTTTGCAGATATGGCAATCCATATGTTTACCCAATACTCAATTGGGCCACACCGGAACGTACTCTAACAACATTCGCTGGAGTTTTTGTATTATATGTGATTTACTCGCCGATTTTATTCGCCATTAGTAAGTTTAAGCGGTATATTTCACGCACCCTGAACGCTATGGACAGTCCACATGCCATTGGATTAATATGAAGTCGTCTTATTCAATGGATTCGACTTTTATTCACAATTTTCATGAAATTTTCCACCATATCACACTTTCAGTATACGAATTTTTTTCAGCATAATATTTATTCATTCATATATCAAGCTCATAAGATCATATTATTTTATCATAATAATTTTATTGTGGAAAACAAGCAGGAATTTATGAATAAGTATTAAAATTTTAGGTAAACTGCATGGATTCGATTAATATGTATAAAATAAAAATATAATAGATTATAGATAAACATGAAATACATAGTTCCTTGAAATAAAATTATTATTCAGAAATTAATAATTCCCTCTGTGAATAATGCAAATTGTATTTTATGTATATGCGAAAGTTACTTGAATATGATCCTACCCATGAAACAAAGAGAGGAAATTGTGCGACCTACTTTACACCACAGCAGTGCAGTTAAATTCTTGCATTCAGGCTTTTAAAGTCGTTGTGGCAGCGCTCAAAGATCTAATCTTAGGTGCCGTTGCAGTGCAGTTAAATTGTGCCAAAAGCGACACCGTTAGGGTCAGTTACATAAAGCTTTATTTTGACTTTATCTCAAACTTTGACTTTGACAGAAAAGTTCAGTATACGTATTTAAACGAAGCATGGCAAATTGGAGACCTCAAAGTTGAAGCAAGGTTAAAATTTGGCAAACTCTCAAATTTTGCTTGCTTTGCTTGCTTTAACAATGAGATGTTGATTATTTTGCGTTAATTAAAGAATAAAATGTTGGAGGAAATAATACTTAATTCATTTTTTCTCTTTTAAATTAATAAATTTACCAAAACACTCTGAATGCAAAGAAATAAATAGCGAAAACAAATTTATAAAAGAGAAGCGTCAAGGCGTTCATTGTAGCATACCTCTGAAGTTCGACGCAAAGTTTTGAGGTAGAAACTGTCAGGCGAGGTTAACAAAGCTTTATGTATTTGACCCTTTAGAATGAATTAGCCAGCTTTGACAGAATCAGCTTATTGCTACGTCATGAGTTGACATAGAATTGCCACCATACTATACTTATACCGCTGGTGTGATTAAAAAAAAAACGGTGTTGTGGGGGAAACCATGGACGACGAATTGAAGATGGCCGATGGCGGAAATGCAGTGTTGCAGTTGTAACGTGACGTCATGAATTGAAAGGGAAAAAAGGGGGACACGGGAAGGCATGGGCCTGGATCCTACCCTGGTTAAACATGTAAATGCAGAGGGGACAATTTCCATCGCCTAGGGCATTGCCATGTTAAATTCGACAGTTGATTGCATGAAAAGGGGATTGAGAACGAACTAGTACTAAGGTTAGGTAAGGTTCAAGTTGCTAGTTAAAATAGCCTTTAACCGCCTAGGCGATATTGGTCGTCCAAAAAGTTACGGTGAGGTCAGCTTTTGCCTTATTGAGGACCTCAACTAGGCGGTCATCGTCACCTCTCCTAAAAGGGTTCGGACATTCCATATTCATGCCCTGATTTCATTAATCATAGTCCTATTTTGTTTGCTTTGGTTGTTATCTGAATACTGAGTTATCATATCCGGCGCTCAGTTGTTGGATCTCATTGGAATTTGGTTTTATGTGGTTTTGGGACCACCCTCCGCACAAGCCGTTTCTCTGGGAGTTGTATTTAAGTTACACATTTATATAGGTGACCATCCGTCCTCCTATGAGGAGCATTGTCCTCCGAAAAAGCAGCTTGTCCTCCGAAAAATTTGTGTCCTCCTTTTTTGACGATTTTGTCCACCTTTTTTTACGACTTTATACTCCTTTTTACAACCTTTATATTAAGTCGCTTTCTTGTTTGCAGCACAATTTTCATACGAATTTGTGGAATCTTGCAAAGTCTTTTAGGGAACTTCCCGTTGAGCTAGAGACTTGAAACTTGTAACATAGTTCATAACTCCGTGACAAAGCAATGTGAATGAAAAAGGTATCCGCTAGGTGGTGAAATTGAGATTCTTGCGATCGACTTTTGATTAATTTCCTGGCAACCTAGGGACTTGAAACTTAGCACGTATTCCGGGCACGGTGACTACAATTTCTCGGTATAATTGAAAGTCTTTGAAACACAGGGAAATCCTGCGATCGATTTTTGCGCAACTTCCCGGTAAGCTATTGACTTGAAACTTGACACATTTGTCGGAACCCGTGGACAATGCAATATTTATTTAGTTTTTTTCCAATTTTTCACGATGTTAAATAAATATACATACATACATACTAGAGTGGTTCAAAAAGTATTTTTTTTAGAAAATCTAAAACGCTACCCCGAAATATGGTTCCTTGTGACAAAAAAAGAGGCTGCTATTTTTTGTTTGTTTTTTTTTTTTAAAGGTAGCGCGACCTCTAAACTCGTTTTTATAAAAGAAATGAGATGCATGCAAATTTAATTTAATTTTAACATGTTTAAGTGCAGTAAAAGTTGGGTTTTTGTGTGTTGTTATTCTGTTTTCATTGGCGAATATTCCTGCAATTCAATAGCCTTCTTGGATGAGTAGAAAGGGTTTAACTCCTGAAAGTATGTTTCGAAATTGAAAACGGTGCAACTAAAATGCCTACACTGATCTCATTGCGCATTGGTTTTTTGGATATATTTCGCATCTAGAAGGTTTATGACATCGCTGATTATGAATCCGATGTCAGTTTTTTTAAATTCAAAATGACGGTTCCAATATGGCGGTGATTTTTTTGAAAACTAATTGGATTTTATTGAAACTTGGTAATCGGGGGTTTATGAGTTGTCTGATTACGAATCCGATATCGGTTTTTTTAAATTCAAAATGGTGGATCCAATCGACTTTGCGAAACTCGTCACTGATGGATTTATGACATCATTTTATATGAACTAGTATCGCTTGTGATCGAAAATTCGACCAATAAAAACTTTAGAGGGTCGTGGGGTCGATAGCCCCGTACCCCCATACTTAAATTTCGGGGACGCCCCTCGGATAATAGCAGTGTCGATTCTGAAAATGGCTCTTTTGAACGTGTAAAGTGCAATAAGCACTTTTTTTTGGCGCTGAATGACATTCTCCTTCCTCCTTCAGCTTTCTATCCAGAACTGTGCCTATGAATTTGGCTTTATCAGCCAACCTCACTTAGTTCTGGTAGGTCCAGCGGTGGTATTTTGTACCGGTTGGTACACTGATAAAAATAATTGTCCTAAAATTGAGGAAACGTACTACTTGGCTTACAAAAAATATTTTTCCTATTTTTAAGGAAAAAACGCTGTTTTTACGGACAAATCTACTTTGTTTAAAGAACATTTCTACTTGCCATAAGTAAATCAATGTACTCATTTCAGTATTAAAGACATTTTTACAAGTTTATTAAGTATAAAACTGTCCTTAAGTTCAAAATAAGTAAACATTTCCTTATGCTGAACAGTGTTGCCGCTGAAAAATTTCAAAAAGGGTCCCAAAAAAGGTTCCCAGCAGAAAAAAGGGTCCCCTCTTTTTACCACGCTTTTATTAGCTTCACTTGTCTGTTTGCTTGTATGTATGTGACTCTCGTTCGGTCTAAGCCCCAGTGGCCCAAAAACCTCGACATATTTCGATATATTTCGATAAATTTATCGATAACTGAGTTATCGGTTAAAATATGATTGCCCAAAAACCTAAAAAATCCCCTACAATATGGTTGTCGAACGAAAGGGGAAAGCCCCAGGTTTCATTTGGGCTTCGATATATTTCGATAAATTTATCGATAACTGAGTTATCGGTCAAAATATGATTGCCGAAAAACCTAAAAAATTCCGGAAACGGTCAAAATTCTAAAATTAAAATTCTGAAGTCAAAATTCCGGAATCAAAATTCTGGGTCGACAAAATTCTGGAAATCGGAATTCCGCACTTCTCTCGCCTTTTTTTGGCTGTATTTCAAAATTCTGGTTTTTCATAATTCCGGAGTTGACGTTTTCCAGAATTATTTCTGGAAATTTTTTCCCCAAAATTTGAGCGAAATCGTGTATTTTAATAAATTTGCTTATATTTAAGAAATATACATTGACATTGATTTTTTGGTCATAAGACAGAAAACCAGCGGAACAATTTGTCTTTCGCGGAACAATTTGTCTTTCTACTTTTCCGTGTATGGAAAATAGCTGCCTCATCATCGTTGGAAAAAGTCAAATGTACCGTCCATAATCCAGCAATCGCTTTCATTTAACAACTGCAGCGAAGATTTTGTTCCAAAAATAAGAATGTATTCGCCATAACTTTAATAACTTTCTCACTTAAAATAAATAGTTGACCTTCCAAAACATAAAGTGATAATAAAGGAATGTCTAATTTTTCAACACAAGTTGACTCTTTAAAACTGTTTCGTTGTCTTCTAATTTTTAACTTAAGCGCATTCCTTGATGTCAGATAATGTCCAATATGTTCTTCTGTCATAGCTACCGAACGCTGAATTATTTGGCTAGGCTGCAGAAAACTCGAGTGAACCATATTTTTAACCAGATTATTTGTTTCTGCAACCGATTTTTTATGCGCACATGGATCATGAGAATGTTCATTTTTTTTTTTCGTATAACCCCAGCAAACCAGCTTCGGAGCGCTCTTAAATCTGAGCTCTAATATGAACCTTTTTATGAGTTTTTTCAGAACATGCCCATAACTGAAGACATGCATGGATGAAGGGGGTATGTCGCATTTTGAGTGAAACGAGAAAATTGACTTTAAAGTTTTGCTTAAACATTTGAGGTTTTTTCAAATGTTTATGGAAAACTGACAAAAAAATTATGCAAAGCCATAAAAGACGTTGCATAATATGCAATAAAAGCATAAGCTTATGTTTAGTACTTTATATGAAAAAACGGAACATACCCCCTTCTTCCACAATTAATATTGAAAAGTTGTGTACATACCCCCTTCATCCATGAATTATCTTCTACAATTTTCACGATAGGCAGATTCTGATAAGACAGAAATATAGATCTGCATAAACACTATTCACCAATGCCAAAAACAGAAATTGAGTGAGAATGCGACCTACCCCCTTCATCCATGCATGTCTTCAATTATGATAGTTATGTGAGCTTTTATGAGCGTGTACATAAATATGATTGTTTTATTAGTTTTTCTGAGTGTGCCCCTATAAATACCTTTTAATTTCATTATTTGGATTCAAGTAGGTACGTTATGATTTTTCTTTTTGAAATAAGTTTTTGTAAGAAAATAAATAATGAATAATATTTGAATGTTAGATATGCAATGAATGTTTACCTATTTGTTTCTACATATTTAAAAGGAAAATTTAAGGTGCAAGGGATAGGAAAAGGGAATAGGAGAAGTAATGAGAAAGGAAAGAAAAAATTAAAATTGGAAAGAAATTAATAAAAATTAAGAAGAAAAGGAAGCTCTTAATTCGTACAAAAAATCCCAGTGGGAAAGTAGGTAATGCATTACTTTTTTCCATGCATGAAAAGATGTTTGAATTTTGTTATAAGAAAAGATCACACCAAAAGCAAGGAAGGGAGTAATGTGTCGCTCAATTTTTGATTTGTAGTTTAAAAAAAATTTGTTTTTCGTGCATGAAAAGATGTACGAATTTTGTTATAAGAAAAGATCATACCAAAAGCAAGGAAGGGAGTAATGTGTCGCTCAATCTTTGATTTGTAGTTTAAAAAAAATTTGTTTTTCGTGCATGAAAAGATGTACGAATTTTGATGTTAGAAAAGATCATACCAAAAGCAAGGAAGGGAGTAATGTGTCGCTCAATTTTTATTTCCCAGTGGGAAAAGGTAATGTACAGCAATGCATAAAGTAATGTATAGCTCCTATAGACTATACATGAAAACATGCATGAATTTTTCTACAGCGATGTCATAGGAAAAGTAATGTGTCGCTCGCCTACAAAACTAAAGATACATGTTTACATTACTTTTTATATTACTTTTTATAAATGAAAAGATGCATTACTTTTCAAGAATGAAAATATGCACTACAAGGGATACATTATATCTTGCATTGCCTTTCTTGAATGAAAAGATGCTTTACAAGGGACATATTTAATACTGCATAACATTTTATAAATTTCCTTGTGGAGTAACAAGGACATTAAGACGCAGTGGGGCTCTACAGCGGGGGAAGAGTTAAGGCCCTATTTTAAATGTTTGAAAGACGAGCTCGACATGGGCTACGACCAAGATGAGTGCACCAAAAAAAAATATAATAAAAAAACCAAAACCACAAAGGCACCGGCATCAGGAGCAAACAGTCCAGTCGACTCTCGACTTCTGAAAAGCCTCACAGCAGCAGAAAAAGCGATGAAGATCTGCGTAACGAGCAGCAGTTTCAAACGAATTTAAATTGTATTTTTTTTATGTTTGAAAGTTGTCTATTTTTTTTTTTTTTTTTGAAGTTTTCAATCTACAAATAAAAATAGAGCGACACATTACTTCCTTCCTTGCTTTTGGTATGATCTTTTCTAACATCAAAATTCGTACATCTTTTCATGTATGAAAAACATTTTTTTTTAAACTACAAATCAAAGATTGAGCGACACATTACTCCCTTCCTTGCTTTTGGTGTGATCTTTTCTTATAACAAAATTTGTACATCTTTTCATACACGAAAAACAATTTTTTTTAAAACTACAAATCAAAAATTGAGCGACACATTACTCCTTTCCTTGCTTTTGGTGTGATCTTTTCTTATAACAAAATTCATACATCTTTTCATGCATGGAAAAAGGTAATGCATTACCTACTTTCCCACTGGGTTGTAGTTTGAAAAGAAGCAGGCTTTGTAAAAAAATTCAAACTTCAAAAAAAAAACTACAAAGCCTTAAAATATAAACAATCGAAAAAATAAATATTTAAATTAAATAATAAACCTCTGCTGTGGCCGCTGTTCTTTTTCGCGCATCTCCATCGCTTTCTCTGCTACTGTGAGGCATTCCAGAAATCGTCTGGAGAACCTACGACGCCGTTGCCTTTTTTGTTATGGTTTTTTTTATGTTATTTTTTTGTGTGCACTCATCTTGGTTGTACGCCCACCTGGACCTATACTCAGTGAGTTTTGAAATGTTCACTTTTTCACCATTTGAAATATATTTGAAAAAAGTGTACATTTCAAAACTCACAGTTAGGGAATCCAGGGGCTGGTCGACATGACGAGCTCGCCATTCAAACATTCAAAAATAGGACCTCTCTTCTACCCCTGTAGAGCCTCATGTCGCGTTAATGGCCTTGTTATTCCACAAGGAAAGTAATTACAGATATGTATTCATAAAATGTTATGTACAATTTAATGTGTCCCTTGCAATGCATCTTTTCATTCTCGAAAGGTAATGCAAGATATAATGTATCCCTTGTAGTGCATCTTTTCATTCCTGAAAGGTAATACATCTTTTCATTTATAACAAGTAATATAAAAAGTTATGTAAACATGTCGCTTCAGTTGTAGGCGAGCGACACATTACTTTTCCTATGACATCGCTGTAGAAAAATTTATGAATGTTTTCAAGTATAGTCTATAGAAGCTATACATTACTTTATGCATTGCTATACATTACCTTTTCCCACTGGGATCATTCGAAAAAGACTCTTTCATGCGCTCTTTTCAGAGCTCATAAAAACATTCGAAAAATAATCTTTTATGCATAAGACTGAGAGCTCATTTATGAATGACCAGTTTCATAGGAAAAGCCACTCAAATACGAGCATTTTATGACTGTTTATGATTGTTTTATGAACTCATTATGAATGTGAGCGCTCAGAAGAAAGAATCCCATATGCGCTCATTTAGAGCTCTTATGGTTTGCTGGGACATTTTACTGCCGTGAAATTTGTGTCAATACGCACGGCACATTTGTTTTTAATTCCTTCAGAACAAGTCCAGTTAAATGTTAAAGGCAAAATTCTGTAATTAATGATTAAAAGTGTGTGCTGATAACAAAAAAAGGGCGCACTTTTTTGTTATCAACACGCATTTTTAATCATTAATTACAGAATTTTGAATTTTGGTTTCCCGAATTTTGCAATTTAGAATTTCGTTATCCAGAATTTTGGATTCCAGAATATTGACTTCCATAATTTTGATTTCCGGAATTTCCAAAAAAGCAGAATTTTGACCCCAACCCAAAAAATTCCCTTCAATATGGGTATCAAACGAAAGGGGAAGGCCCCAGGTTTCATTTGGACTTCGATATATTTCGATAAATTTATCGATAACTGAGTTATCGGTCAAAATGTGATTACCCAAAAACCTTAAAATTTCCCTACAATATGGGTATCAAACGAAAGGGGAACGCCGCAGGTTTCATTTGGATTTCAATATGTTTCGATAACTGAGTTATCGTCAAAATGTGAGGAGAAAATACTTTAAAATTTCCTAAAAATATGGGTGTCAAACGAAGGTGGATGTCCAGAGGTTTCGTTTGGATTGGTTGGTATATTTCGATATATTTATCGATAGTTTTATAGGACGTTTGACTAAAAAGTAAAAAGTAAATATAGTTAAAAAAACTAAAACTCACGCTTTTATGTATTATGGAACAAAGCGGACCACGCTTTTTCCACAATACTACTGTGTAGGGTTTTTAAAATTATTTTAACTTTTTAGTTCAATTCTCTCTAAAAGCTTGAGTTTTAGTTTTTTAGGGCCTCATTCTCTATTGCGAAACGAACGTTCGTTTCGCCTCAGAGACGAATCGTTCGCTTGTTTGTAATATGTCAGACGATAGCTCAACCAGACGAAAACAGCTGCTTCTTACGTGAAAATAGCGTCAAAAACAAATAAAACAAGTAAGGAAGTCTAAGTTCGGGTGAAACCGAACATTACATACCCAGCTGTGCACATAAAGTGGGCGTGATCGTTCACCGATTTTTCTTATTTTCTGTGGTAGTACTCTACATAAACATAACATGCCTGGTACCTAGTTTCGTAAATCTATCTCACACCGTTCTGAAGTTGTTAGCAGTCGAATTTAAAAATTGCTTGACTCATAAGTGGGCGGTGCCACGCCCACTTTCCAAAATTTTGAAAAAATTATTTAAAGAATATGAAAGTTGATGTATGTACCAAATTATATTATTATAGCGAAATCAGTTAATTAGATATGGACTTTTCAATATTTCCACCTCCTTTCAATATAACTTTTATGAAAAAGTAGGCGTGGTCGCGAAGCGATTTCGTTTATTTTCTATAGCTGAATTTACCACAACAATAGTATGTCCTCTACGAAATTTACGTTATACTAGCATAAACTGTTCTGAAGTTATTAAGAGTCAAAATTTTAAAATTTCTTCAAATATACGTGGGCGGTACCACGCCCCCTTTTCAAAAATGTTTATAAAATCGGCCTTAGAACAACTAAATCAATACATATTGCAAATTTTATCATTGTAGCTGCTTCTAATATTGAATTAACCCATTTTATACGTTTTTCGAAATTTTCGATATCGAAAAAGGGGCGTGGTTATGGTCCGATTTTACCCATTTTCAATAGCAATCTATTCTGAACCCAAATAAGTACGCATGCCAAATTTGGTGAAGATATCTCATTATTTGCTCAAGTTATCGTGTTAACGGACAGACGGACGGACGGACGGACGGACGGACGGACGGACAGACGGACGGACATGGCTCAATCAAATTTTTTTTCGATCCTGATCATATTGATATATGGAAGTCTATATCTATCTCGATTCCTTTATACCTGTACAACCAACCGTTATCCTAACAAAGTTATAATACCCTGTGTACAAGTACAGCTGGGTATAAAAATTAAAAATCCAAACAAATACAAATTCTTTATCGCAATGGAGGCAACCTTGGCATGCCTACCAACTCCTATAAATCCTGCGTGTTTTTTAAGGGTTAGGCAAGGGAACGAGTGCAACATAAAAATGTTGGCATTATATGGGTGAGTTTGACTGCACAGTTCGGGAGTGGTGGGTGTCGTGTCATAGCGGCCGTTGCGCTGGACGATGATCTATGATCCAGACTTGTGCACTTCCCAAACACTCCTGTTTCATTGGCCTTTCGAGGCTTAACTGTCTTGATTATTGTTGCAGCACCGTCTCCACTAATGTTATTTGCTAGTAGATAATCCAGGTTTTTAATTCAGGACTGTTAGGACAATATATATTTATAAAACCACGAAAATAAAATCGAAATGTTTTCAAATAAATTTGACTTGAAAAATATCAACGGTCAAAATAAGTGTTCCCAGAATTTAAAATTTTTTAAAATAATACTATGTACACACTAGCGTGTTTTCGAGCTCATTCTGGTTTTCGAGGCAAAACATGCTGAAAACCGATGTTTTCGCCATACAAAATTTTCAACCGAAAACCTGCGAAAACATCATGTTTTATCCCAAAACATCAACGAAAACCTTTCACAATCAGTGTCGGCTCTAAATTTTATCGGTAATAATCGAAAAACATACTGTCACATATCTGATATGTCAAATGTTTTCATTTTGAATTTCGTCGCCCGAATTTATAAAAAATCAAAATGAAAATGTTTGTGCTATAAAGTAAATTTGAAATAAGTACGCTGACAGTAAAACTTAAAATAAGTACATAAAATATAATATGTACGTTCACAAAATTTTAATTATTTTTTCTCACAAATCATAATTTCTAGAACAGCTGATTACTGTCAAATGAAAACAAGAATAGCAGGTATGAACGCACCTGTTTTATGTGAGATGTTTTACAGGAAAACAAGGTGTTTTCGCTTCAGTGTGAACATGATCTAAATTGAAGAGCTTAACTGATTCTTATAAGTTTTTCAATAAATTACAGATGGCAGCACGTAATTTGACAAATAGTTTCGACTTCTAATTGAAATAACGTAAGCACTTACGTTGCCGAACGAAAATGATAGAGAACGCAAATTCTGGACGATCTCGTCCCGAGACGATTCAATATTGAATTTTTGAGACGCTCGGTTCATAAAAGAACCCGGTTCCAGCATATCGGCTCTCTGCATCATTAATAAGACTCTGCAATACCTTTTATTTGTGTGTCAGATAGTGTTCAATATATATATTTGTATGATCAGATACCCACCAACATATTTTGGTACTCAAACTTTGAGTGAACGTCTCTGCTGTGAGAGAGGCCTTTTCCAGGGGCTCAGTTAATCTTTGTTTAGGTGAGAGCTTTTAATGTGATTACTGACACAGTAGGTAATCAAGATAAAGCAATATATTTTTTTCTAACGACACCCGGTGAAAAATGATTTGAACTCCTTTGATTCAAAAACGCCCCATCTAAACTGAAAATGTACATATTGAACTTTCGCTTAGCGAGTTATTAAAAAAGTTCTTAGCGTTTTTGAAAAGGCTGATCTTACGCTCAGTTGTCGAAAAATTCATCCCTTTTCATTCATTTTGTGTTAGCTCGTAGTTTAATCCTGCCAGAATCGCGAATGCAAAATGCAAAGTCCAATTTCTTTCTGAATATATTCGTTATCCAAAAAGTGCATTTTAAATAGAAATGTATTTGATTGAATATTGCTTGTGCAACTAGTAGGTTTTGCGGCACCTTGTTTATTAATAAATTGTGGATAAAACTGTTTACCAACAGCAACAATTTTTAATTCTGTTTAAAAGACACAGATCAGAGACTCGATCTCTCTCTTTTAGTCAATTTGAAATATGACTAGTCATGCTAGGATTTTCGAGTGTATGTTATTTATCTCTACGCTTACTATCAGTGTTGGGAAGTAAGAGCGATTGCAGTAGATCTACTACGTTTTTGGGAGGAAAGGAGGAAGGGCTATGTCACGCCCCTATGAAGAAAGGGGCAAATTTGCTATATATATTTTACTGTTCTATTTGTAAGCGATATCTAGTATAGAGTTCCTATACTTGAGAGGATGTAAATGGGACGAAGGAGTAGAGGGAGAGGCTGGGGACGAGAATGGAAAATAAAAAGAGATAGAGGAAATTAATATTGAGTGGAATAGAAAGGGGATGAACTGGATATGGGGGAAAACAAATTTATAAAGCAAAATACTTAGATGGAGGAGTAGAGAAGAGAGAGAGGTCGTGAGGGCCGAGTAAAATTTTTTGAAACTCACAAATTGATCCAGACCAAAAAATATAGCCGACACGAAACTCTTCCATGCTAATGTCACTGTCGACTTCCAGTATCGCTATCTTTTCACTTTTAGGCAGAGTTGGGAAAAATTCGTTCGCTATTTCGCATTTGCTAACGAGAAAATATAGTTCGCATTCGCGAATGAAAGGTAAACAAATTAGTGCTGTAAATCGTTCGCGGATCAAAATTGGACGGTTCTTAAATGCTGCTTCCTTCACAGAGCCAAAAATGCCTAATAAAATTAATAAGATTGTCTTCATGAGCGAGTTTTGGGCTGAGGGGTAGTCGAAACGACGGAAACGAAAAAAAAAATACGCAAATCTATTTGGTTTAATGAGGAAATTCTTATTGATATTATTAAGTGCAATTTCTTCTTATTTCTTTTCGATTTCTTTTTATATGTGTTACTAGTATATACCCGCGGCCTTGTCCGCCCCTGCGAAGTGCCCTTTCAACATTTGAAGTAAAAATTCGGTCGTCGGAAGTTCACCAAGTTAGGTAGATTGGTCAAATAAAAAACTGTTGGAAGATCAATTATTTGTCTATGTTCCTAGAGTTTTGAAAAAATAGTATGTATTGAAAAACGGGGTTCGAAAAATTCGATTTAAAATAAGTTTTCTAAAGTTAAATTTTGCTTTGGCTTTAAGTATGGATATAAATGTCTCAGAAAGCATTTATCGAATAGTTCATCTAAACTTCAAACTTTGATATTTATATAATATTATTTAGGGTACTCACAGTCCCATATTACCAGCCCTGGCAATATTGCCAGCTGGCATTATCTTGACAATTTACCAGGTGTCAAATATTTTGTTTTTGTTTTGCCTGCAAATAGAAGATACCACTTTGTGGCAATATTGCCGCGCTTGTTCCTATGTTTAAATTTGTGGCAAAATTGAAAATTGTCATTTTGCTTTGTTTTCAAACAAAAATTTGTCATGAATAAATAAATTGAAAGGAAAAAAGTAAGTTTTTTTTCATATTTGGAATTTAATTAAATAATTTAAATGTGTTTATACATAAATATTTTCAGATTTCAGACGTGAAATAACAAAGGCCATGCAGGAGATAAAAGGGGGTGCTCACAGTCGTCAAATGGTAATGTGGCAAACTTAAAACGTTTTAAGTTTAGCAGATGACTGTGAGTGCCCTAATTGAATACTGAAGCATTTACCAAGGGTATTTAAAATTTTCAAAATTCCCATCAATGGGGAAAGTTAGATTGATTAAATAATTTGATGTTTTTGGGCGATCACGTTTTGACCGATAACTCAGTTATCGATAAATATATGGAAATACATATATCGAAGTCCAAATGAAACCTGGGGCAATCCCTTTTCGTTTGATACCCATATTTTTGGCCAATTTTAAGGCTTTTGAGCCATCTCGTTTTCACCGATAACTCAATTATCGATAAATTTATCGGAATATATTGAAGTCCAAATGAAAACTGGGGCCATCCACTTTTGTTTGATACCCATATTTTAGGGCAATTTTAAGGATTTTTCACCGATAACTCAGTTATCAATAAACTTATCGAAATATATTGAAATCCAAATGAAAACTGGTGCCATCCCCTTCCGTTTGATACCCATATTGTAGGGCAATTTTAAGGTTTTTGGGCAATTACATTTTCACCGATAACTTAGTTATCGATAAATTTATCGAAATATATCGAAGTACAAATGAAACCTGCAGCCTTTCCTTTTCGTTTGTTACACATATTGTAGGGACATTTTAAGGTTTTTGTTCAATAACATTTTCACCGATAACTCGGTTATCGATAAATTTATCGAAATATATCGAAGTTCAAATGAAACCTGGTGTCATCCCCTTTCGTTTGTTACCCATATTGTAGGGAAAAATTAAAGTTTTTGAGCAACCACATTTTCACCGATAACTCATTTATCGATTAATTTATCGAAATATATTGAGGTCCAAATGAAACCTGTGGCCATTCCCTTTCGTTTCATACCCATATTGTAAGGTAATTTTAAGCTTTCTGGGCAATCTCATTTCGACTGATAGCTCAGTTATCGATAAATTTATCGAAATATGTCGAACTCCAAATGAGACCTGGCACCTTCCAGTTTCGCTTGATACCCATATTGTTCGAAGTTTCTACACCTGTATTCGAAATATCATAAGTTTAGGTCAAATGTACTCAGAGTTATATGGAAAAACAAAAAAATCGAAAAGTATCGGTCCCTAGCATGGCCGGACCCCCCAAAATTAAACAAAAAAAAATAGCCTATACCTCCTTCCAGACTATTAGCTGTCTGCCTGCCAAATTTCAACAAAATCCGTCTTGCCATTCTCACGTTATTGAGGAACAGAAGTAAACGTCTGGACATCCAAACATCCAAACATCCAAACATCCAAATATCCAAACATCGCTACATTCACATTTATAATATTAGTAGGATTAATAAGAAAATCTTTTCAAGATTTCCTTAAAAATATGAAAAAGGAAAAACTTCTTATTTTAATAAGATGATCTTAGGGTTCCTAACAAGAAGATTTGACTTATTAATGTTTTCAAAGGGAAATCTTGCAGAAAACGAAATATTTCTTAGGGTTCTTTTTAATAAGATGATCTTAGGGTCCCTAACAAGAAGATTTGACTTATTAATGTTTTCAAAGGGAAATCTTGCAGAAAACGAAATGATTTCTTATGGTTCTTTTTAATAAGATGATCTTAGGGTTCCTAACAAGAAGATTTGACTTATTAATGTTTTCAAAGGGAAACCTTGCAGAAAACGACATGATTTCTTAGGGTTCTTTTAATAAGATGATCTTAGGGTTCCTACCAAGAAGATATGACTTATTAACTGATTTGCGCATAATTATATGTGTTAATAAGATGATCTTAGGGTTCCTAACAAGAAGATTTGACTTATTAATGTTTTCAATGGGAAATCTTGCAGAAAACGAAATGATTTCTTAGGGTTCCTTTTAATAAGATGATCTTAGGGTTCCTAACAAGAAGATATGACTTATTAACTGATTTGCGCATAATTGTATGTGTTAATAAGATGATCTTAGGGTTCCTAACAAGAAGATATGACTTATTAATGTTTTCAAAGGGAAACCTTGCAGAAAACGAAATGATTTCTTGGGGTTCTTTTTAATAAGATGATCTTAGGGTTCCTAACAAGAAGATATGGCTTATTAACTGATTTCCGAATAATTGTATGAGTTAATAAGATGATCTTAGGGTTCCTAACAAGAAGATTTGACTTATTAATGTTTTCAAAGGAAAATCTTGCAGAAAACGAAATGATTCCTTAGGGTTCTTTTTAATAAGATGATCTTAGGGTTCCTAACAAGAAGATATGGCTTATTAACTGATTTCCGAATAATTGTATGTGTTAATAAGATGATCTTAGGGTTCCTAACAAGAAGATTTGACTTATTAATGTTTTCAAAGGGAAATCTTGCAGAAAACGAAATGATTTCTTAGGGTTCTTTTTAATTAGATGATCTTAGGGTTCCTAACAAGAAGATATGACTTATTAACTGATTTCCGAATTAATAAGTCAAATCTTCTTGTTAGGAACCCTAAGAAATCAATTCGCTTGCTGCAAGATTTCTCTTTGAAAACATTAATAAGTCAAATCTTCTTGTTAGGAACCCTAAGATCATCTTATTAACACATACAAATATGCGGAAATCAGTTAATAAGTCATATCTTCTTGTTAGGAACCCTAAGATCATCTTATTAAAAATAACCCTAAGAAATCAATTCATTTTCTGCAAGATTTCTCTTTGAAAACATTAATAAGTCAAATCTTCTTGTTAGGAACCCTAAGATCATCTTATTAACACATATAATTATGCGCAAATCAGTTAATAAGTCATATCTTCTTGTTAGGAACCCTAAGATCATCTTATTAAAAGAACAAAAAAAAAATGGAGTATACTTTTGAAGCGACCTAGTAGAGATTGTTCATCTGGACGAGTTATACACGAAACACCCTCAAAAAATTTGTAACACCCTCAAAATCTGGTTTTAAGGCCAAAAATCCGTTTTTCAGAGTTTTCGTTGAAAAAAAAATTATTAAAAATCAAACGATTTTGAAATTCTCAACGGTTTTTTGTAGAGAATTGTGGACACGTTCGAAATATGTATAGTGCTTAGTTCATTTGAAAAGGTTATGACATGTTTTCACGCGAGATATTGAATTTTTTGAAATTTTAATCGGGTTTTCTGGCTTTGACGCTATTTTTTTGTCACTAATTGACAATGAATGAACCTTATTGGGCATGTGTCTTCGAGAGGCATTCACTACTTAATTATACCAGTTTTATTTTTTTGGAAAGGACTTCAAGTTTTCAAGATAAGCAGCATAATCCAAAATCAAATTTTTGGGTCTCAATCGCCCTACAGGGGTACTATGTGTAAGAAGGCGGGTTGATATGAAATTCACCCAAATGACAAGGAAAATCGTGTTTTAGGGATCAAAATAAATGGGTCAACTTAGGATTTTTCAAACTTTTGCGCCCAAGGATAAAAGTAAAAAATCGGGACAACAGAATTGGTTTTAGAGGTATGCTTCCTTCGGTAAAGTAACTTATTTTGAACCCTAAAACACGATTTTCTTTTCACTTGGGCGATTTTGAAATCGACCCGCCTAATTGAACACAGTACTCTTGTAGGACGCTTGGGACCAAAATATTAGATTTTGGTTTAGGCTGCATATCTTGAAAACTTGAAGTCCTTTGGTATAATTGGGTCCCGTACGATATGTCGAAAAAAAATGTCGAATTTCCAAGACCGAATTTAAAAAAATTTTAAAATACCGAAGAGATTTTTGACCGAAAAAAAAAATGTCGAAAAAATGCAAATGACCGAAAAAGGTCGAAATTTGGATGCTTAATGTAAAACTTCGGAAATTTGAGTTTAACAACGTGTTTTATGACAGTATACAATTATTTATCACTTCCTTACCTCTTACCAAGAACTTTTCAACCATTTTCCAATACAAAGTCTATTCAAATTTTCCCCTTGTTAGAGGTAACAACAGAAATATTCTCAGATATTTTCGGGCTACAAACTGCACATGTAAAAATTAAGATTGAGAATGACTTATGATTTGTACTTATTAAAAGCATAACACTAATCATTTGGTAATGATCATTTCGAGAAAGTTACCGTTATTTTACTGAGCTAAACTATGCTGGAGTCACCAATGGCAAAAATAAATCGATGTGTCTTTGATGCGAAGTCTATATACATTTGTTTCGCTATATATGTACATCGATGCTTCGACTTGGTTAGTTTTCTAATATGTGTATATTTTTCTAATTACGTGCATATTTTTGAACAAGGAAAAGATCCAATTGGTCCAATTTACTTTTGTTTTTGGAAAAGTGAGAAACCGAAATAACGTTTAAACGTTCAAAACTTCACAATTTTTATAGAAACATCGATACATCAAATATTTACGTGACTATAAAAGTCGCCAAAAATCAAAATTTTTCTGACATCTTTAAACCGGACATTCGTTTCTGAGAGGTTGTTGTTAATTATATTGAGAAGAGCTTAAGAGTTTGTGCTTGTAACTTTACCGTAAGGTTTTATATTGGCTTGCAAGAGCTATTGCAAAACACTAGAAAAATAATACTCAACATTAATATATAAGATGTAGAAACAATGTAATGAATGATGTGTTAAATTCGCGCGAATTTTACACATCATTCATTACATTGTTTCTACATCTTATATATTTTTTTTCGACATTTTTTCATTCGACATTTTTTTTCGAGACATTTTTTTTTTCGACCTTTTGTGTTTTCGGCAAATTTTTTTTCGACATTTTTTTTTCGACATTTTTAGTTTCGACTTCTTTTTTTTCGACATATCGTACCAGACCCGTATAATTAAGTAATGAATGCCTCTCGAAGACACATGCCCAATAAGGTTCATTCATTGTCAATTAGTGACAAAAAAATGGCGTCAAAACCAGAAAAACCGAAAAAATTAAAAAAAAAATTCAACTACTCGCGTGAAAACATGTCATAACCTTTTCAAATGAACAAAACACTATACATATTTCGAACGTGTCAACAATTCTCTAACCAAAACCGTAGAGAATTTCAAAATCGGTTGAAAGCTTGATAAAACACTGTATACATTTGAATAAAACACTGTATACATTTGAATAAAACTCTGTATACATTTGGAAAGTGTCAACCATTCTCTACCCAAAACCGTTGAGAATTTTGAAATTGGATTTTTAATGAATTTTTTTTTTACGAAGAAACTGAAAAAACAGTTTTTTGGCCTTAAAACCAGATTTTGGGGTGTTACAATTTTTTAAAGGGCGTTTCGTGTATAACTCGACCAGATGAACAATCTCTACTAGGGCGCTTCAAAAGTGTAAAATGGCTGTTGCACTATGTAATCATAACAAAAAAAAAAAGAAAACAAGTAAGGAAGTCTAAGTTCGGGTGAAACCGAACATTACATACCCAGCTGTGCACATAAAGTGGGCGTGATCGTTCACCGATTTTTCTTATTTTCTGTGGTAGTACTCTACATAAACATAACATGCCTGGTACCTAGTTTCGTAAATCTATCTCACACCGTTCTGAAGTTGTTAGCAGTCGAATTTAAAAATTGCTTGACTCATAAGTGGGCGGTGCCACGCCCACTTTCCAAAATTTTGAAAAAATTATGTAAAGAATATGAAAGTTGATGTATGTACCAAATTATATTATTATAGCGAAATCAGTTAATTAGATATGGACTTTTCAATATTTCCACCTCCTTTCAATATAACTTTTATGAAAAAGTAGGCGTGGTCGCGAAGCGATTTCGTTTATTTTCTATAGCTGAATTTACCACAACAATAGTATGTCCTCTACGAAATTTACGTTATACTAGCATAAACTGTTCTGAAGTTATTAAGAGTCAAAATTTTAAAATTTCTTCAAATATACGTGGGCGGTACCACGCCCCCTTTTCAAAAATGTTTATAAAATCGGCCTTAGAACATATAAATCAATACATATTGCAAATTTTATCATTGTAGCTGCTTCTAATATTGAATTAACCCATTTTATACGTTTTTCGAAATTTTCGATATCGAAAAAGGGGCGTGGTTATGGTCCGATTTTACCCATTTTCAATAGCAATCTATTCCGAACCCAAATAAGTACGCATGCCAAATTTGGTGAAGATATCTCATTATTTGCTCAA
The DNA here is from genome assembly GCA_964058755.1 of Campiglossa producta. Classification (NCBI taxonomy): domain Eukaryota; kingdom Metazoa; phylum Arthropoda; class Insecta; order Diptera; family Tephritidae; genus Campiglossa; species Campiglossa producta. Next base: position 98,111,958 of record CAXKVI010000003.1, read on the forward strand.
GTTATCGTGTTAACGGACAGACGGGCGGACGGACGGACGGACGGACGGACGGACGGACAGACGGACGGACATGGCTCAATCAAATTTTTTTTCGATCCTGATCATATTGATATATGGAAGTCTATATCTATCTCGATTCCTTTATACCTGTACAACCAACCGTTATCCTAACAAAGTTATAATACCCTGTGTACAAGTACAGCTGGGTATAAAAATTAAAAATCCAAACAAATACAAATTCTTTATCGCAATGGAGGCAACCTTGGCATGCCTACCAACTCCTATAAATCCTGCGTGTTTTTTAAGGGTTAGGCAAGGGAACGAGTGCAACATAAAAATGTTGGCATTATATGGGTGAGTTTGACTGCACAGTTCGGGAGTGGTGGGAGAACAGCTGATTACTGTCAAATGAAAACAAGAATAGCAGGTATGAACGCACCTGTTTTATGTGAGATGTTTTACAGGAAAACAAGGTGTTTTCGCTTCAGTGTGAACATGATCTAAATTGAAGAGCTTAACTGATTCTTATAAGTTTTTCAATAAATTACAGATGGCAGCACGTAATTTGACAAATAGTTTCGACTTCTAATTGAAATAACGTAAGCACTTACGTTGCCGAACGAAAATGATAGAGAACGCAAATTCTGGACGATCTCGTCCCGAGACGATTCAATATTGAATTTTTGAGACGCTCGGTTCATAAAAGAACCCGGTTCCAGCATATCGGCTCTCTGCATCATTAATAAGACTCTGCAATACCTTTTATTTGTGTGTCAGAGAGTGTTCAATATATATATTTGTATGGTATGTAGGTAATCAAGATAAAGCAATATATTTTTTTCTAACGACACCCGGTGAAAAATGATTTGAACTCCTTTGATTCAAAAACGCCCCATCTAAACTGAAAATGTACATATTGAACTTTCGCTTAGCGAGTTATTAAAAAAGTTCTTAGCGTTTTTGAAAAGGCTGATCTTACGCTCAGTTATCGAAAAATGCATCCCTTTTCATTCATTTTGTGTTAGCTCGTAGTTTAATCCTGCCAGAATCGCGAATGCAAAATGCAAAGTCCAATTTCTTTCTGAATATATTCGTTATCCAAAAAGTGCATTTTAAATAGAAATGTATTTGATTGAATATTGCTTGTGCAACTAGTAGGTTTTGCGGCACCTTGTTTATTAATAAATTGTGGATAAAACTGTTTACCAACAGCAACAATTTTTAATTCTGTTTAAAAGACACAGATCAGAGACTCGATCTCTCTCTTTTAGTCAATTTGAAATATGACTAGTCATGCTAGGATTTTCGAGTGTATGTTATTTATCTCTACGCTTACTATCAGTGTTGGGACGTAAGAGCGATTGCAGTAGATCTACTACGTTTTTGGGAGGAAAGGAGGAAGGGCTATGTCACGCCCCTATGAAGAAAGGGGCAAATTTGCTATATATATGTTACTGTTCTATTTGTAAGCGATATCTAGTATAGAGTTCCTATACTTGAGAGGATGTAAATGGGACGAAGGAGTAGAGGGAGAGGCTGGGGACGAGAATGGAAAATAAAAAGAGATAGAGGAAATTAATATTGAGTGGAATAGAAAGGGGATGAACTGGATATGGGGGAAAACAAATTTATAAAGCAAAATACTTAGATGGAGGAGTAGAGAAGAGAGAGAGGTCGTGAGGGCCGAGTAAAATTTTTTGAAACTCACAAATTGATCCAGACCAAAAAATATAGCCGACACGAAACTCTTCCATGCTAATGTCACTGTCGACTTCCAGTATCGCTATCTTTTCACTTTTAGGCAGAGTTGGGAAAAATTCGTTCGCTATTTCGCATTTGCTAACGAGAAAATATAGTTCGCATTCGCGAATGAAAGGTAAACAAATTAGTGCTGTAAATCGTTCGCGGATCAAAATTGGACGGTTCTTAAATGCTGCTCCTTCACAGAGCCAAAAATGCCTAATAAAATTAATAAGATTGTCTTCATGAGCGAGTTATGGGCTGAGGGGTAGTCGAAACGACGGAAACGAAAAAAAAAATACGCAAATCTATTTGGTTTAATGAGGAAATTCTTATTGATATTATTAAGTGCAATTTCTTCTTATTTCTTTTCGATTTCTTTTTATATGTGTTACTAGTATATACCCGCGGCCTTGTCCGCCCCTGCGAAGTGCCCTTTCAACATTTGAAGTAAAAATTCGGTCGTCGGAAGTTCACCAAGTTAGGTAGATTGGTCAAATAAAAAACTGTTGGAAGATCAATTATTTGTCTATGTTCCTAGAGTTTTGAAAAAATAGTATGTATTGAAAAACGGGGTTCGAAAAATTCGATTTAAAATAAGTTTTCTAAAGTTAAATTTTGCTTTGGCTTTAAGTATGGATATAAATGTCTCAGAAAGCATTTATCGAATAGTTCATCTAAACTTCAAACTTTGATATTTATATAATATTATTTAGGGTACTCACAGTCCCATATTACCAGCCCTGGCAATATTGCCAGCTGGCATTATCTTGACAATTTACCAGGTGTCAAATATTTTGTTTTTGTTTTGCCTGCAAATAGAAGATACCACTTTGTGGCAATATTGCCGCGCTTGTTCCTATGTTTAAATTTGTGGCAAAATTGAAAATTGTCATTTTGCTTTGTTTTCAAACAAAAATTTGTCATGAATAAATAAATTGAAAGGAAAAAAGTAAGTTTTTTTTCATATTTGGAATTTAATTAAATAATTTAAATGTGTTTATACATAAATATTTTCAGATTTCAGACGTGAAATAACAAAGGCCATGCAGGAGATAAAAGGGGGTGCTCACAGTCGTCAAATGGTAATGTGGCAAACTTAAAACGTTTTAAGTTTAGCAGATGACTGTGAGTGCCCTAATTGAATACTGAAGCATTTACCAAGGGTATTTAAAATTTTCAAAATTCCCATCAATGGGGAAAGTTAGATTGATTAAATAATTTGATGTTTTTGGGCGATCACGTTTTGACCGATAACTCAGTTATCGATAAATATATGGAAATACATATATCGAAGTCCAAATGAAACCTGGGGCAATCCCTTTTCGTTTGATACCCATATTTTTGGCCAATTTTAAGGCTTTTGAGCCATCTCGTTTTCACCGATAACTCAATTATCGATAAATTTATCGGAATATATTGAAGTCCAAATGAAAACTGGGGCCATCCACTTTTGTTTGATACCCATATTTTAGGGCAATTTTAAGGATTTTTCACCGATAACTCAGTTATCAATAAACTTATCGAATTTAAGGTTTTTGGGCAATTACATTTTCACCGATAACTTAGTTATCGATAAATTTATCGAAATATATCGAAGTACAAATGAAACCTGCAGCCTTTCCTTTTCGTTTGTTACACATATTGTAGGGACATTTTAAGGTTTTTGTTCAATAACATTTTCACCGATAACTCGGTTATCGATAAATTTATCGAAATATATCGAAGTTCAAATGAAACCTGGTGTAATCCCCTTTCGTTTGATACCCATATTGTAGGGAAAAATTAAAGTTTTTGAGCAACCACATTTTCACCGATAACTCAGTTATCGATTAAATTATCGAAATATATTGAGGTCCAAATGAAACCTGGGGCCATTCCCTTTCGTTTGATACCCATATTGTAAGGTAATTTTAAGGTTTTTGTTCAATAACATTTTCACCGATAACTCGGTTATCGATAAATTTATCGAAATATATCGAAGTTCAAATGAAACCTGGTGTCATCCCCTTTCGTTTGTTACCCATATTGTAGGGAAAAATTAAAGTTTTTGAGCAACCACATTTTCACCGATAACTCATTTATCGATTAATTTATCGAAATATATTGAGGTCCAAATGAAACCTGTGGCCATTCCCTTTCGTTTCATACCCATATTGTAAGGTAATTTTAAGGTTTCTGGGCAATCTCATTTCGACTGATAGCTCAGTTATCGATAAATTTATCGAAATATGTCGAACTCCAAATGAGACCTGGCACCTTCCAGTTTCGCTTGATACCCATATTGTTCGAAGTTTCTACACCTGTATTCGAAATATCATAAGTTTAGGTCAAATGTACTCAGAGTTATATGGAAAAACCAAAAAAATCGAAAAGTATCGGTCCCTAGCATGGCCGGACCCCCCAAAATTAAACAAAAAAAATAGCCTATACCTCCTTCCAGACTATTAGCTGTCTGCCTGCCAAATTTCAACAAAATCCGTCTTGCCATTCTCACGTTATTGAGGAACAGAAGTAAACGTCTGGACATCCAAACATCCAAACATCCAAATATCCAAACATCGCTACATTCACATTTATAATATTAGTAGGATTAATAAGAAAATCTTTTCAAGATTTCCTTAAAAATATGAAAAAAAGATGAAAAAGGAAAAACTTCTTATTTTAATAAGATGATCTTAAGGTTCCTAACAAGAAGATTTGACTTATTAATGTTTTCAAAGGGAAATCTTGCAGAAAACGAAATATTTCTTAGGGTTCTTTTTAATAAGATGATCTTAGGGTCCCTAACAAGAAGATTTGACTTATTAATGTTTTCAAAGGGAAATCTTGCAGAAAACGAAATGATTTCTTATGGTTCTTTTTAATAAGATGATCTTAGGGTTCCTAACAAGAAGATTTGACTTATTAATGTTTTCAAAGGGAAACCTTGCAGAAAACGACATGATTTCTTAGGGTTCTTTTAATAAGATGATCTTAGGGTTCCTAACAAGAAGATATGACTTATTAACTGATTTGCGCATAATTATATGTGTTAATAAGATGATCTTAGGGTTCCTAACAAGAAGATTTGACTTATTAATGTTTTCAATGGGAAATCTTGCAGAAAACGAAATGATTTCTTAGGGTTCCTTTTAATAAGATGATATTAGGGTTCCTAACAAGAAGATATGACTTATTAACTGATTTGCGCATAATTGTATGTGTTAATAAGATGATCTTAGGGTTCCTAACAAGAAGATATGACTTATTAATGTTTTCAAAGGGAAACCTTGCAGAAAACGAAATGATTTCTTGGGGTTCTTTTTAATAAGATGATCTTAGGGTTCCTAACAAGAAGATATGGCTTATTAACTGATTTCCGAATAATTGTATGAGTTAATAAGATGATCTTAGGGTTCCTAACAAGAAGATTTGACTTATTAATGTTTTCAAAGGAAAATCTTGCAGAAAACGAAATGATTCCTTAGGGTTCTTTTTAATAAGATGATCTTAGGGTTCCTAACAAGAAGATATGGCTTATTAACTGATTTCCGAATAATTGTATGTGTTAATAAGATGATATTAGGGTTCCTAACAAGAAGATTTGACTTATTAATGTTTTCAAAGGGAAATCTTGCAGAAAACGAAATGATTTCTTAGGGTTCTTTTTAATAAGATGATCTTAGGGTTCCTAACAAGAAGATATGACTTATTAACTGATTTCCGAATTAATAAGTCAAATCTTCTTGTTAGGAACCCTAAGAAATCAATTCGCTTGCTGCAAGATTTCTCTTTGAAAACATTAATAAGTCAAATCTTCTTGTTAGGAACCCTAAGATCATCTTATTAACACATACAAATATGCGGAAATCAGTTAATAAGTCATATCTTCTTGTTAGGAACCCTAAGATCATCTTATTAAAAATAACCCTAAGAAATCAATTCATTTTCTGCAAGATTTCTCTTTGAAAACATTAATAAGTCAAATCTTCTTGTTAGGAACCCTAAGATCATCTTATTAACACATATAATTATGCGCAAATCAGTTAATAAGTCATATCTTCTTGTTAGGAGCCCTAAGATCATCTTATTAAAAGAACAAAAAAAAAATGGAGTATACTTTTGAAGCGACCTAGTAGAGATTGTTCATTTGGACGAGTTATACACGAAACACCCTCAAAAAATTTGTAACACCCTCAAAATCTGGTTTTAAGGCCAAAAATCCGTTTTTCAGAGTTTTCGTTGAAAAAAAAATTATTAAAAATCAAACGATTTTGAAATTCTCAACGGTTTTTTGTAGAGAATTGTGGACACGTTCGAAATATGTATAGTGCTTAGTTCATTTGAAAAGGTTATGACATGTTTTCACGCGAGATATTGAATTTTTTGAAATTTTAATCGGGTTTTCTGGCTTTGACGCTATTTTTTTGTCACTAATTGACAATGAATGAACCTTATTGGGCATGTGTCTTCGAGAGGCATTCACTACTTAATTATACCAGTTTTATTTTTTTGGAAAGGACTTCAAGTTTTCAAGATAAGCAGCATAATCCAAAATCAAATTTTTGGGTCTCAATCGCCCTACAGGGGTACTATGTGTAAGAAAGCGGGTTGATATGAAATTCACCCAAATGACAAGGAAAATCGTGTTTTAGGGATCAAAATAAATGGGTCAACTTAGGATTTTTCAAACTTTTGCGCCCAAGGATAAAAGTAAAAAATCGGGACAACAGAATTGGTTTTAGAGGTATGCTTCCTTCGGTAAAGTAACTTATTTTGAACCCTAAAACACGATTTTCTTTTCACTTGGGCGATTTTGAAATCGACCCGCCTAATTGAACACAGTACTCTTGTAGGACGCTTGGGACCAAAATATTAGATTTTGGTTTAGGCTGCATATCTTGAAAACTTGAAGTCCTTTGGTATAATTGGGTCCCGTACGATATGTCGAAAAAAAAATGTCGAATTTCCAAGACCGAATTTAAAAAAATTTTAAAATACCGAAGAGATTTTTGACCGAAAAAAAAAATGTCGAAAAAATGCAAATGACCGAAAAAGGTCGAAATTTGGATGCTTAATGTAAAACTTCGGAAATTTGAGTTTAACAACGTGTTTTATGACAGTATACAATTATTTATCACTTCCTTACCTCTTACCAAGAACTTTTCAACCATTTTCCAATACAAAGTCTATTCAAATTTTCCCCTTGTTAGAGGTAACAACAGAAATATTCTCAGATATTTTCGGGCTACAAACTGCACATGTAAAAATTAAGATTGAGAATGACTTATGATTTGTACTTATTAAAAGCATAACACTAATCATTTGGTAATGATCATTTCGAGAAAGTTACCGTTATTTTACTGAGCTAAACTATGCTGGAGTCACCAATGGCAAAAATAAATCGATGTGTCTTTGATGCGAAGTCTATATACATTTGTTTCGCTATATATGTACATCGATGCTTCGACTTGGTTAGTTTTCTAATATGTGTATATTTTTCTAATTACGTGCATATTTTTGAACAAGGAAAAGATCCAATTGGTCCAATTTACTTTTGTTTTTGGAAAAGTGAGAAACCGAAATAACGTTTAAACGTTCAAAACTTCACAATTTTTATAGAAACATCGATACATCAAATATTTACGTGACTATAAAAGTCGCCAAAAATCAAAATTTTTCTGACATCTTTAAACCGGACATTCGTTTCTGAGAGGTTGTTGTTAATTATATTGAGAAGAGCTTAAGAGTTTGTGCTTGTAACTTTACCGTAAGGTTTTATATTGGCTTGCAAGAGCTATTGCAAAACACTAGAAAAATAATACTCAACATTAATATATAAGATGTAGAAACAATGTAATGAATGATGTGTTAAATTCGCGCGAATTTTAATACTCAACATTAATATATAAGATGTAGAAACAATGTAATGAATGATGTGTTAAATTCGCGCGAATTTTACACATCATTCATTACATTGTTTCTACATCTTATATATTTTTTTTTCGACATTTTTTCATTCGACATTTTTTTTCGAGACATTTTTTTTTTCGACCTTTTGTGTTTTCGGCAAATTTTTTTTCGACATTTTTTTTTCGACATTTTTAGTTTCGACTTCTTTTTTTTCGACATATCGTACCAGACCCGTATAATTAAGTAATGAATGCCTCTCGAAGACACATGCCCAATAAGGTTCATTCATTGTCAATTAGTGACAAAAAAATGGCGTCAAAACCAGAAAAACCGAAAAAATTAAAAAAAAAATTCAACTACTCGCGTGAAAACATGTCATAACCTTTTCAAATGAACAAAACACTATACATATTTCGAACGTGTCAACAATTCTCTAACCAAAACCGTTGAGAATTTCAAAATCGGTTGAAAGCTTGATAAAACACTGTATACATTTGAATAAAACACTGTATACATTTGAATAAAACTCTGTATACATTTGGAAAGTGTCAACCATTCTCTACCCAAAACCGTTGAGAATTTTGAAATTGGATTTTTAATGAATTTTTTTTTTACGAAGAAACTGAAAAAACAGTTTTTTGGCCTTAAAACCAGATTTTGGGGTGTTACAATTTTTTAAAGGGCGTTTCGTGTATAACTCGACCAGATGAACAATCTCTACTAGGGCGCTTCAAAAGTGTAAAATGGCTGTTGCACTATGTAATCATAACAAAAAAAAAAGAAAACAAGTAAGGAAGTCTAAGTTCGGGTGAAACCGAACATTACATACCCAGCTGTGCACATAAAGTGGGCGTGATAGTTCACCGATTTTTCTTATTTTCTGTGGTAGTACTCTACATAAACATAACATGCCTGGTACCTAGTTTCGTAAATCTATCTCACACCGTTCTGAAGTTGTTAGCAGTCGAATTTAAAAATTGCTTGACTCATAAGTGGGCGGTGCCACGCCCACTTTCCAAAATTTTGAAAAAATTATGTAAAGAATATGAAAGTTGATGTATGTACCAAATTATATTATTATAGCGAAATCAGTTAATTAGATATGGACTTTTCAATATTTCCACCTCCTTTCAATATAACTTTTATGAAAAAGTAGGCGTGGTCGCGAAGCGATTTCGTTTATTTTCTATAGCTGAATTTACCACAACAATAGTATGTCCTCTACGAAATTTACGTTATACTAGCATAAACTGTTCTGAAGTTATTAAGAGTCAAAATTTTAAAATTTCTTCAAATATACGTGGGCGGTACCACGCCCCCTTTTCAAAAATGTTTATAAAATCGGCCTTAGAACATCTAAATCAATACATATTGCAAATTTTATCATTGTAGCTGCTTCTAATATTGAATTAACCCATTTTATACGTTTTTCGAAATTTTCGATATCGAAAAAGGGGCGTGGTTATGGTCCGATTTTACCCATTTTCAATAGCAATCTATTCCGAACCCAAATAAGTACGCATGCCAAATTTGGTGAAGATATCTCATTATTTGCTCAAGTTATCGTGTTAACGGACAGACGGACGGACGGACGGACGGACGGACGGACAGACGGACGGACATGGCTCAATCAAATTTTTTTTCGATCCTGATCATATTGATATATGGAAGTCTATATCTATCTCGATTCCTTTATACCTGTACAACCAACCGTTATCCTAACAAAGTTATAATACCCTGTGTACAAGTACAGCTGGGTATAAAAAATATATAAAAAATAAAATAAAACAAAATTAAGTAAAATAAAAAATAAAATTTAAATAAAATACAATAAATAAAATAAAATATAGCAAAATAAAGTAAAAAAATTAAATTAAATTAAATAAAACCAAATAAAATAAAATAGTTAAAAAAATAAAATAACGTAAAATTGGCCCTATCATGAATTTCATGGGAACAAAATTCCCATACAATTTTAATGTGAAACAATAACAAATTTTCCCACTTTTTTTTTGTTTTGCTCTATAAATTTTGGGAATATTTTGTTCGCATGAAATGCGTGATAAGGTTGAATATTAAAAAAAAAATAAAATAAAAGAAAACTAAATTAAATTGAATGAAATTGAGTAAAATGGAGCGTGAAAGCTGGTTTTCTTAATGTTTTCGTTCGTGTAAACTCATTAAAGAAGGAAGGCTATTCATTGTCTAATACCGAACCCACATTCACATTACTTATGAGGTTTTCGTCATCTCCCCAAGCCCAATCTACTCTAGTTGTCTTCTCATCTAATGACAAGTGAAAAATATTAACTCCTAACACCGCTCAGTCTTGTTTGTTTTGAGTACTGGGCTCCCTTAGCTGGCGAGCAGATTTGCGCTACCTGCTTAGTGGCTCAGTTTGAGCTTTGCTGTGTCGACGTGTGGTTCGTGGATGCGGATGTGCGGTTGCGCGGTTGCGCATTTACTACATACACGAACGTATTGTTTGGTAGTCTAAATCAAAATGTATGGCACTTGTTTCTGGCCAGTATATTAACAATAAAGCAAGTGTTTATTTATAGCGTGGCTATCATGGCTATATATCAAAGATACATACATACATACATATCTACTTAAGTATGTAACTCAAGAATTGTGCAAGCCATAACTACGTTCGTATGGAAGACGATGTGCTTTTAATATCAGCGATGACATTGGCAACTGTGTAATTAAATTCTTACGTCGATTTTGGAATGCGAACATATTGCGTGCGAATAAAAAATTACAAATTTACCAGGTATTTGAATGTTGGTAAATAATTGCCGCACAACTGCTTTTGCCGCTCAATGAAGTTGTTTTCTATTTGTGATTCGTATGGTTTTCTGTGATGTATTTTTATACCCAGCTGTACTTGTACACAGGGTATTATAACTTTGTTAGGATAACGGTTGGTTGTACAGGTATAAAGGAATCGAGATAGATATAGACTTCCATATATCAATATGATCAGGATCGAAAAAAAATTTGATTGAGCCATGTCCGTCCGTCCGTCCGTCTGTCCGTTAACACGATAACTTGAGCAAATAATGAGATATCTTCACCAAATTTGGCATGCGTACTTATTTGGGTTCAGAATAGATTGCTATTGAAAATGGGTAAAATCGGACCATAACCACGCCCCTTTTTCGATATCGAAAATTTCGAAAAACGTATAAAATGGGTTAATTCAATATTAGAAGCAGCTACAATGATAAAATTTGCAATATGTATTGATTTAGATGTTCTAAGGCCGATTTTATAAAAATTTTTTAAAAGGGGGCGTGGTACCGCCCACGTATATTTGAAGAAATTTTAAAATTTTGACTCTTAATAACTTCAGAACAGTTTATGCTAGTATAACGAAATTTCGTAGAGGACATACTATTGTTGTGGTAAATTCAGCTATAGAAAATAAACGAAATCGCGTCGCGACCACGCCTACTTTTTCATAAAAGTTATATTGAAAGGAGGTGGAAATATTGAAAAGTCCATATCTAATTAACTGATTTCGCTATAATAATATAATTTGGTACATACATCAACTTTCGTATTCTTTACATAATTTTTTTCAAAATTTTGGAAAGTGGGCGTGGCACCGCCCACTTATGAGTCAAGCAATTTTTAAATTCGACTGCTAACAACTTCAGAACGGTGTGAGATAGATTTACGAAACTAGGTACCAGGCATGTTATGTTTATGTAGAGTACTACCACAGAAAATAAGAAAAATCGGTGAACTATCACGCCCACTTTATGTGCACAGCTGGGTATGTAATGTTCGGTTTCACACGAACTTAGACTTCCTTACTTGTTGATTCAATTATTTTGCATATTGGCAATGTTGTTAAACCAACTTAAGTACAATATGTCACAAGTGATGTGTTTTAGAGACATACATACATATATTAAATCTATATCGTCGGGTATTGTGCTAAAGTGATTAGATCGAGTACGCATGCGTAGCTTTTTGACTTATTTGACTTGAAACGTAAACCAATCTAATTTATTTTATACATTTTTTCCTTTTTTGTTGGTTAAGACTTTTTGGCGGCTATTCTACGTTTATAACAAATTAAGTTTGTCGCTGTGTATACGTGCATTAATATCGCAAGGTAAGTGACCTACATAATCTGTTTTGTTGTTAGTGCGTTAATGTTGTTAAAATTGGTACTTTATTTTATGCACTTTTTTGTTGGCTTTTATACCTTTAGCTTTTGCTAATGATATTTTTTATATTGTTTGATGACTGGTAGTTTTTAGTGCGCTTTAAGTAAGAGCTTTGTTTCTTGAAATCTCCAGCAAAGAACTGCCAGCAGAAGAGAGTCTGGTAAAAAGCTGTCAAAATCTCATTTTTGCTAATTTTTCGTCGAACAGGAATCAGTAGAAACTTGCAGACAAAACAGCGGTTACGTTTCTGATTGGCTAACAATTTGAATTTACATTTTTTGTTGTTGTTTTGCTATATAACCGATCAGCTGTTCCTGCTTGCTAGTTTCTGCTGGATGAAAAATCTCCAGCAATAACTTGCAGCGAATTAGCGCTTTCTCTCAATTAAATGTCAAAAAGCTGCTGAATTCGCTGCTATTTTTGTTCAAGAAACGCTTTTTCAGGAATAATTATTCATAATTATTCATAAATAGCAGGAAAGAAACGAAGCTAATGCTTGTGCCATAGTTTTCACGAAACAATTAAGAAATTAATTAAAAAACTGGTAAAAAAAATCTGAGTGACGTCCAACACTTGGGACCTAGTGGTGAGGTAGGCCAACAAATGCCAAGTGTTATTTTGTTACTTTATTGTTTTTTTCTTAATCTTTGAATCTACCGTGATTCAGTTTTAGGATCTTGTTTCAATATTTTTGAAGCGATTGGTGCAATAAGAGGGTACTTAACACTCAACCCAGCAATGTTTGAATAGAGATCAGAAACTATTGGAAAGTTGTCTAGCTTAATTGAGGCCGTCAGAGCAACAGCGGTCCAATCCAATAATAAATCAACAAGTTTCACTGGAGACGGAGCGTGTTTAAGGGTTAATCTTTAGTGCTTATAAATTAATTTTAAGGCTCGAACGAATTCGAATTGCGGCAATCTCACCTAATGGCGGAGGGGTCTAAATCTCACAAGCAAGCATAAAAAGGGAAGGGGGGAGGGGTACAATGTTCTAAAATAATAAATGAATACATTAAATACCCAAATTTTTCGGTACGAAATTAAAAATATGGAAACAAAACTTTCTGGTAGGCACGCTTTTTTATTTTTTTCAGAAACTAAGTGCATTTTGATTTATATATGTACATAAAAAGCTGTTCGAAGGAAATGGTTCCTTGGGGTCGCTTCTTAAGCTTTCAGCTGCCCAGCAGGGAAAGTCGCATAAAAAAATATTTCTTAGTTTCCGTGATAATTGTGGTCAAATAAGCGAAACACACATTTTTAAAATGGTTCAGATGAACTCTAAAATATTACCCAAGAAAAAACTAAATCTAGTTTGATTCAAACCGATACCGTAACCATAAAACGATTAATTTTCAAAACGGAAACCGTAACCTTTATTTTCATCTGAAAAAGAACGAACCCGATACAGTTTCAAAAGCCGGAATCGGTTCCAAACGGTTTTTAATTTTTTAACGATATACTTATTTTATTTTCTTTTACAAAAAAAGGTGCCCTGAATAAGTTTTATGGAAGATTGTCGAGCAAGGTTACAAAAGACATGTTTTGACCAGGTATGTGATATTATTATTTATGGAATAGTCTACAGATTACATAATTCTCACAGACTAAGTTTGATAAAGTACATATGTAAGTACAGAAGTATAAGGGGCGTTTTAGCCAGGAAGGACTATATAGAATTAGCTCAACAGGGAGGTGATGCGCAGTGCCCAGAAGGGCACTTGAGTCAGAAACGACTCTGTAAGATAAGCTCAGTAGGGAGCTGATGTATAGTGTCCAGATTATAATCCACCCATATCATGGCAGGACGTGTTTCCAACAGATATATTGAAGATTATTTCTAGTTATTTAAGGCAGTAAGTATATCGTTTTTGATCACGAAGAGAGAGTCTGAGTTATCAAAATTAATGCAATGCTTATTGCAATCTTGCCATAAACAACGTAAGGGTTCGTGCATTTCGAAGTTCGATCTGCATGTGCTTAGAAAAGTGGTTGGAATGCCTTGACGGCCTAATCGGCACATTAAACCTAATTTCGCCAAGTAAAAATGGGCTGTCGACAATGCCATTGATAAGTTTTACAATAAATAGTATGTCAAGCATCTCCCTTCGGCTCTGTATCGTAGGCAGGTGTATAAGTAAGGGTTTATGGTGATATAGGAGTTGTTGAATTCTTTGGACCAACGTTTGATAAAAGCCAAGACCCCTTTAGCCCTATTTACGCAACTTTCGACATGAAGCTTGAGGTATCGTTTGGGGTCCATTGTAACGCCTAAGTCAATAAAGCTAGTAACGTGCTCAATTTTATATTGGCAAATAGTGTAATTGTGAAGCTTAAATACATGCAGCTTTTTTAGTTTTAGTTACATGCCGTTTTCAGAGCACCAGCTAGCCAGGTTCGGTCCTCAGGAGGTCGGACAGACATTAGAAATTCAACGTCATCAGCGAACATTATAAAAAAACTAATGGCGCGATATACCAACAGGTTATCATAACCTCTAACGAAAGTTTTAGCCGAGCTCCTCTTTCCAACTTGTGGTGTGTTGCTTTTTGAGTTTTCCTACAAGTTGGCGGAACCTAAAGTTTTTTGCCTACTCCGAACGGCAGCAATTGCATTTTTTGCTGAGAAGCTTCTAATGGCAGAAATACACCCGGAGAGTTTGCCAAACTACTGCCGAGGGGCGACCCCATTTTTTTAGAAAAATTCTTTTACTAAATAATTTTTGATGTTACTTTTTACCGGGCATCGAACCGCCACGACTTGGTGTAGAAGGCCGAACACTTAACCGCTACACCACGGCGGCAGCGAACATTAAAGGTTTGGAATAATTCAAAACGCTAGGAAGATCATTGATAAACAACAAAAATGGAAGAGGCCCTAGGTGGATTCCTTGAGGTTCACCGGATGGAACATCACAGAATTGTGAATGTTGATTCCTGAAAACAACCTTCTGCTTTCTTCCCCTTAAGTAAGAATATATCCAAAGCAAAAACGTAGGGAAGAATAGAGTGGGAAACTCTATCACATACCTTAATGAAATCTGTGTAGATGACATCAGTAAGTTATTTCATAAGTTTTTAGAGACCCTGGTGGTAAATTCTAACTGGTTTGCTACCTATGTCGCCCTGTTAAGTTAACATTAAATTAACATTAATTCCTGTTAAAACAACACTATCTGCCTCATTATCTCATGTAAATTTAACAGGATCTTTCTTGTTAGTTTAACATGGTTCATGTTGACAAAAATGATTCTGTCTGCATATACTATAATAAAAGGGGTACCCAGCTCAAAGGTTCACAAAGGGGGCGGCATTTATATACATATTTGTTAAGTAACTATAATTTTTCTTGGGTTTTTTCATTCAGTCTCATTCGGTAAGGTTAGGGTATAATAAATAGTCAAACATTCTCGTCAACTTTTCGCTAATTACACTGGATCACAAATTCCAACTTTTTTTCTGCACCAGAGACGCCATAGTGAAATTCCTATGTAAAATCACCTCCTAATTCCGAAAATCAAAGTTATTTTTACTTGAATGGTACCGTTTTTGACATATTTACGATTTACCGTTATTTCAAAAACAAAAAAGATGGCTCCACTTAATCGTGTATATCTCAAGAACAAATTGAGCTATTCGAAAACGGTTTGAAAAATTTGAAAGCTTATAAAATTTACTATAATTAGTACATACAACACTTTTTGCTAGGTCCTGCAGATTCAAACATAGTGAACAATCATTACGGATTTTTAAAATTTTTTTTGTAAAAATATAAAAAAATTTGTACTTTGCGAGGAAGCATCTCGAAAACTTTTTGTTTTTTAGCAGATCGCCACTCTTTTGAATCATATGGTTCACCAAATTGTTTGAATAGACCAGCAATGTCTTTGCAGTAACAAACACTGTCCTCCTTCGTATAGTACTTGGAAAATTCTTCGTGACGAGTTCTATAATATGTTACCTTAACATCGGATGAAACAAATTTAAATTGTTGCATTCGAGAGGCGTGTAGTTCGGCCTTTTCCTTTGACAATTCCAAATTCCTTATCCAATCATTGAGTTGTGCTTGTGACAAAGAATTTCTTTCGTTTTCCGTTTGAAATTCAGTACAACATGATGCCGCGTAATCAGATACTACTGTTGACAATGAAACTGGAGCCGGAACTAAAGTTAAATTTGATTCTGGCAATGTCGCTTCTGTTGAAATTAGTTCTGGTAATGACACTGTAGATACGCTCGCATAGGTTACTTTTCTGGACTTTCCAACCCCATGTACTGTTGTAGTACAAATATAGCAGTCCGTTGAATGGCAAGTTGGTTCCCTCCACTTCATTGGTGTAATAAATTTCACACGTACCTTTTTGTTCCGGTTTCCGAAGAAATCAATTCGACTCGGCATGTGGTGCCCATGGTTTTTAGGCTCAATTCCAAAAAACTTATAGTATGTAACTTTCAAAGGATTTGAAAACACACGTCTCATACTTTTAACAATAAATTGACCGCAGATGAAACAGAACATATCTGGATCATTTGTACACTCAAACTCTCGCGCCCTTTTATTCATTTTTTATTTTTAAGTAAGTAAATGACGGGTTATAAACTGCAATTATAAACTGAACAGTATCCGGCGAGCCTTGCAGATATTATGAAGGAACAAGGCGCATGTACTCTTATTTATACTTAGATCCAGTAAAAATTCAAGCCTACCTAAACAAAAGGGTTCCCTAGTTCTACAAAGAAAACACTACCTGCCTCAAAAATATGCTCTTGTTTAAAATGTACCTAGGTTTGAGAAAACGACACTAACAGCTTTTTGTATCTAATAACTTTTCGAAAATCTACCTGCTAACTAACTGATATACGAATACTAACACATATGTACCAGTAGGGTACTTAAGTATTAAATGGATATATTTACTTGAATGCTTATAACTTTTGTATTAGTTCATCGATTTTGTTCACTGATAGCTTGTTTTGTTTTGGAAGAGCTCAGATTGTTCTTGAGATATACACGATTAAGTGGAGCCATCTTTTTTGTTTTTTGAAATAACGGTTAATCGTAAATATCTCAAAAAGGGTACCATTCAAGTAAAAATAACCTTGATTTTCGGAATTAGGAGGTGATTTTACATAGGAATTTCACTATGGCGTCACTTTGAAAGCTTATAAAATTTACTATAATTAGTACATACAACACTTTTTGCTAGGTCCTGCAGATTCAAACATAGTGAACAATCATTACGGATTTTTAAAATTTTTTTTGTAAAAATATAAAAAAATTTGTACTTTGCGAGGAAGCATCTCGAAAACTTTTTGTTTTTTAGCAGATCGCCACTCTTTTGAATCATATGGTTCACCAAATTGTTTGAATAGACCAGCAATGTCTTTGCAGTAACAAACACTGTCCTCCTTCGTATAGTACTTGGAAAATTCTTCGTGACGAGTTCTATAATATGTTACCTTAACATCGGATGAAACAAATTTAAATTGTTGCATTCGAGAGGCGTGTAGTTCGGCCTTTTCCTTTGACAATTCCAAATTCCTTATCCAATCATTGAGTTGTGCTTGTGACAAAGAATTTCTTTCGTTTTCCGTTTGAAATTCAGTACAACATGATGCCGCGTAATCAGATACTACTGTTGACAATGAAACTGGAGCCGGAACTAAAGTTAAATTTGATTCTGGCAATGTCGCTTCTGTTGAAATTAGTTCTGGTAATGACACTGTAGATACGCTCGCATAGGTTACTTTTCTGGACTTTCCAACCCCATGTACTGTTGTAGTACAAATATAGCAGTCCGTTGAATGGCAAGTTGGTTCCCTCCACTTCATTGGTGTAATAAATTTCACACGTACCTTTTTGTTCCGGTTTCCGAAGAAATCAATTCGACTCGGCATGTGGTGCACACAGTGTTCGGTGTCCATGGTTTTTCATTGTTTTTAGGCTCAATTCCAAAAAACTTATAGTATGTAACTTTCAAAGGATTTGAAAACACACGTCTCATACTTTTAACAATAAATTGACCGCAGATGAAACAGAACATATCTGGATCATTTGTACACTCAAACTCTCGCGCCCTTTTATTCATTTTTTATTTTTAAGTAAGTAAATGACGGGTTATAAACTGCAATTATAAACTGAACAGTATCCGGCGAGCCTTGCAGATATTATGAAGGAACAAGGCGCATGTACTCTTATTTATACTTAGATCCAGTAAAACCTCAACTGACCGTTTAATCACAAGTGATTCGTTCTGCCCCTATCAAACCAAAATAGCTTCATTTCATTCATTGGTTTATCGCCTTGTCAATTTACCACTCTCCGTCACTAATTACAAAAACGAGTATACAAAAATTATTGATCTCGCAACTACCAATGGCTTTGACAAGAAACTCATCGATAAACTGTTAAAAAAACATTCCAACTTACACTACAAAAACAATTTAACTACTCTCTTCGCTCAAAATAAAGAAATTAAAACAAACAAATTAATACGCATACCATTTAGTTATTGCCCTGCCATCACCAATAATTTAACAAATATATTTGAAAAGAATGAAATGAAAATCGTATACACAAACAACAACAAATTAAAAAACATTTTGGGCTCCACAAAAGATATTGTCCCAATGCTTGAGCGCAGCGGCATTTACCAAATAAGTTGCCTGGGTTGCGATGCAAAATATGTTGGACAAACTCGAAGGCAAATCTCTGTTCGTTTCAAAGAGCACGAAAGGCACGCCGCCAACAAACAAATTCATCGGTCAGCAGTAGCAGCGCACATTCACACCACAAACGACGATAGCCCAACAAAGCACAGCATTGGCACTGCAGAGGAGAGTATTAGCTTAATAAAAGCGGTGCACAACAACAGAAAGTTAGACGCTTACGAATCTCTCTACATCACAAAAACGAAGAATGCCATGAATGCTGACAACGGGAACATAAACTCCCCTCTTTTTTCGTTAATTTAGCACATACATACATTTGTACATTGTTTTGTAATTGTTGTAATTTTGATAATTTTTCTATTTTGTGGTTTTTGTTTATATTCTTGACTCTTTGTTTTTAGTAGCGCGTCGCTGATGATGGGCAGCATGTCTGTCCGAAATGCATACGTTGTGCCAAATAAAAAATAAGTATATTTGTTTATAGTGTACTATTGTTGTGTTTTTTATTTGACAAACTTATTTTGTAGTCAATAAAGGAATTTGACAAAAAAACAATTTATGTGTTGATAGACTACAAATTTTCGGTTCGACTATTTCAATAAATAAATAGTCCTAACACAGTTTATGTAATTATGCAGTCCAAGCAAAAATTGAACCGTTACACTCGCTTGTTAAACAAGAGGGAAAGAATAAAAACCGACATTTTCTTTTTAAAACAATGCAAATCACTGAAAGTAATACCAAAATTCGCACATATCAAGTGTAGTGTTTCAAACTCCCGCACAAATCGAGTCTTGGCTCAGACTAAACAAAACTGGATTACGTATGAAATCGAATACCAATATAGCCGTCTTGACTCAACGCAGCTTGAATTGATTGATTGATTGATTTATTCATTTTTCTTTCTGAAATTAACATATGTAGCATTCAAATTACAATATTAACTTAAATTAAATTAAGACTATTAAAAGAAAGAAAAGGTAAGGCATTCTGTAAAAAGTATTGATATTTTAGTATCGAATGCCGTCTCAAAACAAAATTAATGCACATTAACAATAGTGTGTGGGGTGAAATTCAGTATAACCTATACATTGTAAAATAAATTTAATTAAATTGGATTATTCAAAAGATGTGTACATGCTTAAGAGTTTACAGATTTAGTTCAAGTTTACTAAGTTATTGGGTTCAGCAAAACTTTGATGTCATTGTGTGATTGTTCTAATAAAAACGATTTAACTTTTGATAAAAATTTATGCAAACTTCTAATGACACGTATAGACGCAGGTAACGCATTGAAAATTTTACAAGAGACAATAGTGAAGAAGTTACTGAAGTGAGTTGTGCGATATATGGGAACATAAACAAGTCCGTGTGAGTTTTGCCGTAAATTGTAACTATCCGAGACCAGGCTATGTAAATAACCACAGCGAAGGAAAAATATCTTTAAAGCTTTGTAGTAGTACATATGTTTTACGGGTAGAATTTTCAGATTTCTAAACAGGTCGATGGTGTGATGAAGACGGTTTACATTCGATATTTTTCTTATGACACATTTTTGAGTAGTAAGAAGCTGCTGGATTTTACTATAAGATGCACCTCCCCAACAGCTTATACCATAGTCGAGTTTTGAGTGGACCAACGCGTAATAAATAGTTTTAAGAGTTGCGTTTGAGCAAATCTTTCTCAAGGCATAAAAATACCGAACAGTACAGCGCATGTAGGACTTTAAACGAGATATATGAGTAGACCAACTTAAGTTATTGTCAACAGAAACACCCAGGTATTGAAAGTCGCTGACCTCTTCAATAGAGAAGCACTTTTCAGAGCAGCACTTATCAGAACAAAATGATGTTCCTGAGCACAGCATAGCATTTAACGCATAACGCTTGCAGTCAGTAGCATGGAATATTATGGGTATTTCAGGTGAGATTTTGGGATGTAGATTGAAATACATTATCTTAGTTTTCTTGCTAACAATAAGCTTATGTGCAGCAAACCACGCCCTTAGCAAATGTACATCTTTATTTACGCCTGCTACCAAATCCAAATAGTTCGATGAACCATAAGCAATAGCAAGGTCGTCTGCGAAAGCCGTAACTTTTCCAAAAAACGGTAACGAAAAGATCGAGTTCAGATAGACCAAAAATAATATTGGACCCAAAACAGACCCTTGAGGTACGCCTAACTTGATTGTAACGGGATTACTTAAACTGCTACCAACCTTTACTTGCTGCACTCTCCCCGATAAGTAAGATTCGAACCAATTATAGAAGAAACCACGGAAGCCAGCGGAAAACAATTTATCAAGTAAAATTTTGTGATCTACCATATCAAAGGCTTTCGTGATATCAACAAACAAACCAGCACAATTCTTTTTGTTGTCAAGTTCCCTATAAATAAAGGAACAAAAATCCAAGAGGGCATCTTCTGTTGACCGCCCATTTCTGAATCCGTATTGCATAGGACTGAAGAAGTTCTTATTTTCAAGAAAAGAAAGAATTCTGCATTTAACAAGTTTCTCAAAAACTTTTGAAAAAGAGGAAAGTAGAGAGATTGGCCTATAATTATTCACATCTTTTTTATCGCCTTTTTTAAATAAAGGGATCACAACAGCACATTTCAAATCGGCAGGACATGTTCCGGACAAGATACTTGCATTGAAAAGATGTGTTAAAATATCCACTAAGTTAAAAGACACGTTTTTTATGATTTGATTGGAAATTCCATCCGAACCACAGGATTTAGAGTTGTTCAGCGATTTTATGGCTCTTAGGACTTCAATGCCACTAAAAGACTCAAAGAAAAAACTGTCACCTTCAATTGAAGCTGCAGATGTTGACGAAAAAGATTCATACGAATGTGCGGAACAATCAGATTGCCCTACTGACGAGAAATGGTCATTAAAGATATTTCCTATTACCTCGGCGTCATAGATAATCTCTCCACTATCACATAATCGAATTTCTTTATCATTTGTTGTGCTCTTACGATTAAGGATACCGTTAATGATGCCCCATTCTTTTTTCGAGTTACCATACGAGGACCGTAACGCGTTACGATAATAAGTATCACGTGCCAAACGGACTTCTTTTCTCAAGTTCCTACACAGGGTTAAATATCGGCTACGAAGATTAGCATTGGACGGGTGCTTACCACTCTTTCTACCTAATTTATTTTTCAAGCGAATTCTTTTTACTAGCTCATTGCCAATCCAAGGTTTAATTTTTGTTTGTTTCCTACCAGGGGTATAAGGAAAACTTGCGGCCCTTATGTGACCTTGTAAAACGTTTAAAAACCTATTGTAGGCATGTGATACATTTTCCTCAGCATATACTACATCCCAGGATTCAAAACGTAACCGTACGTTAAGCAAACCGAAATTTATCTTATTTAAGTTAGAATTAACTATTTTTGGAGTATCTCTTTTGGTACAATCATTATTTATTATTAAACCCGTCATGGTATGGTCTGTGATACTCAAATCGACGTTAAGGCTGTTAAAACTAGTATCGCAATTACTCCGACAGAAAATATGATCCAGGCAACTTCCAGATATAATTCGAGTAGGTTCGCTTAAGAATGATGTTAGACCGTGATTAGCCATAAGGGTAAGGTAGCTATCTGTTGTAGCGTTTAGGTTTAGGATATCCAAATTAAAATCACCTAATATAACAATATTACCAGAATTTTCCCTACAAAGTAGACCTGAAAACTCTTCCAAAAACGTTTCAACACAAACCGCATGTAGTCTATAAACACACATAAAACTAAAAAGCTTGCTGGAGATACTTATTGTAACTTTTAAAATATCAGCGCTCGTGAAGTTATAACTAACAAAATCACATTCGTACGTGCTACGCACAAAAACTCCAACACCACCTGCTGAATAAGAGTCATTAGTATTTGCAAGAAAATTATATCCAGGTATTGTAAAATCACGCGTTTCATGAGCGTATATCCAGATTTCGGAAACAAAAATCAAATCCGGAGAGTTTTTAAAGACCTCTAAATTGCAGAGCAATAAATCAAAGTTTTGCCGAAGACTTCGTATATTTTGGTGAATTACCATAAAATAGTCATTTAAATTAACGAGAGAATTCGAATCATTAATTGGTCTGATTATGGCGCAGTTGTTATCATCTAAAAAATTTCTAAAAAACATAACAAAAAATTAAATTAATTATTATAAACACACAGCTGTGTGTCTACTTGACTTTTGACAAATCGTCAAAAGTTCTTAGAGAAACAACCTCGCCATCATCGGACTTTTTTAATAAAATTTTTCCATTTTTAACCCACAGAAACTTGTAACCTCTGCCTATTTTTGATTTCTTCGCTGCTGTAAGCAAAGCTCGGTTGTAGCCAGTGAGACTGTCGTTTATGTAGATGTTTTTTTTGTTTTTGCTAGCATCACCAAAAATCTCAGTCGTCAAATTTCTCTTAGCCTCACGTTTTTTAACCATCACTCTTACTTTGGTTTCGGTTGAAGAAAAGTGAACACGGAGCACACTTGTTTGCTTAAACTTTTTTATATAGCATCTGCTTATCTCTTTTGAAGAGACAGGTATGTTCAAAGCAGTTTACATTTGGAGTTAACAAATTCAATGGACAATATCTCGTTTGCCATTTTCATGGAACACCAACAAAAATTCTTCGAACATTGCCATAACACCTTCAAGAAAAAACGCAATATACAAAATTGCAAATTAAAAAGACTCATCGAAGAACAACTTAGTCAACATCCAAAAGCCCATTCCGAAATTCGCCCGGTGCAAAACCTTGTAATGAACCTATCTACCGCCACGTTCAATGATGAAGAATTAAATCTGCTAAATAGAGGTCTTAATTTTACCCCCCACACAATGTCCAGGAATGTAGAAGATTCCATTGTAGACATTGAATCCGCTATTCAGTTCAAACCGTTGAGTACACAAAAGACAATTCGTGAAACAGCAACGAAAGCAATAAAAAATGCTAAACTCAAACATAAAAAACGTCAGACACCAGAAATAATCGAGACGATTAAACGCTTAAAAGAGAAGGACGTCTATTATATGAAATCCGATAAAGGTAACAAAGTTGTTATTATGGACAAATTGGACTACGACCGCCGAATGCACCTCTCTATCGAAGAAGATGGTTTCAAACTTCTAAAACGATCCCCGCTAAACCGTATGGTTACTGACGCCAAATCAATTATCAAAAAAATTTGCGAAGTTTTTAAGACCAATAAATACACCTTGTTGGTGCCCAATCCTAGTGTACCAAAAATGTACGGTTTACCAAAGGTCCATAAGGAAGGAGAAAAGATGCGGAAAATCGTCTCCAATACATCATCACCGTTGGTTCGCGTCGCAAAATGGTTGGTAGCTGAGTTGAGCAAATATGGAAATTTTGATGGCGCTAGCATAAAAAACACCTTCGAATTTGTCAACAGGACCAAAGAAATAGAAATCCAGGAAGGTGAAATTTGTGCATCCTTCGACGTCACAGCATTGTTTCCGAGCATCCCAGTTGATATTGCTATAGAGTCTCTTCGAAAACATCTGGAAAACAAACAAGCCAACCCGGATGAAATAAAAGTTTTAATTGAAGCATCGCAGATTTGTATGTCCCACAATTGTTTCGCCTTCAGAGATAAGTTCTATTCCAATGACTTCGGTACCAGCATGGGAAACCCACTGTCACCACTGATTGCAGAAGCATTCATGACCAAATTCGAAAGCGATTTAAAAGCAGAAGGTGTCTTACCTCGAATTTGGATCAGATACGTCGACGATGTGTTTTGCATAATTAAAAAACAAGAACTTCAACACACATTGGACACAATAAACAACAAATACGACAGCATAAAATTCACATTTGAAGTGGAAGATGATCAAAACTCCATAAATTTCTTAGACCTGAAATGCACAAGATTGAATAATAAAATTGTATATGCTGTATATCGAAAACCCACCTCAACTGACCGTTTAATCACAAGTGATTCGTTCTGCCCCTATCAAACCAAAATAGCTTCATTTCATTCATTGGTTTATCGCCTTGTCAATTTACCACTCTCCGTCACTAATTACAAAAACGAGTATACAAAAATTATTGATCTCGCAACTACCAATGGCTTTGACAAGAAACTCATCGATAAACTGTTAAAAAAACATTCCAACTTACACTACAAAAACAATTTAACTACTCTCTTCGCTCAAAATAAAGAAATTAAAACAAACAAATTAATACGCATACCATTTAGTTATTGCCCTGCCATCACCAATAATTTAACAAATATATTTGAAAAGAATGAAATGAAAATCGTATACACAAACAACAACAAATTAAAAAACATTTTGGGCTCCACAAAAGATATTGTCCCAATGCTTGAGCGCAGCGGCATTTACCAAATAAGTTGCCTGGGTTGCGATGCAAAATATGTTGGACAAACTCGAAGGCAAATCTCTGTTCGTTTCAAAGAGCACGAAAGGCACGCCGCCAACAAACAAATTCATCGGTCAGCAGTAGCAGCGCACATTCACACCACAAACGACGATAGCCCAACAAAGCACAGCATTGGCACTGCAGAGGAGAGTATTAGCTTAATAAAAGCGGTGCACAACAACAGAAAGTTAGACGCTTACGAATCTCTCTACATCACAAAAACGAAGAATGCCATGAATGCTGACAACGGGAACATAAACTCCCCTCTTTTTTCGTTAATTTAGCACATACATACATTTGTACATTGTTTTGTAATTGTTGTAATTTTGATAATTTTTCTATTTTGTGGTTTTTGTTTATATTCTTGACTCTTTGTTTTTAGTAACGCGTCGCTGATGATGGGCAGCATGTCTGTCCGAAATGCATACGTTGTGCCAAATAAAAAATAAGTATATTTGTTTATAGTGTACTATTGTTGTGTTTTTTATTTGACAAACTTATTTTGTAGTCAATAAAGGAATTTGACAAAAAACAATTTATGTGTTGATAGACTACAAATTTTCGGTTCGACTATTTCAATAAATAAATAGTCCTAACACAGTTTAAAATGTACCTAGGTTTGAGAAAACGACACTAACAGCTTTTTGTATCTAATAACTTTTCGAAAATCTACCTGCTAACTAACTGATATACGAATACTAACACATATGTACCAGTAGGGTACTTAAGTATTAAATGGATATATTTACTTGAATGCTTATAACTTTTGTATTAGTTCATCGATTTTGTTCACTGATAGCTTGTTTTGTTTTGGAAGAGCTCAGATTGTTCTTGAGATATACACGATTAAGTGGAGCCATCTTTTTTGTTTTTTGAAATAACGGTTAATCGTAAATATCTCAAAAAGGGTACCATTCAAGTAAAAATAACCTTGATTTTCGGAATTAGGAGGTGATTTTACATAGGAATTTCACTATGGCGTCTCTGGTGCATTTTGGCTGTAAACCAGTGTTATCGTCAGTTGATTGCTAGCCAATGGATAATTTATTTAATAAATTTTGTGGATATTGAATAAAATTAGCGGAAAACGCTAGAAACGCGATACAAATGTGTATTTATATTTGTGTATGTGGGTATATAAGTACACATACACATATGTATATGTCGGATCAAAATACAAATACATATTGCCATGAAACACTTGAATCTCGATAGTTTCTTTTCATTTGTTTATTTTGCTTTAATCTTCAAAATTAATGCAAATTCACGTATACAAAATATTGATTTTCTGGCAAACTAATTTTTTTGAAGTTTTCAAAAATTTATTTTTTCTTGACTGACAATTGCTTCTCTGCTCTAACTTACTCCATAAAAAAAGCTAGAGCAGAAATTTGTGATCTGGATTACTCTACCCAGTGGGAAAGTAGGGAATGCATTACCTTTTTCCATGCATGAAAAGATGTATGAATTTTGTTATAAGAAAATATCACACCAAAAGCAAGGAAGGGAGTAATGTGTCGCTCAATTTTTGATTTGTAGTTTAAAAAAAAATGTTTTTCATACATGAAAAGATGTACGAATTTTGATGTTAGAAAAGATCATACCAAAAGCAAGGAAGGGAGTAATGTGTCGCTCTATTTTTATTTGTAGTTTGAAAACTTCAAAAAAAAAAAAATAGACAACTTTCAAACATAAAAAAAATACAATTTAAATTCATTTTGAAACTGCTGCTCGTTACGCACATCTTCATCGCTTTTTCTGCTGCTGTGAGGCTTTTCAGAAGTCGAGAGTCGACTGGACTGTTTGCTCCTGATGCCGGTGCCTTTGTGGTTTTGGTTTTTTTATTATATTTTTTTTTGGTGCACTCATCTTGGTCGTAGCCCATGACGAGCTCGTCATTCAAACATTTAAAATAGGACCTTAACTCTTCCCCCGCTGTAGAGCCTGACTGGGTCTTAATGTCCTTGTTACTCCACAATGAAATTTATAAAATGTTATGCAAAATTAAATATGTCCCTTGTAAAGCATCTTTTCATTCAAGAAAGGCAATGCAAGATATAATGTATCCCTTGTAGTGCATATTTTCATTCTTGAAAAGTAATGCATCTTTTCATTTATAAAAAATAATATAAAAAATAATGTAAACATGTATCTTTAGTTTTGTAGGCGAGCGACACATTACTTTTCCTATGACATCGCTGTAGAAAAATTCATGCATGTTTTCATGTATAGTCTATAGGAGCTATACATTACTTTATGCATTGCTGTACATTACCTTTTCCCACTGGGTAGTTTTGTTTTGAGCGTACTCATGAAACAAAAGATAGAGCAACCTAGAGCAAGAAGGGTGTTCGTTAAACACAATTGTGTGAAATATCTCAATCTGGCGTAAGCTAGAGCAGCCCAATAAACAAACCTAATACTATTTTTAAATTAAAAGCAATTATGGCGCAAACTAGGTTTTACGATTTTTTTTTTTTTGAGGTAATAAATTTAACCACCAATGGAAATCCGGAAACAAAAACATTAAAATAAAAGTTCATTTACACAATAACTAAGCTTTGCGTTCCCAACTTAGAGCATTGATTGAAAGCTGTTTAAATTTTAGTAATATTTGAAACGCCTTTTTGGTTAAAAGTTCTGGCATACGGAGGGAAAAGCTAACTAAACCGAAAAAAAAATTGTTCAAATAAAAAATTCCTAATCTCCTCTCCTTGGTTCGATGACCAGTAAAGGTGATGAACAATTTCTAAGCAACAATACAAAGCCGTTTGACAACATCCTTCAACAAGATAGAAATTGCAATCATCGTAGTTGGCATTGGTAGCATTTTTATACCCAGCTGTACTTGTACACAGGGTATTATAACTTTGTTAGGATAACGGTTGGTTGTACAGGTATAAAGGAATCGAGATAGATATAGACTTCCATATATCAATATGATCAGGATCGAAAAAAAATTTGATTGAGCCATGTCCGTCCGTCCGTCCGTCCGTCCGTCCGTCCGTCTGTCCGTTAACACGATAACTTGAGCAAATAATGAGATATCTTCACCAAATTTGGCATGCGTACTTATTTGGGTTCAGAATAGATTGCTATTGAAAATGGGTAAAATCGGACCATAACCACGCCCCTTTTTCGATATCGAAAATTTCGAAAAACGTATAAAATGGGTTAATTCAATATTAGAAGCAGCTGCAATGATAAAATTTGCAATATGTATTGATTTAGATGTTCTAAGGCCGATTTTATAAAAAATTTTGAAAAGGGGGCGTGGTACCGCCCACGTATATTTGAAGAAATTTTAAAATTTTGACTCTTAATAACTTCACAAGAGTTTATGCTAGTATAACGAAATTTCGTAGAGGACATACTATTGTTGTGGTAAATTCAGCTATAGAAAATAAACGAAATCGCTTCGCGACCACGCCTACTTTTTCATAAAAGTTATATTGAAAGGAGGTGGAAATATTTAAAAGTCCATATCTAATTAACTGATTTCGCTATAATAATACAATTTGGTACATACATCAACTTTCATATTCTTTACATAATATTTTCAAAATTTTGGAAAGTGGGCGTGGCACCGCCCACTTATGAGTCAAGCAATTTTTAAATTCGACTGCTAACAACTTCAGAACGGTATGAGATAGATTTACGAAACTAGGTACCAGGCATGTTATGTTTATGTAGAGTACTACCACAGAAAATAAGAAAAATCGGTGAACGATCACGCCCACTTTATGTGCACAGCTGGGTATGTAATGTTCGGTTTCACCCGAACTTAGACTTCCTTACTTGTTCAACTTGTTTTCGCCAAAAACTCAAAAGAATAATTTGATAAAAATTATTCGACTGGTCAAAAGTCCACAAAAATTTTCAAAGTTCGTAAAATACCAATAATAACAATAACTAAAACAAGTAAGGAAGTCTAAGTTCGGGTGAAACCGAACATTACATACCCAGCTGTGCACATAAAATGCTGTTATTCTTTGTTTTGTATAGTTAATGGTGTTAAAATTAATAAAAATTGCTTGACTCATAAGTGGGCGGTGCCACGCCCACTTTACAAAATTTTGAAAAAATTATGTAAAGAATATGAAAGTTGATGTATGTACCAAATTATATTATTATAGCGAAATCAGTTAATTAGATATGGACTTTTCAATATTTCCACCTCCTTTCAATATAACTTTTATGAAAAAGTAGGCGTGGTCGCGAAGCGATTTCGTTTATTTTCTATAGCTGAATTTACCACAACAATAGTATGTCCTCTACGAAATTTCGTTATACTAGCATAAACTGTTCTGAAGTTATTAAGAGTCAAAATTTTAAAATTTCTTCAAATATTGCAAATTTTATCATTGTAGCTGCTTCTAATATTGAATTAACCCATTTTATACGTTTTTCGAAATTTTCGATATCGAAAAAGGGGCGTGGTTATGGTCCGATTTTACCCATTTTCAATAGCAATCTATTCTGAACCCAAATAAGTACGCATGCCAAATTTGGTGAAGATATCTCATTATTTGCTC
Organism: Campiglossa producta; assembly: GCA_964058755.1. Taxonomy (NCBI): domain Eukaryota; kingdom Metazoa; phylum Arthropoda; class Insecta; order Diptera; family Tephritidae; genus Campiglossa; species Campiglossa producta. Next base: position 98,141,414 of record CAXKVI010000003.1, read on the forward strand.
AAGTTATCGTGTTAACGGACAGACGGACGGACGGACGGACGGACGGACGGACGGACAGACGGACGGACATGGCTCAATCAAATTTTTTTTCGATCCTGATCATATTGATATATGGAAGTCTATATCTATCTCGATTCCTTTATACCTGTACAACCAACCGTTATCTTAACAAAGTTATAATACCCTGTGTACAAGTACAGCTGGGTATAAAAACTTCAATATTTGCAATAATAACAATAACTAAAAAAACTTCAATATTTGCAGATTAAGGGCGGATTTATCGACTGCCTGTTAAGGTCAAAGTTCACTGTCAATTCACGGTCAGTTTAACAGCCAGTTCATTTGCCCTTTTTTTAACAGGAGGATAAACTGCCCGATAAAATTTAAAGTGAGCGTTAAGTTGACGGCTCGTTGAGAAATCCGCCCTAAAGCGGGCTACCCACCTGCCAAGAAATGCCTCAAGAAAAAAACGAGCATATATATCTTGTACCTGGTCAAGTAATTCTGACATTTACCAAATTTTCAATTTTTTTGCAAATTACTCATATAAAAATTTATAAAATAAGTGTAGCGCAATATATACTCACCTTTGCTGTGGATATGCTCGTTTACCTCAAGAAATATATACGAGCTTATTTATTTCTTGAGGTAAACCGGCGTTGCCAACTATTGAAAAGTGCTGTATTTTTTCTTATGAACTGAGTATTAGCCCAAGAAAATTTGACGTGTGAAAACGTTTCTTGACCATTTCTTGAGCGTTTTTTATATGGAGTTTGACATTTCTTGGCAGGTGAGTAGCCCGCTTAAGTAGGAAAATATATTTTAATATTAAAAGTTATGGTTTTTACAATAACGTGTGACAAGGTTTTGCGCTTACATATATCATCAAATTGTACTACATATAAACAAAGTAATTGTAGTAAGTACTAACAATGATAACTACCGGTTATCAAATGTGGCGCATTCACCTTTGTTTGTTTGTTGGATAAATGAGACTGCCATAGAATGCGTCATTCAACTGATAATTGCTCACTGGATTAGATACAATCATAAACAGAACAATTGTCTTAATTAAAAGATGCGAATAAAGGTGGTTCTTGCAAAAGGGTGTTTGTTCCAGATATGTGTAGCTTAAAAATAAAGAGTCTTTATATCTTAACCCAAGAAATCTTCCTTCGCACGCCCGGAAATATAGTTGGATATCCAACAAAAATACCTGCAAAAAGAATTTTAATTTCGCTGATGTCGCGAAAAAATATATAAATATTTTAAGCCAAATATTTAAAAACTTGTAACATCCTTTTTTGGCAATCTAGGCAAAATTTTACGTGAGCTGTATAATAAAAAAAATTAATTATTCAATCACCTTGGCACTCGCTACCCGAAAAGGTTAAACACGTTAATACGTGCTTCTTTTGTGCAACAATAATTGAATTTTTAACAACTTATCCCGGGGTTTTCAGTGCAAGTTTAAACTTCAGTGCGAGCTTAAACTTAGTTTAAACTGCCAATTTGTATGATATAAACTTAAGTCGACTTTGTCTGTGGCTTAAACTTGCACTGAGAAACCGGGTCTTATTCAATAAATACACAACAACTGTATCCTTTCAAGATCAAGGTCATTTTGTGCGTAGATTTTTTACAGATCCATAGATAAAAGAGATTAACAGTATTTAGCAAGTAAGCACGACACGGTGTGCCTGAACTGTGTTTAAATAAAAGTGTGGATCCACGTTAATATTTTTACATATTCTGAATCTGGACAGTTTTGTATGCGTATTGCAAAAAAAAAGTAAAATCTTTTATCGGGCCGTTTTTGAAAAAAAATGCAAAATAACGCAATTTTTTTGCACTGCCCGGTAAAACTACATTTCTCTTCACAAATTGGAAAGAATCACTGCATTACCCTCATGTTTTACTTTTAAAATATCGTGTAACTTGCTCTTGTGAAATGCAAATGAAAATGCATTTTTTGTTACTCATACGCCCCGTGCTACTAAAGGGAACTAAAAATGGGGGAAAAAACTTTCCGAGTACGCAGTATTATAGAACAATTAGTTTTGGTATAATAAAGTGCAAATTTTAAGTACCCAGGAGTTACCGTTGATTTTTTGCGATTTTTTTTTCAGGTGACTCCGTTTTATTTTCCTAGTAAAAAATTCGATCTTATAGCTGTTTTAGGGAAAGATGGTAGACACAATCATTCTATAAATAGCGTTGCATTCAGAAAAGCTTGCAGATTGGGATTTCAAATGTTTTCGGGTTATTTCTGCGTTTTTTTTCGCAAATTGCAAAAAAAAAAAAACAGAATACATATATATTATTGCAAACTCTACTTTTTTTTCTTTTTGCCAAAAGAACGAAGAGGGCTTTGGACGTTTCAGTGAGCAAGCTATGGAAGCGGTTCACCATAACTTTAAAGCTATTTGGGGGAGAAATGAAGTTTCTAGGAATCACCCAGAAAAAATCGCAAAAAATCAACGGTAACTCCTGAGTAAATGTGCACTTTATTATACCAAAACTAATTGTTCTATAATACTGCGTACTCGGAAAGTTTTTTTCCCCCATTTTTAGTTCTCTTTAATAGCACGGGGCGTATGAGTAACAAAAAATGCATTTTCATTTGCATTTCACAAGAGCAAGTGACACGTTATTTTAAAAGTAAAACATGAGGGTAATGCAGTTTTAGCTCCCCTTTCAGAATATGTGCTTCTTCCCAATTTGTGAAGAGAAATGTAGTTTTACCGGGCAGTGCAAAAAAATTGCGTTATTTTGCGTTTTTTCAAAAACGGCCCGATAAAAGATTTTACTTTTTTTTGCAATACGCATAGAAAACTGTCCAGATTCAGAATATGTAAAAATATTTACGTGGATACACACTTTTATTTAAACACAGTTCAGGCACACCGTGCGAACAAGCAGCCAGTCAATCATTTATCATTAAAAATCTCTGGGGTGACCAAAAATTTCTTAGTACAATATGGGTGTCAAACGAAAGGTGTCAATGAGTGCTATAATATGCGATGTGATTCATTGAAATATCTGAAATGGTTTGGGAGATATCTTGATATTTCGATAGCTCGACCGGTTTCGGAGGTATCGACGAATATTTCCACAAAATTATGTTAGTACATTATGGGTATCAAGCAAAAGTTGTTTATGAATGCTGTCATAAACCATTTGATTAATTTCAATACCTAAGCTACGCATACGAAGTCGCGGGCACCAGCTAGTAATTAATAATAATATTCAACAAAGACCTTTTCACAAATCTGCCCCTTAAATCTGCCCAAAATGATCCGAAAATGACCCCAAAATTATCCAAAAATGATCCCAAAATAATCCTAAATTATCCCCAAAACGACCCCAAAAAGATCCTCAAATGTTCCCAAAATGATCCAAAAATTATCCCAAAATGATCTCAAAATGACTCCAAAATGATCCGAAAATGACCTTAAAATTATCTCAAATTAATCCAAAATTGTACCCAAAATGATCTAAAAATAGCCCTATAATAACCCCAAAATGACCCCTAAATGATCTCAAAATGATCCCAAAATAATCCAAATATAATCCCAAAAATATACAATACAAATACAATACGGTAAAATGGTAACCCTGGGCGGCAACCCTACTTGAAAATATTTTTTTTATTTTTGTTATGTCATTTGACACCCATATTGGCATATCCAGCTCCATGATTTAAAAAAAGTTGAGATAGCTGTCAACCCTGTACACCCCCCAAGTGGCAACCCACAAGTGGATAGTCTTAGAATTAATCATACTATCTATATGCCAAATTTCATTCAAATCGTCCAGGCGGTTCCCGAGATAGTGCGGATACCCAAATATGCTGCGGTAAGGTGGCAACCCTGAATGAAAATATTTTAGTTGGCATGTCGCTGAAAATACCTTTATTTTGATACCCGTATTGGCATATTTGGCTACAAAATTAAAAAAAAAATGAGATAGGTGGCAACCCTGTAAACCGCCCCAGTTGACATGTTATAGGGCTAATACATTAGAGCAAATTCCGAATTAACTCCGCTTTTGGGACTTAACTTGAGCATAATCTTCATTATAAATTCCCAAAAATGAAGAAGATTTGAGCAGATTCGAGAAACCGAAATTACGATTTGACCGCTACTGTCACCGATAAATAAATAAAAATAGCAAGATATACTACCAAAATTACGATTTGACCGCCATTGGACACTAGATGTCGCCAAAAAATAAACAATTTTCAGCGACATCTAACCTTAAACCGCCAGAAATTCGCTAGAAATACACTAGATGTCACCAAAAAATAAACAATCCTCAGCGACATGTAATTTTAACCCGCAAAAAATACAACCACTAGATGGCGCTGAGATGGTGGATTGTTAATCTTCAATTTTGTATGTGTCAGCGTAACATTTGGATCTGATTAAAGAAGAATTGTTGGAGATAATCTCCGTGTGTGTATTCATAGCATTAGAATCAATCATACTATCTATACTCGTATACATTCAAAATTTTATCCAAATCGGTCAAGCGGTTCCCGAAATAGTCCGCATATACAAATATACAAATATATATATATATATATACAAGATTAGCTCGTTTAAAGTTATAAGGTACAATGCTTTCAAAGTTGTATTCAATTAGGGCTCAACGCCACTTATACGGTAACTATTTTCAAATATTCGGGGCTGAACTGAGTTGGCGTCGGATTGATATTCTGACTCAGAACACTCCAAAACAGCTGAGGTAAAAAAATATGTACATACTATTTTTGGTTGCGCTGAAAGCCTTGATTTAAAACGACGGACGTGCAATGAATTAATAACGGGATTCATCAAACCTTATAAACACCTTTTAAAGCGTGTAAACGTATAAATCGAACCCTTGCTTGTTACAGGGGGCGCTTCCGTCCACACCCACCAAAGCTGAACTTTTTTTCCAATAGATCTGACCTCCAGGCAAGATGTAGTGTGCTACGACTCAATGCGGCCTCACCTTGGAACGACACCAGATTCAGACAGACTAATATTCTGGAGACCATACGCAGAAACTTACGTCAAGTAGATTACACCCCTCCGACCTTTCCTCAAGAAAACAAATTCTCCATAAGGATCACTGAGACGAACATACATCATTTCACAGATGGTTCCAAAATGGATGGCAACGTTAGTAGCGGCACATACTCTGAATACCTCTCTTTCGCGCTATGCATTAAGCTATCTATCCACTGCAGTGTCTTTCGAGCCAAGCTTCTGCCAATAAATGAGGTCGCACCCTTCAAGGCAACAACACAACATTAATAGGTAGCATTCGACCTAGCCTCGAGATGCACGACGACAGTTATGTGGCTCCAGGGCCATAGTGTTGTACCAGATATTTCTGTACCACCTAAGTATTTCTACCCACTCCTGTTGATACGAGTAGACACAAGCTTCTCTCGGTTTTAACATAAAGGGCTAATGCAGGATGGGTACTGGATCCTACATGTGAGGTGTCCAATGAGAATGTATGGATTTCCCGACAAATTATTTCTGCCGCAGCTGTAGGGACGAGATTGAAAGTATTGAAGACTTCATCTGCAGGTGCCCTAGCCAAAACTGGGAGAGGATGTGTGAACGATTGTTTAGAAATGTTACAGCTTTTTGGGTATTAAGAGAAGGAAGGGCGTGAGACGAAAAGGGTTAGCAGGCGTAAGGGAGTTTATCTTTCTTTCAGAGGGGCAGCCAAAATAGTCTAGCCTAACCTTACGGTGCTGTTAATAAGGCTTTCAATTAGAAATACATAATATTAATATTTGCTTTTATTACTATGTAATATCATGGAAAGACTATTTTCACTCAAATAGGGTTATTCCGGGGTGACGGGGTGACTAAGCTATATCCTATCTCACGTTGACAGATATATATGTTTACTTTGGAACGGGCGATATTTTAAACATATGTATTTTCAGCGTATTGAAAAAAGATAAAATTCCGAGCTCTGTTCTTAAGACATTAAGGCTTATATTTCAATAAAAAGTAAGTAGAGCTCGTAGCTAGGCTTTAACAGGCGCGAGAACGCGCTTTTTGTGAGTTCCCTTCCTGGATAGCCTAAGCCAGATTGCGGAGCTGGACATAAAGGACTTGATGGCCTTCATAAAGTCATCTAAGTGGTTCGAGGAGGAGTAACGGTGTTGGTTTCGGAGTACCAGTCCCGGGATTCTGCTATGTGGAGAATCCCAAAAACTAAAGGATTCCCATATGGAAGGGTCCCGGGACTGACTTTCCTAATGTTGGTGGTATCACAACGGGCCTTTCAAAACTGGCCTTTCAAAACTGGGCTAAGTGTGCCTCTGCGGCAGCCACTTGAACCTAACCTAACTTAATTTGGGGAATATTTCGGTTTCATTGGTTTCGGAAACATTTCTTGATTCTCAGAACCGTTGCTGAACATTTTCGCGATAATTTCCAGAATTTTCGGTATCATCTCAGGACTTTTTTTCGATATTGGTTTCGGGAGCATTTCGGTACTTTGCCATTCGGGACTTCTCGGGATAATTTGGGGACATTTTTCCGAAAAGTGTTGCGAAAAACCCGAAATGATCCCGAAAATCGGTAAATGCCCTCGGAAAAGTGCCGAAAAGGTTACAAAAAAGTTCAAAAATTATCCAAAAACATTCCTTAATTTTTATTCGAGTATCGCTAAGATATTCCCGAAATGATCCCAAAAAAGAAGTCCCGAAGTGTTTCCAAAAGCCAAGTTCTCAGGGTTTTGATTTGGTATAGATCTTGGTGCTGTCCAACTAGTTACTATTTGATTCTCTCACTCTCGTTGGCCAGCACGAATTATGGGCTACGAGAAGGATATTATGGCATGTACGTGGAATGTCCGGACCCTTTCTAGGGAGCGTGCCGCTGCCCAACTGGTTGATGTCCTCGCGAACGCAAAGGCTGACATCACCGCCCTGTAAGAAATGCGATGGACGGGGCAAGGAAATATGACCATCGGTCCTTGTGACGTATACTACAGTGGCCAGATACGCGGCAAAGCGCGTGGTGTAGGATTTGTGGTGGGAAAGAGACTTCGCCGCCAAGTACTAGCGTTCACTCCTGTGGACGAACGTCTCGCTGCGATCCGCATCAAGGCGAGGTTTTTCAACATAACATTTATCTGCGCCTATGCGCCGACTGAGGAGACGGACGACGCACAGAAGGACTCCTTCTACGATAAACTTGAACAAGCCTATGATCGCTGCCCCCTGCATGATATCAAAATCGTGCTCGGCGACTTTAATGCCAAGGTGGGCAAGGAAGGAGTCTTTGGTCTTACAGTTGGAAAATTCAGTCTCCACGATATAACATCCCCCAACGGCACTAGGTTGATTGACTTCGCCGCTTCCCGCAATATGGTCATCAGTAGTACCAGGTTCCAGTATAAGCGAATACACCAAGCCACCTCGCTGTCCCCTGATCAAAGAACAAGAAACCAGATTGATCATGTCATGATCGACGGCAGACACAGCTCCACCATTCTAGACGTGCGTACCCTACTTGGTCCCAATATCGACTCGGACCATTATCTTGTTGCAGCCAAGATACGCACACGCCTCTGTGCAGCGAAGAAAGTACGCACAGTAACGGAAGGAAAGTTTGACGTCGAGAAGCTGTGCGTGACACAGACAGCTGATAATTTCTCCACTGGACTCTCACACCTGCTATCAGAGAGCAATCCTCGACCTAACGATGTAACCGAGCAATGGAAGCATATCTCTCACTCATTACGTGCCGCCGCTGAGGCCACTATAGGGTTTCAGCGAGCCCGCAAGAACAACTGGTACGATGAGGAATGCACCACAGCCTCGGACAAAAAGGACGCTGCATACAGGGAGACGTTGCGAACGGGCGCAACCCGCAGTGTATGGCAACGCTATCGTGAGGCGAAGAAGGACGAAGAGAGACGGCTTTTCAGAAAAAAGAAACGTGAGGCCGAAAGGCGTGAGTTTGAGGAGCTTGAGATGCTGGCTGACAGGAATGATGCCCGAAAATTCTATGAAAAGATCCGGCGGATGACGGAAGGTTTAAAGACCGGGGCAAGTTCCTGTAAGGACAATAACGGCGACCTGGTAACCGACGTACAGAATGTACTTAAATTATGGAGGGAGCACTTCTCCTCACTGCTAAATTGCGAGGGAGACGTCGAACCCGATACCCCAATCCCTGACGATGTAAAAGTCGTCCCATCACCTGACTATGATGAAGTGAGGATAGCAATATCCCGGCTCAAAAACAACAAATCGCCTGGGAAAGACGGACTACCCGCCGAGCTGTTCAAACACGGAGGCGAAGAGCTGGTAAAAAGCATGCATCAGCTCTTATGCAGAATATGGTCAGATGAGTGCATGCCTCCAGATTGGAATTCAAGTGTGCTCTGCCCAATCCACAAGAAAGGCGATCCCGCTAACCCCACCAACTACAGCGGAATCAGTCTTATTAATATCGCATATAAGGTTCTTTCTAGCGTATTGTGTGAAAGACTGAAGCCGATCGTAGACAAACTGATTGTACCTTATCAGTGTGGCTTTAGCCCTGGTAAGTCTACCATCGACCAGATTTGCACGATACGCCAAATCCTGGAGAAGACCCATGATAAAAGAATCGACACTCACCATCTTTTTTGTCGATTTTAAAGCCGCTTTTGACAGCGCAAAAAGGAGTTGCCTGTATGCCGCCATGTCTGAATTTAACTTCCCTGCAAAGCTTATACGGCTTTGCCAAATGACGTTGAGCAAAACCAACAGCTCCGTTAGAATCGGGAAGGACCTCTCTTAGCCATTTGAAACCAAACGAGGTTTCAGACAGGGTGACTCCCTTTCGTGCGATTTCTTTAACCTGATGCTGGAGAAGATAATTCGAGCAGCAGAGCTAAACCGCAATGGCACAATCTTTTACAAGAGCGTGCAATTGCTGGCGTATGCCGATGATATTGATATCATTGGCCTTAACAGCCGCGCCGTAAGCGCTGCTTTCTCTGGGTTGGATAAGGAACCGAAAAAAGTGGGTCTTGCGGTGAACGAGGACAAGACGAAGTATCTGCTGTCATCAAAGATAGCTACAAGTTTGAAATGGTGAGAGACTTCGTCTATTTGGGAACCAGCATTAACACCGAAAATAATATCAGTCTAGAAATCCAACGGAGAATCACCCTTGCCAACAAGTGTTACTTTGGACTAAGTAGGCAATTGAGAAGTAAAGTCCTCTCTCGACAAACAAAGATCACGCTCTATAAGTCTCTCATCATACCAGTCCTGATATACGGCTCGGAATCATGGACAGTGTCAAGAGAAGAAGAGATGGCCCTTGAAGTATTTGAGAGAAAAGTTCTCCGGAAGATTTATGGTCCATCGCGTGATGCCAACGGCGAGTATCGAAGGAAATTTAACGATGAGCTGTACGAGCTTTACGCAGACCTGACCATAGTTCAGCGGATTAAAGCCCAAAGGCTCCGCTGGCTGGGTCATTTTATGCGAATGGACAAAGAAGCACCAGCACAGAAAGTTTTCCTATCGACACCCGAATTCGGCAGCAGAGGAAGGAGGAGACCTCGACTGAGATGGAAACAACAGGTGGAGGATGACTTGAACTCCCTTGGGGTTTCCAATTGGCATCAGTTATCCCTAAAAAGGAATGACTGGCGTGCTTTGATACGAAACGGCCAAAATCGCCTAGGCGGTTAAGCGTCATTATGACGCAAGCCAAGATTAGATTAGATTATCATTTATATACCTGAGGGGTAGACGAATAGTTTCAGCACTGGGCTCGGTTGACTTATCACGCTATGTCACAAGGGGAACGCCTCAGGGCGGTGTTCTCTCCCCGCTTCTATGGAACCTCCTGTCAACTCGATGCTGTGAGACACAAGCTGGGGGGGGGGGGGGGGGGGGGGCGGGAAGGTAATGGCATATGCAGACGACTTAGCTATTGTATATAGGGACAAATTCCCACAAACCCTGTGCGACTTGATGCAAGTAGCACTGCGAGAAGTTTCCACATGGTGCTCGCGCTGCGGACTGAGCATCAACCCGGGAAAAGTAGAACTGGTTCTTTTCACCAACCGCTATAAGATACCACCGCTAATACTTACTACCAAAACTGAATGACGTGCACCTGACCTTGGCTGACAAAGCCAAGTTCTTGGGCACAGTTCTGGATAGGAAACTAACCTGGAAGGAGAATGTTCTTCAGCGCCAGAAGAAAGCGTGCATTGCACTCTACACGTGCAAAAGAGCCATTGGAAAGAAATGGGGGCTCAGCCCCAAAATATGCAAATGGATCTACACTGCAATCATTCCACCAATCATGCTCTATGGAGTTGTGGTATGGTGGCCTGCGCTGAGCAAGGCAACAAACCTTAATCTGCTAGGTAAAGTACACAGATCTTGCATGATCTGTATAAGCGGCGCGTTAAGAACAACGCCCAATGAAGCATTCCAGGCCATTCTTGGCATTTTGCCACTCGATCTGGAAGGGCACCGGGTAGCAGCAGCATCGGCTCTGCTTGCTGGGGCGCAAGCACTACTGGACACGCCTGTATTTTGGGATCCTATAGCTTTCTTCGGCTAAGCACAGATCGTTGTGCAACCACAACAGTCGGAGATATGGGTTTTTAAATCAACATTCCCAGCAGGGAAGAATGGGAGAGCACGGATCGGAGTCTCGCCACTCATGGCGGCACTTCCATTTATACTGATGGCTCGAAGTTGGACGGTAGAGTTGAAGGAGGGGTTTATTCAAAGGATCTGAACCTTGAGCTCTCCTTCAGACTACATGATCACTGCAGTGCCTTCCAGGCTGAAGTTTCAGCAATCATGGACGCCGCGGCTTGGATAGGCCAACACACTATCAGACAGGACATTTTTATATTCAGCGACAGCCAGGCGGCCATCAAATCCCTTGGCTCTTACTCGTTCAACTCTGAACTGACGCTCAGCTGTCGTCGATCTCTACAAGAGATGGCCCAAAAAAATCGCGTGAACCTCACATGGGTCCCGGGGCATAGGGACATTGAGGGAAATTGTAGGGCAGACGAACTTGCGAGGCAGGGTACGACCAAGCAGGTTCTTCCGGATAAAGAGCGCTTAGGTATGCCGTTTGCCACATGCAAGCTTATGCTGAAGGAGTACACACTCCGCCAACCCAACGAAAGATGGCTGTAATCTCCAGGATGCCGGATATCCAAAGAAACCTGGCCGATATGGGATAATAAAGGATCAAGACAAATTTATGCCCTAAGGAGAAGAGAAATCTCCATATTAATAGGCGTATTAACGGAGCACTGCCTCATTGGTAGGCACGCAGAAAGACTAGGTGTGCCCTACCGACGATGCTGTAGGAGTTGTAAGGATGAAGAGGAGGAGGAAACGGTGGACAACCTCATCTGCAACTGCCCGGCTTTAAGTGGCGCGAGAATGAGCTTTTTGGGAGTTCCCTTCCTGGTTAGTCTACGCCAGGTCACGGAGCTGGACAGAAAGGACCTGATGGCCTTCATCAAGTCATCTAAATGGTTCGAGGAGGAGTAACGGTGTCGGTTTAGGAACGTCAGTCCCGGGATTCTGCTATGTGGAGAATTCCGTTAATACCGGGATTTTCCATATGTCAGGGTCCCGGAACTGACTTTCCTAGTGTTGGTGGTATCACAACGGGCCTTTTAGTACTGGCCTAGGTGTGCCTCTGCGGCAGCCACTTGAACCTAACCTAACCTATTGTCATGTATATAGAAAACTTGCCTTTGTTAAAGGCGAGTCAATGTTACAAATTTGAAATTGTGATGAACTTCGATTGTTTGGGGTCGTTTTGGACCAGTGAGTAATGTCACCGTAAATATTCAGATGGAAATGGAGGTGCCATAAGCCAAGTAAATAATAACACTGTGTCGCCGTCACAATCCTGCATATACGGACTGGAGCATGTACATATTTTCTATTAACATTTTTGTATAAAATTACTAGCTGACCCGGCAGACGTTGTCCTGTCTCAAATTTATTTCCCTGCATGTTTTTCTAACCCGATCCCTATATCTATCTTAATCCATATCCCTATCTCCTTCGTATAAGAGGAACCACGCCCCCTTTATCGTTATCCCCAGTTGGAGGTGGTAGGGCTCGATCTCATATAGCCTCTCACCAAATTTCAGTGGTCTAACATAAATAATTCCAGAGATACGGACAATGAAAAATTCCATTTGTATGGAGGTGCCACGCCCCTATATATATCAAAACATTTTTTAGACTGTGACCATCCCTGGACGATATCCAGTGCCTGTGTAAAATTTGGTTACGATCGGCTTATTCGTTTAGAAGCCAAATATATCTATAGGTATAGATATATTGATAGAAAGTTTCGTGAGATGCGCGTGTTTGCATTAAACTTAATCGGTAATTAATTATTGCAATTGTTTCAATTTCTTTTCAGCTAATTTCAAAGTCTCACAAATGTTTTGTATATAATTACACACTTCACTCACTCAAGCTAACCGTCACTTTTGCAAATATCTCAAATGAGCTGAATAAGAATGTTCAAACTTTTAAATGTTGCCTAGGGTGAGTTTCATAACTAAATAATTTTGGGTGAGCGGAAAACAAATTGCAGCTCGGATATGACTCGTTTGCAAGACATTGTACATCCATTGAAAAAGGAATTTCGACGAGATAAGTGCGGTTTCGATCACACGCCAGCGGATGATTTTGTAAAATCACAAGTAAGTAGAAATATTTTAGAAAAAATTCAAGTATAACTTGAGATTTTGAGTATATTGTGAGCTATCGAAAAATAAAGTTGAAGCGCTCTTTATTTTCCTAAGTCTTGAATCAGTTGAAAGTCCCCAATTTTTTTTATTAAAGTAGCTAAGTACTTAGAATTTTTTTAAATTCTTCTGTTAAAAAAATAAAATTGTATTCTACAGAAAAAAGTTACTCATACGCCCCGCCCAATCGGCGTTACCAGCGACCTGGCTTACCCATCGTTCTGCCATCTCAAACACGCGTCTTATTACAAATGTATTTTCAAGGTTGCTTGCCGCACTTAAGCTAAATACCATGTCAACACATATGTTAAAAATCCCAAATAGGATAACTTGATATTCACGCTACATAGCCAGTGTATACAGCCAAGAACAATGGGCAAGTCACAATCCACATATTTACAGAAGGTCAATAATTGTTTATTATTACATACAAATTAATAAATATTTCAATGAAACCAAATAAACGTTAGACAAAAGTCTTGAAGGTTACTTTATTATTTAAATTGTGTTAGTTTGGGTACTTGGGAAAGACTTGCCATGTTTGGTATGGATTTGAGAACATGAATTTTCCTAATGTAACCCAAAAACAGCAGCTAGGGAAGTCCAAGTTCGAGTGAATCCGAGCATTACGTAACTTATTTAAAAATATTTTAAGATTTAAATGGATATCTTATCTCCCTCCTACTATCTCACTCTGCCTCACTTCCATCGCCTTATCCACTCTCCCTCTGTCGTCATATCCACGTTTAACTGTAGAGGTTAGAACAATAAGAGAATTCAACGCAATTCAGCAGATCGCGAGTAAGGAATTCGCCTCGTGATAAGAAAATTTACCTCCATAAGAAATACATAAAAGCACACTGAATAACTTTTTAACCATTTTAGAACTTTTTCAGGAACATTTCTGGTAATTTTTTTTTATCATTTTGGGACTGCTTCAAGGATGTTCCAATAAGTTACGAAATTAACCAAAAAAATTGCTGAATTTGTTCTTAAAAAATCCCGGGATCTTTCCAAGGTCTTTGCAGTACCATTTCTGGAATTTTGTGGATCTGGTTAAGACTATTTATGGGAGATTATTCCCAAAACATTACTAAAAACTTTTCTAGAAAATCCCGAAATGATACCAATAGTATAAAATAAATAAATTGGTACTAAACGGTTCCGAAAGCAATCACGATCTGCACCTGGTTCGTTACATAAAAAACGTTTGGGCATATTCCAAAGCCGAAATAATGTAGGCACTAAAGATAGCGTCAGCATTTTTAAGACGTATAAATGGTGTCAAAAAGCTGACGCTAACTTTAGTGGGTGTTTGTTTCCTTTAGCACATAGCTACTAAAAAATTAGCTAAAATTATGGGAGAGGGCTCAAAAGACGTGTTTGGCCTCAGAATCACGAATCCGCTTGAGCCCTCCCCCATAGTTGTACCTAATTTATTAGCAGTTGGGTGCTAAAGGAAACAAATCCCTTTAGTGGCTACTTTATTTCGACTATCAATATGCACCATTAATTTTAACAAAACTTTCGGTACAAAATTTGTCAAAATCGATGTTAGCGACAATAAAGAATTTCTTTAAAAAATACAGAGCTCAGGTGCTGGTCTCAAAAAAATCTAAGACCTAGATGATCCCGAAGAAGTCAAGAAATATACCGAAAACAATAACCAAACTATAATTAAACGTTTTATATATTGGCCCTTCCTCTTTAAGAACGAGTCTGCGGAGTGTTCCGAAGGTGTTAATTCAATAAATAAAATAAAAACAGAAAACGGTCGCACTGACTTGTTCGTGTGTACAGCCAATGTACATATGTTATCTTTCTCTGGACTTATCTTCTTAATTTACTATTTTTGCTAGAATGATAACTTTTTTTTAATACAATTGCACTAAAATCAATACTTCCTTACCGACTATTGTTTAGTTAGCCTTGATTAAGGTCATTCAGGAACTAAGTAAGAACAAACAAATGAAGGCCAGTAGCAGAAAAATCTGTGTACCCACATAAGTTTTCCATTCCTCTTCCAATTGTTTTGGGTTGAATGAATGCAATACTGGGCCACGTGGATACTTCGAGGTTGTACGTTCGTTGGAAGGAGCTCAGTGTCGAAGTGTTGTCATCAATACCGCACCACCATACTGATATGTTTCAAGTTCGGTTGACGCCTGACCGCATTCTTAATTAAATAGATATTAAAAATGTATTATATTATTTCAGCAGTAGTGACCGCTTCTTTTGCATGCCTGGTAGCTCAACTGTTTAACTTTGTTCTTTTTATTTGAGTTTTTTTATTTTCTGTTTGTCTTTATACAATTTTTTATTTCTATTCTTTTCAGTGGCAAAATCGTACGAAAAGTGTTGCATATTTTATTTATCGTTGGCTCATTGCGTTGTTCTTCACCGTTGTTGTTATTGATTCGATGCTAGAGACGGAGGAGGGTTCGTCGACTAACTTTTGGCTGTATTTTATTTACATGACCAACTGGGGTATAATGCTGTGTATGTTTACAAATCTATTGGGCGCCGTATTAGTTACCATATGGCATTTTCATCCGGAATATGCGGGTTAGTGAAAATCTTATTATACATACATATATGTATCTATTTTTTCGGATTTGTATGGGCTCATATCTTATCATTGTTTTTCTTTTTCGTTTATAGATAAGCTCATAAATTTGGAGTCGCTAACTAGTCCTTTCGTAATTTACTGGGGCATGCATATAGTTTCGTTAGTACTTTCAATAGTTATAACAATAATATATTGGAGTATACTTTATGATGGTAAGTGTACATACTGATTACCGTAAATTAAAAACAGCCATTGTTTAAACCATAACGTAAATGTTTAATCAGTTAGCATATCCTTGACAACAGGATCCAATGCCATCGACTATCTGAATCTTATTGATATGCCGACTGATCTCGAAAATTTGCCGACATTTTTTATAGGTATAATAATGGATTTAAAAAAAAAATAAATAAGTGAAATACACTTGTGAAAATGCGCGATATGTTACCGAATGAATTAAAAATTACATATTTTGGATTTTCCGGTCAATTTATTTTTGTAGATATGGTTTTTTTGTAGGCTTTTTGACCAATTTTGGCTTTAAGTGCAAAATAAGAAATTTTATTCCACTTTCATACCCAACGTTTCGCTAGACTTCCTAGCTTCATCAGGGGTGATCTGTATTTTATTTTTCAACAACAAATATAGAAACATATACACGAAATTAATAATTTTGGAAATTTGTCGATATATAAATATAACAAAGACGACAAACAAGATAGAGATACAAACATAGAGGTCAAACACTTACATTTTATTTATTTATTTCCTAATGCTAAAAACATATTAGTACCAGTAGCATTGTCATACTAAAGCTAAGTTACAAACATAAAAGGTATGAGACCGCGATGTGTTGTGTATCCTCTTTTGCACTTAAAGCCAAAATTGGTCAAAAAGCCTACAAAAAAACCATATCTAAAAATTACAGTGTTTGTTTACTCTTTCTTTATTTTCGTCGTATATAACGTTTTACAAAATTAAATACATACTAAAAAGATACCCTTTTCACAAAAATCAAAATAATTTTACAAAGCAAAATTTTTTTGAGAAAAATGGAAGAATTAAATTCAAATTTTGACTCTGCGATGTTTTAGTAAGGACCATTTTTGAACAACTTCACAAAAGTCAATTTCATCTACTTTATCTTTTGAAAAGAAGAGCAACATCAACAAATTTAAACGATCATTGTTGTGCGCAAATGGTCGAAAACTATTTTCTATTTACTGAAGGAACGTTCACACGATGCTGACGTGACAGGAGCAGTGAAAATATAACGAACCAATTTATATGCTAAGGGAGTAACTCGTTATAACTTGAATGCTACCGTGGAAATATCTTCGAATGATTTACAACTTTGACATGAGTCAAAAAGAATTTGTAACTCACAAAGCAAACATTCGACTTCTTCCTTGAAAAATTCGGGTTCCAATTATACAATAGAGTTTATCAAATCAATCGTAACAATATTTCTGTCTAGTGGAATTCTAAACATTTCCTGAATGGGTTTGAAAGTTGACAAACTTTCTTGTAACTTTTCTTGGATCAACTTGAAAAAACTTGAAGAACAATTTTGAATTCTTTTCTATAAAATGTTTCAAAATCGAAAATTGTATCAGATTCCGGATTTTCGTCAATTTTTTTTGGCACTCGTCGCGTTCTGTGATGCTTTGAAAAGTCGTTTTCGGGGCTTATCTCCTACTTCCGAGCAAAGGAAACCGAGCTCGCAATCAAATCGTTTATTTGAATATCATCGTTCATTTGCTGAAATGACTCTGATGTGCTTTGAATCAACAATAAAGCATCGATGATGTTAAGTTCTTCAGCTTCCAAATTTTCTGTCAAATTTTTAACTTTGAACATTATATTTTTGCAAAAAAATATAGAGCTTATAAAATCGAAGTCCAAAACTTTTTTTAAAAAGCCTGAAGCTTGTGTACGTGAATTGCTGTCAAAATTTTCGGAATCTTTCTTTATAGTTTCAAGAGCATGAATGATGCCTTCGAAAGAAATCCATACAGCTTTGACTGTTTCTGCCCGAGCAGTCCATCGTATTTTTGACAAATTCTTCAACTGCAATGAATTTTCAATATTACCTAACTCTTCACGCAAACTCAAGAAACGTTTCGCACTTCCAGAAAAAAAACATACAAAGCTTCTAAAACATTAAAAAATTCTTTAATCAAACAGCTTGCATTGCATGAAGCTTCAACAAATATGTTGATTCTATGAGCATGACATGGAATATAGGGAATACGTTTTTCACATTTTTCCGCTAATTTTTGCTGCAAAATCTTAAGATTGGAAAACAATGTTTTTTATGGAAAAAGTGGACTTAGTCACTGTGTGCACTGAAAAGCTCATATAAGAAATTTACTCAAAAATGCAGACTAGTCAAAAATAAAAACATGTAAGAAATTTAGTCAAAAATGCCGACTACATGTAAGAAATATAATCAAAAATGCCTACTACATATAAGATATTTAGTCAAAAATGCCGACTACTCAAAAATGCCGACTGCATGTAAGAAATTTAGTCAAAAATGCCGACTACATGTAAGAAATATAGTCAAAAATGCCGACTAGTCAAAAATAAAAACATGTAAGAAATTTAGTCAAAAATGCCTACTACATATAAGAAATTTAGTCAAAAATGCCGACTACATGTAAGAAATATAGTCAAAAATGCCGACTGCATGTAAGAAATTTAGTCAAAAATGCCGACTAGATATAAGAAATTACCGACTTCAAAAAGCGTGGGGGGGGGTGGGAGTGGTGCCACCCCCACACCCCCACTCGTGACGCCCCTGCCTGTTCATTTTATTAAGGCTAAAAGTAGTAAGCCACCTTGGTTCACAAGACAACTTGCTAACCTTAATAACATTAAATCTAAGCTCTATAAGCGTTTCAAAAAATCTGGTTCTCCTGTAGATTTTTCTAAATATTTAGTTGCCCGGTCCAATTTCCAGTTCTTGAGCCAAAATTGCTACAAGTCCTATTTGACTAAATGCAAAACGGAATTTTTTAATAATCCAAAAAAATTTTATGGTGTTGTTAACTCATGTTTACACGGAGGAATGTATTTTAGTAGGTCCATCATGTCTCTAATTTTATCTTCTGTTACGTCTCTACCTCCGGGATATAATAAAGGCTGGTGCACATTTTTTAAACTTTGCGGTCTACCTGCTATAGATTTCCTTATATTAATTTCATTAAATTCGGAATCTTCATCTCTTTATGGTCATATTTGAATTGGATTGTATGGGGTTTGCACCTTTCTAGCTTTATCCAGCGTATTTTATGCCAATTTACTGGAAATCCTGTGATGGTAACTTTTCTGTTAACGATCGATTTTTCTAAAGGTTTAGTTGAAAAGAAATCTTCATGGGTCATTTTGATTAGATTGAATGGCGCTTTCTTTTTACATGTTCTAATTATATTGTACCAATCATCTGGTGAAAAAATGTTTTGGCTTTTTTTCGCTAGTGTCTCAATAATGCCAAAATCTGAGTCATTAGGCAAATAGCTATGTCCACTTACCAAAAATTTCATTTCAATGGACTCAGCTCTTATATCCGTACTTTGCACAAGTTTCAATAAACTTAAGACAGTTTTAATATTTCTATTTTGCCCGGTACAAGAATCTGAATATGTTTTTATGTACTTTATTAGACGACAAGATGAAATTTCTTGTGACCCACGAGATCCTTCGGTTTCTGGCCAAACAAACATCTGACTTTTATTTTGATAGAATTCATGACATCCAAAATTGTAAACATACATATAAATTTCGCTTATAATAAGCTACGGATGTGGTAAGTTCAGGGAAGGCTAAAGCTTTTTCTAAGTCAAAACCAAATAAGAAAATTTTATCTGATGCTGCCCTACGATCAGCAGACATTTGACCACGAGCCCGTTCTGCCTCTTCTAAGTGAGTTTTCTTTTCAATTTCTGCCGAAAGCATTGCTTCACCGTCTGAACAATCAATTTTTATTTGTAAAGTATCACATGTTTGACACGTATCCTTCGATGGATGTTTAAAATGTAAATTAAATTTTGTAGAGAATATGTTATAATAATATTTTTCCCTCACTGGTTCTACATTTGACTCTTCACATTGGGTGACGTATAGCTCATACATTTTTTTAATACTTAAGTCAGAATTCAAGTATTGTCGCCTTGGATTATAAGCTCTGGTGTAGTGGCTACTGTAGGCTGGAAATGATTTTATATGATTTATAACACTTGTATCGTATTTTTTATTCTTTGGAACACGGCCTTTGCGCTGGTCAAGCAAAGATGTAACTTGTTTTTTAGAGCAACACTTGTATATCCGCCCATCACTGATCTGAAAGGTGTCCCTAAAATATTTTTTGCAAACCGGAATATCAAGTCTGTCCTTTCGAAGGTAATATGAAAAGGAATGGGACCTCTGTTTTTTAGTTTTATTCTTTGGGCGCCTTCTTTTTATTTTTTTAACTTTAATGCAACCTCTTAAAAAAATATTTTGGTCGGATGTGCTTTGCAAACTATAAAATGCCTTCATAGCAGCCTCTCTTTCATCCGAACTAATTTTCTGGTTGCAATTTTGACTGCACCTGCAGTTTACGTTCGTAAATATTTTTTCAGGTATTAAATTCCCTCTTCTATTCGTGTATTTTAAACCTTTTGTTCGTTTCTCGCCCAGCCAAAGTGTTTGTTGGTAAATTTGTTTTATTGGAATCACTGGAGTCCGAAGAAACCCATAAACGTCTTTTCGAACCAGATTTTCGGTTCACAACCTGTATTGAAGAACCATCACTGTCTTCCATATTTACATTTTGATATTTCTCACTCATATTGATTATAACAAAAAAATTATCTTTATTGCGTTAAAGCCACTGACAAAATTTGGTTTTTTTAATTATTACACTTCACAAGTACTTGGTCCCGCGGCAATTAGACTGTGACTGACTTGATTGTTTGTATATACTTTAAAACATATTTTGGTCATGAAAAATTTACCGTTATCATTCTTCGCTTTCCAATGCATTTGACCTGTGTTGAGACGCAGATAGCAGTTTTTGAGAAATAGGTTGACTTTTTGTTGTTGTAACCATAACAAATAAGCCATATTCTACTTAAGAAATTATGTCCGAGTAGTGCTTTCTTTTTACGCTGAATAATATAAAAGCAATACTACAGTACAACAACAAAAAGTGACCATCCTTGCATTAGAGTATGGAGTTAGTCAGAATGGCTTCTGAAAAAAATTAAAAAATTTTCAGTGGCCAAAACAATTTTTTAGTTAAATGGTGTTAATACTTGTTGTTCGGTATAGTTACTAAAATCACGAGAAGATAAGACTATAACAAGTGCTGTGACACTTAAATCTCAGATTTTGAAGAAAGTGGAGTTAGTCACTGTGTGCACTGAACGGCTCAATTGTATTAGTGTCGAATGTTCGTTTGCTGCCTAAAACGGGCTACTCACCTGCCAAGAAATGTCAAACTCCATATAAAAAAACGCTCAAGAAATGGTCAAGAACTGTTTTCACACGTCAAATTTTCTTGAGCCAATACTCAGCTCATAAGAAAAAATACTACAATTCTCCATGGTTGGCAACGCCGGTTTACCTCAAGAAATAAATATGCTCGTATATATTTCTTGAGGTAAACGTGCAGATCCACAGCAAAGGTGAGTACATATTGCGCTACACATGTTTTATACATTTTTGTAAGAGTAATTTGCAAAAAAATGGAAATTTTGGTAAACGTCAAAATTTCTTGACCAGGCACAAGAAATATATGATCGTTTTTTTCTTGAGGCATTTCTTGGCAGGTGGGTAGCCCGCTTTACGCAATGCAATACTTGCCAGTCTTACCTGATATTTTAAAATTTACGTGTTTAATATTTAACGATATTTAAATGTTTACTTCCAAAATGTGGTTAGCAGAATTTGGACTTACAATGCTTATTTAGTTTTAGTTTATGTTTAATGGTTTGACAGTATTGTTAATTTTTATTTAATTTCTATTTGTGTTTATATTTTTTTTTTGTAACTTTACTTTGTATTATCTTTAGTCGACTCTAATACTTGATAGTCGACTCTAATAAATAAATAAATAAATAAATAAAATGTCCAAAACCTGTGTTATATGTATGTTTCTCATATTCGCTAGGAAACAAATGTTACGTATACGCCACGTCACTTTTATGAAAATTTCACGTTACTTTACGTCTTTAAATCAAGGGGAGGGGGGGGGGGGGCAAATATGGGCATAATTTGGTTTTCTGGATTCGATATAAAATATTGCAAACTTTCATTTTATTATATTTTGAAGCACACAAACGTTTGCTCCATCGAAAATAGCGCAGATAGCATTTACGAAGTACCATTTTTGCTGGCTTATATTTGTTTTAATATTTGTTCGATTGCACTGATTTTTTCTTTTTTTAGTCAAGAAGGGGGTTATTTTTGTACAAAACCATTATATCCAAATTATATTGCTGCATACATTTACCAAAATTTCCATGCAGTTTTGGTTGAAAGAAATTTTTCTGACTTCTGACATGATAATTTGTCAATTTATCTAATAGCTTGCCGGACCAGGAGATTTGTGTTTTTGAAATTTTATTAATTTTTTTTACATGTAAGTAAGCATTTTATTTTTATATATTGGCACAAAATGCGGGCTCAGCCCAAAAATATGTAGATGGATCTACACCTCGATTATCCGTCTAATTATGCTATATGGAATAGTTGTATGGTGGCCTGCGCTGAGTTAGGCAACTAACCTGAATTTGCTGGGTTACAGATCTAGCATGATCTGTATAAGCGGCGCCTTAAGAACTACGCCCACCGTAGCTCTCCTTTGAGATTAAGGACCATGGAGTCATATTTGATAGAAAGTTTTCTTTCAATAACCATATTAGCTACGTAACCTCTAAAGCTTATTCCATGTTGGGTTTTATTAGGCGCAATTCCGCTAAATTTTGTGACCCATATACTCTACACTTCTTTTGTCAGGTCTAATTTAGAAAATGCTGTCTTTATCTGGCGACTTAGTACTATGACAGCTATAAATAGAGTGGAGAGAATACAAAAACGCTTTCTAAAGTATGCTCTTTGGTCGTTAAATTTCGTGGAGCCAATACCATCCTATTCTGCTCGCCTTGCGTTGATTAGTCTGAAATCCTTAGAGAGTCGCAGATCTATACTCTCCTTGTCATTTGCCTTCAAAATTATCAAGGGCCTAATTGACTGCCCTTACCTATTGGAAAGGATTCTTCGTACTGTGTTTCCGTTCTATGGGGATAATACGAGAACCCAATATGCTTGTAATTCCCCTGTAAATCGCGCTTTAAGGGAGTTTAATTCACTATCTGATGCTATCGCTCTGGATTTCGCTATATCAAGCGATGCCTTTTTCAAGATGCTGAACTGTGCCTTATAGGTATTTTGATTCATGCACGGGATAAGTATATAATTGATAAATTCGAACATATAATATTTAAATTAGCTTAGTTCCTAGTCTGTAAGGATTGTAATCCAAAGACTTATAAATAAATAAAGAATAAAGAAATTAAAGCAAAGTCATCAACATCTGATTGTCAAAGCAAGCAAAGCAAGCAAAATTTGAGAGTTTGCCAAATTTTAACCTTGCTTCAACTTTAAAGTCTTCTATTTGCCATAAATACGTATGGCCCAACAGAACCGCGTAAACCTCACATGGGTCCCCGGACACAGGGGCATTGAAGCAAACCTTAGGGCAGACGAACTTGCCAGGCAGGGCACAACCAAGCAGGTTCTTCGGGATAAAGATGTCGTTTGCCACATGCAAGCTAATGCTTAAGGAGTACGTATTGCGTCAGTCCGGCGAAAGGTGGCTACAATCCCCAGGGTGCCGGATATCCAAGAAAACCTGGCCAAAATGGGATCGTAAAAGATCTAGACACATTTACGCCCTAAGAAGGAGAGAAATCTTAATATCAATAGGCGTATTAACTGGGCACTGCCTTATTGGTAGGCACGCAGAAAAGTTAGGTGATGCTGTAGGAGTTGCAAAGATGATGAAGAGGAGGAAACGGTGGAGCACCTCACCTAACCTAAGAATTTTATGAGCTTTTGAGTACGCTAATAAAAAGCTCATAAAATTCTTACATATATGTAAAAATGCATGGCTATTGAAACAAATTATAGATATGTAAATTTTTTTGGTAATTTTTGTTTCACCAAATCAAAAATAAAACTTGCTTCTTTGAGTGTGAGCTTCGAAAATAATCTTTTTGGGGTCATCTAACTTTCGTGACATATGAAACGCTTTAGAAAAAGGTTACATCCTGGAAAGAAAAAATTAATATTTTCCAACGTTCGATCCCGAAATTTGGCCGTAATACATGGTGTTTGTGTTGATATATCTTCTGACAAATATAAAATATCGAGTTTTTGCTTTCGGATTATACATAACACTTTCCTCTTGGTCATTCTTTATGCATATTTTGGGTAGAACAAAAGCCTTCACTCTTCACCGTAGGGTTGGGAAAAAATTTGACTCTCGCACACAGAAAAATTTCATACATTTTTAGTTAACATGAATCATGTTGAATTAACATGAACAACTCTTGTACGTAAAGCAAAAACAATTTCAGAAAATCAACACGAGCATTTTAATATGAAGCGTATGGTTAAAATAACATGAAATATTTCTGCATTAGAATTACATTAGTGTCTATTCCTTACCATAAATTCGGTTTGATTTAACATGAAGAAGTGTTGTTTTCGACCACAATCTGTTCCCCATCAAAGCTTGTGAACAGAATATTGTTCTCAAAAGAACAGAAGTAATTTCTCCGTATTTAATTCGCGCATTTATATACGTATACGTGGTGAAAAATTGTGTCAATTTAAAATATTTTATTTATCCTAAATATTTAATGTAAGCGACTGGAAGTTCTGCGCGAAATTATTTGCGGTAGAATGGAGATCGATGAAAAAGGTTCGCAAAGATTTTTGGGTAAGTAATTTGTGCAACTTATAGTGTTATCTCCAAATTTGGTAAATTTTCCTGCTGAAACACGTCCAAAAATCTCAGTCGATGGACCGAAGGCCCCTTATCTGTTCTGCACATAAATACCATGGAAGCGCTTTCGGATTATTGATATCGAAGTGAAAACGCGTATTTTTATACCTATCCCGAAATTTTTTGGACGTGTATTAGCAATTTTGCAATTTCTTACATATACATACATATGTATGTATGTTCATATAAAAAAAAATTGTTAATAAACTATACAAATATTATATTTTGTTTATATATATGGCGGCCGCCGTGGTGTAGCGGTTAAGTGTTCGGCCTTCTACACCAAGTCGTGGCGGTTCGATGCCCGACAAAAGTAACATCAAAAATTATTTAGAAAAAGAATTTTTCTAAAAAACGGGGTCGCCCCTCGGCAGTAGATTGGCAAACTCTCCGGGTGTATTTCTGCCATGAGAAGCTTCTCAGCAAAAAATTCATTTGCTTTGCAAGTGCCCTTCGGAGTCGGAAAAAAACTGTAGGTCCCGCCAACTTGTAGGAAAAACTCACAAGCAACACACCACAAGTTGGAAAGAGAAGCTCGGCTAAAAATGTCGTTAGATGTTATGATAACCTGTTGGTATATCGCCGCCATTAGTTTTTTTTATATATATGAGGTGTTAAATTGACATGACATATCGTGTTAATTTAACAATAAAAATCCTGCTAAATAGACATGATGGATTGTGTTAATTTAACATTAAAATCCTGTAAAAACAACATGATAGATCGTGTCAATTTGACAATAAAATCTTGTTAAATCAACATGATAGATCGTGTTAATTTGACACTAAAAACTGTTAAATTAACGTGATAGATCGTGTTAATGAATTATACAAATATGTATTATATTCTTGTATCTTAGTTAATTATTACTTATTATTAATATGTTAACGGTTTCGAAATAAAATTTATTTAAAAACAAAAAACGAGGTGTTTTATTGTTAGCAATATATCGTGTTAATTTAACAGTAAAAGCTTGTTGAATTAACATGATAGATCGTGTTAATTTAACAGTAAAAACTTGTTGAATTAACATGATAGATCGTGTTAATTTAACAATAAAAACCTGTTAAATAACATGATAGATCATGTTAATTTAACAGGACGTAAAGTGTTATTTCAACATAGTATGGTGTTAATTTAACATTGCAGAGCGTGTTAATTTAGCATGAAAGATCGTGTTAAGCTAACATGTAATAGTGTTAATTTAACGAGAAAAATAATGTTGTATCAACAGGAAATCATGTTGATTCAAACCTTTGTGATCATGTTAAATTCACACTGTTCCTTCATGTTGATCTAACATATGGGAACAGTAAAAAAGTAGCTTCACGTTAAAACAACATGTGCCATAGTGTTGAAAAATATTAACCTGAAAAAGTGTTAAAAAAGTGTTGATTCAACATGAAAATTGTAATGGACCAAACCACACGCTAGGGGGTTGAAGCGGGCGTGCATGCTTGCATTATCCAGGCTATGCCAGTCGGGAATGTCGTGGTTCTTGCTTCTCGCCACCGAGCTATGGTACATTAACATAAGATTTATTTCATGCACTATAATCAAAAAAAACCGGGGCGAAACCGAACCCGGAACTGTATCTCCAATCCAAAACAAAAAAAACACACATCGCTTTTGCACTATTGCTTGCTCTCATATACATATCTGCTCGGACTGACAATTAAATGTTACACAGTATGATACGGACGGACAAAAAAACAAAAAAAACTAGGTAAAATACCAAAATAAAGTGAACATGTTGATCACTGAAAACTTGATGATCATCACCCACTTTAACTATGAGCGACGACATACCTGTATACATATAAGCGTAAATAACCAAACGCCTATGTCACTTAAGAGCGGAGATCAATGGTGATGTTTTGTCTCCAAGTCTGCTCTCGCTCCCTGCCCTACCATAGTATTGAGAGTTTAACTTAAGCTCTCCCATACCCAACCAAAATGAACCCTCACCACATCACTTACAAGATTACATACTTCAATTAAACTTAATTCATTGTTTATTCAATAAACTTTATTGGTATAAACTAATTAGATTTTATAAACAAGAGAACATTTCCCTTTTCCTTTATAGCTCTTCTTAAAACATATTTACAATGAATGATTATTTATGTTTAAGATTTTGCATTTGCAAAAAAAAAACAACTGAAGATTTAATTTCTCTTTAGTAACACTTAGAAATAAAATGTATGAATTTATAATTAGGTATTTTTAAGAGATCATTATTTATTTTTTTTTTTTTTTTCATATAACTCTTCTTTAAAATAATGTATTAATGAAAAATTATGTATTTTTAAGAGTGTGCATTGGAAAAAAAAAATCATTTATTTTACTAACTCCTTTTAAACAACTAAATATATGAATGGATAAGTATCCGTGTTTAGGCAAACAAAAACTAACATTTCTTTTAATAACTCTTTTGACAATTAAATTTATGAATGAATAATTTTATATGTTATAGAGAGTGTATTTGCAAAAACAAAGCAAGTAATTCTTTGCTTAATAACGCTTACTAAAGAATGTATGAATGATCTACACTCATATAAACGCTATATAGTAATTTTAAAAAAGTAAAATATATATATATATTTATTTTAGTTACTCACATTTCGGTATAGGGTGTTCCAACGATGTTTGCGCAAACGACGTGGTGTGACGATGAGTTTTTCTAGATATGTATGTGGCATGAATTTTACGTTTATATGGTTGTTACAACTTAGTTATTTTACATATTACACAATGATTTTTAATATGATTGGTTTATTTTTTCCTTCTCTCTACATTATTTATAAGTTTTCAGGTTAAATTTTATCCAATATAAGTTTATATAATTTTTAACTCTTAAATAAGAAAAATTCTATATATTAGATCTTCTTTTTTTTTGTTTGAAGATGCATAATTACACATTTATCATCATAGATGTAGATATGCAATCGTGTATGTTTAGGAAAATTACATTTTGGCCTAATAAAAAGGGTGCAAAATCCGACAAAGGCAATGAATTTCAAAAATTAGTTTAAGCAAAATTAAAAAAAAATATACATCCAATTAAAATTTCTCGTTGTTAGAGAAAGCTACAATTTCCGGATGATGTCCTCATACGTGTTAGGATTCTCCGTTCAGGAAAAGTCTCATTGGTCCTGCCTCTTTGAGTTTCCACTCTACCTTGGTCAAGCATCCCTATGTTACGAAGCAATTCATATTGGTCTCCATGTGTCACCATATCTTGACCAAATACCACAAAATAAGGAGATTGGTTCAATGTCTGATGTATGGAGTTTCTAAGTGCGCAGTTTACGCCGCTTGGATGTAAATCCCAATCGCTTTGGTCATTTTTAATATATGCGCGGATGGCAGCGTTAACAGAACGATTTACTCTTTCAGAACTGTTACTTTGCGGGGAATAAATTGCTGTACATATGTGTTTCACACCAATATTTTTAAGAAAACTTTCAAATTCTTTAGATCGAAACTGACTACCATTGTCACTGACAATGAGCTCAGGAACGCCAAATACATCAAAAACTTGTTGCTTCAGGAAGGCAACTATCGGAGACGTAGTAAAGTTCTTCAGAGGCCATAAGAAGGTATACTTCGACATGTGATCGAGTACAATCAATATGCCAATATGTCCTGCTTTGGATCGTGGAAACGGTCCAATGAGGTCTATATAAAGTTTCTGAAAAACTCTTTCCGTTGGCGTAAACGTGCCCATAGCTGGTCTTAACACCTTTGTGGGGTGTTTAGTCGCTTTGCATGTTTCACACCTCGATACAAAATCTCGTACGTCTCGATAGAGACCTGGCCAATAAAGATACCTTCGAATTCTTTCTACTGTCTTTGCAACTCCGCCATGAGCAGCAGTGTCAACATTATGAGTATTTGTCATGACTTGAATTCGCAAAGCTTTTGGGACCACGAGCTTCCATGATGAATCTTGCTGGTCCACTTCTCCGCTGTAGAATTCAGTACGGTGATAAATGTATTTATCTATGACCTTAAAGTCAGGAAAATGCTCCTCTCCAAGTTTTAATTTTTCACGAAGCTCGTTATACTCATCGCTATCGAACTCTGGTGATCGCAAATCAATATCTGGGACATTTTCACAGGGCAAAGTTATTTCATCATTATTTTCGGTTGAGGCACGTGACAGAGCGTCTGGAACTACATTGGCAGATCCTTTTCTGTGTTCTATTGTGAATACAAACGCTTGCAATTTTAAAGCCCATCGCGGGAAAAAACGACCACTAAGATCTTTTTGTTTCATCAACCAGCGAAGGCTGGCATGGTCGATTCGATGTATGGCCTAAATTTTTTCACCGCAAGGACAGCTGCGAGACACTCCTGTTCCGTTACGGAGTAGTTCCGTTGGGCTTTGTTAAGCTTCTGACTCATATAAGCCACAGGAACTTCTTCGCCACTATCATTCGTTTGAGCGAGCACGGCTCCAACTCCACTTTGACTGGTATCGCACTGAATCAAAAAAGGTTTTGTGAAATCGGGATTAGCCAAAATAGGTGCTGAGGTCAAGCGATTCTTAAGCAAATCAAAAGCTTCTTGGGCTTCCGCACTCCACTCAAATTTACGGCCTTTCTTTAAAAGCTCAGTTAAAGGATGGGTAACGCTGGCAAAGTTTGCAATAAAACGTCTGTACCATCCTATCATTCCCAGAAAGCGACGTAGCTGTCTTACTGATTTGGGAGGAGGAAATTCGTTGATTGCGGAAACTTTGTCAGGGTCTGTTTTTAGGTTACCGTATCCCACAACATAACCTAGGTAGCGTACTTGCTTGAGGCAAAATTTACTTTTAGAAATATTAATAGTAAGCCCTGCCTTTGCAATATGTAGAGCAACTTCTTGTAACAGTTGGATATGTGACTCGAAGTTTTCAGATACTAACAGAAGGTCGTCGAGATAGACGAAAACGCGTTCTTTGAAAAAGGGTGGAAAATCCGACAAAGGCAATGAATTTCAAAAATTAGTTTAAGGCAAAATTAAAAAAAAAATATACATCCAATTAAAATTTCTCGTTGTTAGAGAAAGCTACAATTTCCGGATGATGTCCTCATACGTGTTAGGATTCTCCGTTCAGGAAAAGTCTCATGACGTGCGACCTGCAGTGGCTGAATTTACCACGCCCTCGACGTTTTAGGGTTTTGGAGTTTTCGCAAAAGTTGCAAGTTGTGCAGATATTAAAAAAAGGCACTTGGTACTGCGTGCTACAGTAGACTCTACTGGTCTCGTATAACCACGGCTGGTGATCTTGCCACGTGGGCTCATTGGGTAACACCCTTGACTAGGAAATTTTGTACTTCTTAATTTTGTTGATTGAGGCCGGAACTTATATTTGGAAACCGTATCGCAAAACTAATTTTTCGGATAAATCGTAGGGTTATTTCACCGAAACTTATATCGGATTACAGAAATATTTTCCGATTTTAATTAAAACTTTTGTATGTATCGCACAATATACTTTAGTAAAAAAAAGGAAAACTGGCTGCTCACTCTCAATCCCCAAAATGAAATGGCAGAGCCAAAATGAATACCGGACGTCGAGAGCCTCATACTGGTTTTTTTTTTCGCCAGTATAACAGTGTTGGGTAGCGCAAAAAAAATGAAAATCCACTAAGCTTTTGCAAACGCAGTGAGTGTTGAATTCTCGCTGCGTCCATGCAAATGTGTGATAATGGAAATATTGCCAAGATAGCTTTTCCTAAAGTGCAATATGGTACAAAGGAAAATGTAACAAAGGGATTCTTAGGACAGCCCTTACAAAATTCTTCTGCGTGCGTCGCTACTTATTAATTCAATCCTGTTCATGAAGTGGCAGATATTTTAATTATTTTCTAATTCGGATGAAGTAAAATTACCGAAAAAAATTTTTTGGGACTTACATTTTTTAAGGATATGGTAGCTCAAGAACACGGTTTATGTCAAATGAGGGCATTGGCGGCCAAGAAGAAGAAGTGAAGCTACCTCTATATTTTTCTACCATGACTTCTAATATGGTTATTTAAAAAAAATCCTCTCCACAAAAATAGTAACTTTTCCCAACGACTTTATTTAAGCAATGTAATCAGTTTAATTTTATTTTCATTCCTCTTTCAGCTGCTGAGAGTTCTTTGAACGCGACAAATGTGCTGACTCATGCGTGTAATTCCATTTTTATGTTCATAGATTTGTTGATTGTGGCACATCCGTTGCGTTTGTTGCACATGTTTTTGCCAGTGCTATTTGGCTCAATATTTGCGATATTCTCTGTAATATATCACCTCTGTGGCGGCAAGAACAGGTAATTTTTAATAGATCATGGAAAATCACATATATTTGTATCTTTGATTAATATTACAGAAAGGGCCAACCGTATATTTATCATGTGCTCGATTGGAGCGAACCGTTAAGTGCATTGATGGTGGTGTTTGGTGTGGTGTTGCTTAGTTGTTGCATTTACATGATACTCTTCACTATCTACAAACTGCGTTGTTTGATTTATAGACGAATTAATAAGGCATCCTACTTTTTGCCAACAAAAACAATACCAAATGTTGAAAGTATTGCAGAAAAATCAAAGGGCGGAGCATTGACGAAAACAGTAAACGCCACTGGTATTCAACATTCACCTTCCGGCATTTCAATGGTGTTGGGCAACTTTAATACGACAGCTGGTTATGAGAATCAGGCGTTTACAGCGAGTAGCGAAAAATTAGAAAGGTATTAAATTTTAAATATTAATGGTTAAACAATATTCCGGTCAATACAGACATAATAAACAACAAAAATAACCACAGAGCCAAATGTTTGAACTTTAGTTCCACCTTCAGATAGAAAACCTCAAGAGTACCCATCGATCCCATGCATGCTAAAAAGTTAGTGGGTCGAAAACGGTATATTTTTTCGAAAAATTCCTTCGGACCAAGTTGTAAACCTGGAAATTCTCTAAGCGTAACCAGTTCTGAGATATCGCGATTGTAAAATTAGGTGTGGAAACTATGTATATCAAAATATATGCCACGTATGGACTTTTCAGGATTTTTCTCGATTTTGGCTCCAAAGACATGGCTTCCTTAAACTGAGTAAAATATTCCTTAATTTAAAGACTTTAAGGAAAAAAGTCCTTAAATTAAGGAAGCCATTTCTCGAGCTAGAACCACATTTTCTCCATGCATGATGTCAAAAAATACTAATCCGGTAAATTTAGTTTATTTGTATAACAAATATTCCCACAGCACTAATTTTTTTTGTCGTGAGCTTAGGAAGAAAAATGCAAAAGTCCCCATCGATCCCATTTGTGTTAAAAAAGTTATTCGGGGTCAAAGTCGAGAAAAATTAAAAACAAATACCTGAAATTTCCAGGTCTACAACTTGGTCTCAGCTAATATTTCGAAAAACTTACCGTTTTCGAGAAAAGTCCAAAAAACCTAAAAATGTTGACCTTTGACTCCGATTAACTTTTTTAGCACACATTGGCACGATGGGAACTTTTGAAGTTTGGCTCTGTGAGGACTATTGTTATTTAACCATGTTTATGTCTATTTTGATCGGACTATAAGGTCACTAAATGTAAATATGTATGTAGTTAGATTTATTTGTTTGTACTGTAAATATGTAGTTATCTAATGCAATGTAAATAAATAGAAACTCTTTGCAATAAAAATGCAGAAAAATAACAGCTTTATCTGAAAGAGGTCGGCTTCAATCGAACCTTCGAATATTTTTACAGTTTTCTGCGTTGTCACGCCTCTAATCAGACAAAGATGAATTAGTTAAAGCTTTTCAACTTGTACCAACTATTTAATATCTAAATTAAATCTGATAAGACTAGCAGGCAGAGAAAAAAAGTCAAAATTTGGATGAAGAGGAATAGAAATAGGGACAGAAAAAGGGGGTAGAAGATAAGGTCCAAAAAATGAGGAGAAAGAGGCGAGCAGAATGAGGTAAAATATTTGTTTATAAAAAAAAATTATATGATACTAGAGAGACCTGCAGACGTTGTCCGGACCAAAAATTCACTCTCCTGCATTTGAGAAAATCAACTGTTTCGATCTTCCTCTCCTTTTCTATTTTATGCTATATATTCTTTTTTTTCTTGCTTTTGCTTTATCATTTTTCCTATTCTCGCTATTATTAAAATTATAACTATGCCTGTCCCTACTGGTTTCGAGAAAATCATCTAATAACAATTAACGTATGTATTCTAAACATAAAATTCGTGGCACAAATTAATATAAAGAGCTTGTCGTTCCCTATTAAGGACCAACATCTATTATAATAACGGTGACCATTTTTCTATAGACAAAATACTTTATATTTCTTAATACATAAATAAAGGGATGTTCTTTTTTAGAAAAATATTCAAAGATATCGATCCATTTTTCGCTCACTTGTGTATTTTTTGTTTACCACAAATTGTTTAAGAGTATTAAACTCATGATTCAATATTTATTACTAGTGGATTGATGGATGCTACACTGGGATGATCCTTATAATCAAATGTAAATTTTTTTTCTGGTCTCACCCCGTAGATAGGTTGCACCAGCGTCAACTATGGCCCGGGTTTTCAATGCTTTAAACTTCAGTGCGTGTTTGAACTTAGCCTGTGGTTTAAACTTGGGTGGTTTAAACCGGGCCTATATCACACATAATTTGTAAATTTGTAAAAAAATTCAAAAACAATTCAATTTGCTTGCAAATTTCTCTTGACAGAAAGAAAAAATCAAATTTCCGTTTTCAGATTATTAAAATCAAGGTTAAAACTCGTATTTTTGGAGTTTTAGCAGTTTTGAGGTAATGTAACGAATTATGTTGTTCTCGTAATATTGTATATTAATTAAAAAACTAATTCTTAGGTCTGTGCTCATCGAAAATATGTGAAAGAGAATATGCACCAAATTGAAGAGGAATTTTTGGATCGATTTGCAGAAGATACCCGCAGAATTTCTTTAAAATAGTTATTCATCTCTACATATAATAAAATTGTAACAGGTTGTTGTTGTTGTTGTTGTTAACAATGCATTGCCCTGTCTAGAGTGTATGATCATTCCGAAGATCTTCATCAAGCTCTTCTAAGGGGAGTCCAAGGAAACGTGCAGTTTCAACAGGGTTTGTCCAGAGGGACAGAAGGGTTAGAAGAGTAGGTTCAGATGAACAATTGAAGAGATGTAGAGTATCATGGGGGGTCCTACCACATGCAGGGCATGTATTTAAGATTGTACCATTAAGTCTGGATAAGTAGGAGTTTAACCTTACACTATATCCAGACCTAAGCTGTGCCAAGGTCACTCTTGTCTCCCTTGGTAAGGTGCGTTCTTCTTCAGCAATATCCGGTGGAGGACTGTTCAGAACGGGATTCACAGGTAGAGATCCGACAAAAGTGTCTACCGACTCGGTGTGGATGTCGGTTAGAGCCCGCTTATGATTCTGCAGATCAAACGGCAAGGTAATATGATGCCGGATCTCATCATAATGCTTACGGAGATGTCTACTTATGTCTCTCGGGGGCTGATCTATGTCCAAAAGATGACGGTTTGGATGTGCTGGCTTGTGGCAGTTCAGAAGGAATTGCCTGCTCAGCATTTCCGCATGCTCTTTTACATTGAGCAGTTTTGCCTCCTGATGGAGGTGAGACTCGGAAGACATGAGGAGACATCCCGTAGCAGTTCTGATGGCAGTATTTTGGCAGACTTGTAACTTCGTCCAGTTGGTGTTATGTACATTAGGCGACCATATGGGTGCAGCATAGTCAAAGACTGGTCGGCCAATGGCCTTATATGTAGTCAGCAACGTTTCTTTGTCTTTTCTCCAAGTACTGCCGGCAAGTGACTTGAGGATCTTCTTGCGACCACGTCGATCTCTGTACATGGCATTATTAGGCGAGTAGAATATAAATCAACCATTTTAAAAATTTGTGTCTGTCTGTCTGTCCGTATGTTTGTGGCCGTATCACTGTGAAAGTAATGAATGGAATTGAATGAAACTTTTTTCGTTGGGTTGCTCGACGCTCAACTTAAAATTTAAGACATTACTTTTTTCAATATCTCAACCGGTTTTGGAGTAATCGCCCAATATGTGGACCATGTGTGTCTGTATGTTTGTGGTCGTAACACTCTAAAAGTACTGAATCGTTGGATTGCTAGACGCTCAAGTTAAAGTTTAAGATATTATTTTTTGCGATATCCCAACGGGTTTTGGGGTAATCGCCCAATATGTGGACCAGGGATGACCAAAAATGTCTTAGTACAATATGGGTGTCAAACGAAAGGTGTCAATAAGTGCTATAATATGCGATGTGATTCATTGAAATATCTGAAGTGGTTTAGGAGATATCTTGAAATTTCGATAGCTCGACCAGTTTCGGAGGTATCGACGAATATTTCCACAAAAATGTTTGGTACATTATGGGTATCAAACAAAAGGTGTTTATGAATGCTGTCATAAACCATTTGATTAATTTCAATATCTCATAAAATATGAACCTTCTTAAAACCAAAACGCTTAATATGGCTATTAAGGGAAATTTACTATTTTCTTACCCTATAGGAAATAAGAAGTTTAAGATACCATTTTGCGATATCTCAACCGGTTTTGGAGTTATCGTCCAAAATTTGGACCAGGGGTGGCAAAAAATGTCTTAGTTCAATATGGGTGTCTAACGAAAGGTGTCAATGGGAGCTGTAATATGCGATGTTATTAAATCCTCCCGTTCTGGACGTGCGTACCCTTCGTGGTCCCAATATCGACTCGGACCATTATCTTGTTGCAGCCAAGATACGCACACGCCTCTGTGTAGCAAAGAAAGTGCGCACAGTAACGGAAGGAAAGTTTGACGTCGAGAAGCTGCGCACGACACAGACAGCTGACAATTTCTCCACTCGACTCTCACACCTGCTATCGGAGAGCAATCTTCGACCTAACGATGCAACCGAGCAATGGAAGCATATCTCTCACTCATTACGTACCGCCGCTGAGGCCACTATAGGGTTCCAGCGAGCCCGCAAAAACAACTGGTACGATGAGGAATGCAGCACTGCCTCGGACAAAAAGGACGCTGCCTACAGGGAGACGTTGCGAACGGGCGCAACCCGCAGTGTATGGCAACGCTATCGTGCGGCAAAGAAGGAAGAGAGACGCCTTTTCAGAAAAAAGAAACGTGATGCCGAAAGGCGTGAGTGTGAGGAGCTTGAGATGCTGGCTGACAGGAATGATGCCCGAAAATTCTATGAAAAGATCCGGCGGATGACGGAAGGTTTTAAGACCGGGGCAAGTTCCTGTAAGGACAATAATGGCGACCTGGTAACCGACGTACAGAGTGTACTTAAATTATGGAGGGAGCACTTCTCCTCACTGCTAAATTGCGAGGGAGACGTCGAACCCGATACCCCAATCCCTGACGATGGAAAAGTCGTCCCACCACCTGACTATGATGAAGTGAGGATAGCTATATCCCGGCTCAAAAACAACAAAGCGCCTGGAAAAGACGGACTACCCGCCGAGCTGTTCAAACACGGAGGCGAAGAGCTGGTAAAAAGCATGCATCAGCTCTTATGCAGAATATGGTCAGACGAGTGCATGCCTCCAGATTGGAATTTAAGTGTGCTCTGCCCAATCCACAAGAAAGGCGATCCCGCTGACCGCACCAACTACCGCGGAATCAGCCTTCTTAATATCGCATATAAGGTTCTTTCTAGCGTATTGTGTGAAAGACTGAAGCCCATCGTAGACAAGCTGATTGGACCTTATCAGTGTGGCTTTAGACCTGGTAAGTCTACCATCGACCAGATTTTCACGATACGCCAAATCCTGGAGAAGACCCATGATAAAAGAATCGACACACACCATCTCTTTGTCGATTTCAAAGCCGCTTTTGACAGCGCAAAAAGGAGTTGCCTGTATGCCGCCATGTCTGAATTTGACTTCCCTGCAAAGCTTATACGGCTTTGCCAAATGACGTTGAGCAATACTAACAGCTCCGTCAGAGTCGGGAAGGACCTCTCTGAGCCATTTGAAACCAAACGAGGCTTCAGACAGGGCGACTCCCTTTCGTGCGATTTCTTCAACCTGATGCTGGAGAAGATAATTCGAGCAGCAGAGCTAAACCGCAATGGTACAATCTTTTACAAGAGCGTGCAATTGCTGGCGTATGCCGATGATATTGATATCATTGGCCTTAACAACCGCGCCGCAAGCGCTGCCTTCTCTGGACTGGATAAAGAAGCGAAAAAAGTGGGTCTTGCGGTCAACGAGGACAAGACGAAGTATTTGCTGCCATCAAAGAAAGAATCGGCGCACCTGCGCCTTGGCAGCCACGTCACTGTTGATAGTTACAAATTTGAAACTGTGAGGGACTTCGTCTATTTGGGAACCAGCATTAACACCGAAAATAATATCAGTCTAGAAATCCAACGGAGAATCACTCTTGCGAACAAGTGCTACTTTGGACTGAGTAGGCAATTGAGAAGTAAAGTCCTCTCTCGAAGAACAAAGATCGCGCTCTATAAGTCTCTCATCATACCTGTCCTGATGTATGGCTCAGATTCATGGACAATGTCAAGAGAAGATGAGATGGCCCTTGGAGTATTTGAGAGAAAAGTTCTCCGGAAGATTTATGGTCCTTCCCGTGATGCCGACGGCGAGTATCGAAGGAGATTTAACGATGAGCTGTACGAGCTTTACGCAGATCTGACCATAGTCCAGCGAATTAAAGCCCAAAGGCTCCGCTGGCTGGGTCACGTCATGCGAATGGACAAAGAAGCTCCAGCCCAGAAGGTTTTCCAATCGTCACCCGAATTCGGCAGCAGAGGAAGGGGGAGGCCTCGACTGAGATGGAAACAACAGGTGGAGGATGACTTGAACTCCCTTGGGGTTTCCAATTGGCGTCAGTTATCGCTAAAAAGGAATGACTGGCGTGCTTTGATAGGCGACGGCCAAAATCGCTTAGGCGGTTAAGCGCCAATAAATGATGATAATTAAATCACATGGCTTTAGGATCGTTTTTTATTAAACTTTAAGCTTTATCAGTCCGATGAAAACATTTTTTGTGACCGAAATTTGGGTTTATCGAGCAGACAAACATTAAAACAGAAATTATACGCATACGAAGTCGCGGGCACCAGCTAGTTTACTATATAATTTTTCATTTAATTTTCGAATAGTTATAATCGTACATATATAATTTCAATATACGCACAAGTGAATGTACATACATAACTATAATATCGCAACTATCTATTTGAATAGAGGTACCACCGACTCTTAAAGTTACTATATTTAAAGGAATTTCATTATTTACTAAATTATAGTTAAAAAATTTTCCCCTATAATTAAAAATTTGCCCATCCCCCCTAATTTCGAGTCTGGCTACGCCCATGCTTGCGCCCCTTCCGCTTCCCGTTCAATTTAATAAGGGGTATGCCACTGATAAAAAGGCTTGAAGATTGCATGTGAAAAGGAACATAAGGTCCTCTAGATATTCAATTGTAAAGTGCCGACGTACTTGAGTAGGGACTCAAAAATTCCTTAACACAACCACTGTTTTAATGGCTCACGTGAAAACAAACTTAAACAACGTTAAGTACAAGAAAACTATAAAATCAATATAAATAACTACACTGAGGGAAAATAGCGTTGTAAAATTAGATTCGATCTTTGACAATATTACATTTTTCAATGCTGAACAATTTTGAGTTGAATTAAAATTTTCACACTTCAAGGTGACCATTTTCTTGTTATGCTAGAAATAATATAGTAGTTTTAACAATGATTCATTGTGAAAACAACTCAACTTGTAAAGATTTAATTTCAACATCAACTTTCTCGAATTGACTCTCGTGAAGGGTGTATACCTTGCCGCGGTACGAGGGCTTAAGTCGATAGCCACAGGGCTACGCTGCCCTTGTGATCATAGCTCCATACGGCACTTCATCACGAGAGCAGCCTAGCCTCTCTGGCGCGACGACAAAGATCTTCCCCCTCCCAATCCAGGGTGTTATGCGAAACCGTGCCCATTGGACGTTTGCAGCCGGGAGGCAAATCGTGGCTGTATTTGAACGGAGCCTCTCTGATACCGGGTCGCCTCAGAGAGTAAGCATGGCCTTACCGCGGTACGGGGCTCTGCCGCGGTGGACGACACATTTTCCCCTACTTTTTCCTTGACCCTAAGCTGGCCTTGTCCGGCGATGGGTCGTACGAACAAGATGAACTCAAATAACCTAAATAAAAACGAAAAACCTAAAAAACAAACAACGCCAAATTTCACTCCTCAGCAAAGGAGAGCTATGGAGGAGCAGGCGAGAAAGCAACAACAACGCCGGAGGACAACCTCCGTTCCACAATCAAGGGGAGGATCGACAGCGATGGCAACTACGAGTCGGTCAACCAACCCTCTATCGAGTAAGATTGACTTGATGCGAGCTAGCACCAGAGCGGTTGCCAACGCAGCTAAGCGGACAACGGCGGATGCTAAACTCCCATCAACCGCTGATATGAAACCAGTATCTTTACGTCTGTGGCAGCGGTCTCACGACCTGGCCTCGGAGTTTCGAAGGAGAAGAAAGCTGCAAATGAGATTTCGGCAAGGAGAGCGACCGCGATGGCAACTACGGGTCCGCACTCCCGGGAGACATCTCCCCGCCGCTTCACATACCACGAGAAAAGATTGGCTGCAAAGATCCTGAAGAGGTATGAAGGGGTACCGCAGGAATCGCTGTCGCCGAATTCCAGTAAATCGGTAGAGCTAGCGAAAGCTGTGATACCGGATTTCCAAAATTCTTACATACCAAAGAGGTTAAAAGTTAACCCTTTCAACCCTCGTGAAGGGTGGATACCTTGCCGCGGTACGAGGGCTTAAGTCGATAGCCACAGGGCTACGCTGCCCTTGTGATCATAGCTCCGTACGGCACTTCATCACGAGAGCAGCCTAGCCTCTCTGGCGCGACGACAAAGATCTTCCCCCTCCCAATCCAGGGTGTTATGCGAAACCGTGCCCATTGGACGTTTGCAGCCGGGAGGCAAATCGTGGCTGTATTTGAACGGAGCCTCTCTGATACCGGGTCGCCTCAGAGAGTAAGCATGGCCTTACCGCGGTACGGGGCTCTGCCGCGGCGGACGACACATTTTCCCCTACTCTTCCCTTGACCCTAAGCTGGCCGTGTCCGGCGATGGGTCGTACGAACAAGATGAACTCAAATTATCCAAATAAAGACGATAAACCTAAAAAACAAACAACGCCAAATTTCACTCCTCAGCAAAGGAGAGCTATGGAGGAACAGGCGAGAAAGCAACAACAACGCCGGAGGACAACCTCCGTTCCACAATCAAGGGGGGGATCGACAGCGATGGCAACTACGAGTCGGTCAACCAACCCTCTATCGACTAAGATTGACTTGATGGGAGCTAGCACCAGTGCGGTTGCCAACGCAACTAAGCGGACAACGGCAGATGCTAAACTCCCATCAACCGCTGATATGAAAACCAGTATCTTTACGTCTGTGGCAGCGGTCTCACGACCTGGCCTCGGAGTTTCGAAGGAGAAGGAAGCTGCAACTGAGATTTCGGCAAGGAGAGCGACCGCGATGGCAACTACGGGTCCGCACTCCCAGGAGACATCTCCCCGCCGCTTCACATACCACGAGAAAAGATTGGCTGCAAAGATCCTGAAGAGGTATGAAGGGGTACCGCAGGAATCGCTGTCGCCGAATTCCAGTAAATCGGTAGAGCTAGCGAAAGCTGTGATACCGGATTTCCAAAATTCTTACATGCCAAAGAGGTTAAAAGTTAACCCTTTCAAGCGCCAGAGATCGGACCTGGAGTTGAATCCCCCTCCCAAGCGGCATCAGAATACCCCTGGAGCGGGCAAACTAAGCTTTGCTGAGGTAACCAAGGACAGGATCCTTATAGGCGTCCTGGACCGAGGCAATGACCGCCTGGCCATCCCTAAGTACCGGTGGCGTTACGTGCGAAATGAACTCGGCAACATTCTTCTCAATGTTGCTCCAGAGTTTCCGGGTAGTTCGGCGCGAGTAACGGATGCGGGTTGGCACCAGGGTCAGATTAAATTACTCGCATGCGAGGATGCAAAAACCGTAGCACTGTACAAGGCAGCAGCTGCTAAGCTGGGTGAAGTCTACAAGGGCGCAAAGATAGAGGTCGTCGACTGGAAGGACATTCCAGCTCGTCCAAGGGCAAGGGCGTGGATTCCGGCCATCCCTGACGAACCCGAGAGAATTCTAGGGATGCTACGGCTAATGAATCCGTCCCTGCCAACGCATGACTGGAGTGTCAATCTGGTCGGGGATGCGGTAGGGCCCGACAGACAGGTGGTGTTCACCATGAATAAAGAGTCAATCGAGCCCCTCAAAAGGTGCAATGGCCTAGTACACTACAGCGTAGGCCAGATCGTTATCCACGTATATCGTGGTGATGCTCAGCGCGCTGCCTTCTCGGCTGCTCCGGGGGAACCGGAAAACGAATTACCAGAAGAGGAAGCGGAGGATTCCGATGCGGAAAGCATGTTATCCGCCACGTCCCTTGGCGATAGTGCTGTGAACAACTCGGAGATGGAGGACAGCCTACAGGACGAGGAAGCCCTCGACGTCACGGTGGTAGCAGCCAACGCTGAGCGATTAACATCTAACGCTGCAGACAGCAAGACTCCTGCAACGCCATATCGGGCAGTTAATCGGAACAACTCGTCGTTGATAGGCAACCTCCGGGATGGGGCAAACCTCGACGATATGGGGACGGCAGGGAAGTCTGTGCGCTCTCATGTTGGTGGTGCTTCAGATTAATCTGCACAAATCTAAAGTAGCTTCGGCTGCTTTAAGTAGTCGTCTTTCTAAAGGCGACGTGGATGTGGTCCTCATTCAAGAACCCTGGGTCAATAGCTCGAGAATCTGCGGATTGGGGACTAAGGGCTTCAAGCTCATTCGAGCCAGCGAGGAGAGCAAAGTCAGAACGTGTATTTTGGTCAAGTCTGAGTTGAACTCCTTTCTCCTACCTAACTACACCAATGGTGATATTACCGCTATCAGTCTAACGGTCGACAGCACCCGCCTGACGGTGGCGTCGGTCTATATGCCCTACGACGCCGAAGAACCCCCACCACAAATGGAGGTGAAAGACCTGGTGTCAAATTTCTGCACGGGTAATCTTATTATTGGAGCGGACGCTAATGCTCACCATGTCCAATGGGGGAGCTCCGACATCAATGCCAGGGGCGAGTCTCTGTTTGATTACCTCTTAACAACCAACCTGGTGATTTGCAACGTGGGTAATGAGCCTACTTTTATCACTAAGACCCGCAGGGAGGTCATAGACCTCACTCTCTGTAGTGAAGGCGCTTATGAGTGGGTCAGAAAATGGCGGGTTCTGGAAGAACATTCTTTCTCCGACCACCGTTACATAGAAATGGTTTTAGACTTTATTGTAGAACAACCAATCATGAAACGCAATCCACGTAACACTGATTGGCAGTTACACAATGAAATATTAGACAGAGACCTCCCAGTACTGCCCTCACAAGCCCCCTCATCAGTAGAGGAGCTGGAGGATCTTGTTACTACATTTACATCGGCGCTCTCAAATGCTCTAGGACAGGCTTGTCCAGTGCCAAAACCACACGGTAAACACAGGCCACATTGGTGGTCCTACGATTTGGACTCGCTCCGAATATCATGCCGGAAACAATTTAACAAGGCCAAGAGCTTCGGCTCTGAGCCTCATTGGCACGAATATAAAGCTAAACTAAGGGCCTACAAAAAAGCTCTGAGACAGGCGAAGAGAACCTCGTGGAGAAATTTCTGCACTGGCGTCGAAAAGGTCGACGACACAGCGAGACTTAGACGAGTCCTCTCGAAAAGTCAAACAACCATCAGCTATTTGCGAAAGCCTGACGGATCCTGGACCAGCACGGAAGAGGAAACCCTTGAGCTGCTCTTGAATACACATTTTCCGGGGAATCTGCATGATGCACCATTAGCACCTGCAACAAACCTGGCAGTAAATATACCCATCACTGAGGAAAGAGTAAGGTGGGCAGTTAAGAGCTTTGAACCGTATAAGGCTGCCGGGCCGGACGGGATTATCCCCGCGCAGCTTATAAACACGTTGGAGACATCAGCTAAATGGCTGGTATTTCTCTTCACAGCCTGCCTGGCTCTCAACCACATTCCGGGCTCCTGGAGAAGCGCCACGGTAGTGTTTATCCCTAAGGCTGGGAAGGCATCCCACTACGAGCCAAAAGACTACAGACCGATCAGTCTCTCGTCCTTTGTACTAAAAACCTTTGAGAGGATATTAAGCGACTACCTCTTAACGACTATTGATAGCAGCCTTATCTCTAGCTATCAGCATGCATACACCAAGGGTAAATCAACAGAAACCGCTCTGCACAGCCTAGTGTCTGTCATTGAGAAATCGCTGTGTGAAAAGGACTACTGTCTCGTGGCCCTCCTAGACATTGAGGGGGCTTTCAACAATATAAGCCCGGAGGCTATCAACTCCGCTCTAACTAATCTGGGAGTAGATAGACCTCTAACTGGTTTAATTGACCAACTTTTAATGGGAAGGAAAATAGCTTCTTCACTTGGTACGGTTGAGTTATCACGCTATGTCACAAGGGGAACACCACAGGGTGGTGTTCTTTCCCCGCTTTTATGGAACCTCACAGTCAACTCGTTTCTACGTGACACAAGCTGGGGGGGCGGGAAGATAGTGGCATACGCAGACGATTTAGCTATTGCATTCAGAGGCAAGTTCCCACAAACTCTGTGTGACCTGATGCAAGTAGCACTGCGAGAAGTTTCGACGTGGTCCTCTCGCTGCGGACTTAGTATCAACCCAGGGAAGGTGGAACTTGTCCTCTTCACCAACCGGTACAAAATACCGCCACTAAGCCTACCAGAACTAGATGGCACGCGCCTGGGCTTGTCGGATAAGGCCAAGTTTCTAGGCATAGTTCTGGACAGGAAATTGAATTGGAAGGAGAATGTTCTTCAGCGCCAGAAGAAAGCTTGCATCGCTCTTTACACCTGCAAAAGAGCCATTGGCAAAAAATGGGGGCTCAGCCCTAGAGTATGCAGTTGGATCTACACGGCCATCATTCGCCCAATCATGCTTTATGGAGTCGTCGTATGGTGGCCTGCGCTGAGCAAGGCAACATACCTGAATCTGTTGCGGAAAGTCCATAGATCCAATATGATCTGTATAAGCGGTGCGCTAAGGACAACGCCCAACGAAGCCCTCCAGGTCATTCTGGGCATTTTGCCACTTGATCTGGAAGGGTTTCGGTCAGCGGCGGCATCAGCTCTGCGCCTAAGAGAAACCTCCAGTTGGGCTGCGGGTACTATTGGACACTCCAGTATTCTGGAATCTTACAGCTTTCTCCCTCTAAGCACAGATCGTTGTGCGACTACTACAGTCGGGGATAGCTGTTTCAAAATAAACATTCCCAGCAGAGAAGACTGGGAGAGGACGGATTGGTGTCCCGAAACAAATGGTGGCACTTCCATATACACCGACGGCTCGAAGTTGGACGG
This sequence comes from Campiglossa producta, assembly GCA_964058755.1. NCBI lineage: Eukaryota > Metazoa > Arthropoda > Insecta > Diptera > Tephritidae > Campiglossa > Campiglossa producta. Next base: position 98,185,365 of record CAXKVI010000003.1, read on the forward strand.
CAGAGTTGGAGGAGGCGTTTATTCAAGGGATTTGGACCTTGAGCTCTCCTTCAGACTACCTGATCATTGTAGCGTCTTCCAGGCGGAAGTCTCGGCAATCCTGGACGCCGCGGCCTGGTTAAGCAAACGTGTTATCGGAGAAGATATCGCTATTTTCAGCGATAGCCAAGCGGCCATCAAATCCCTTGGCTCATACACGTTCAACTCTGAACTGACGCTCAGCTGTCGTCGATCTCTTCAGGAGATGGCCCAACAGAACCGCGTAAACCTCATATGGGTCCCGGGACATAGGGACATTGAGGGAAACTGTAAGGCAGACGAGCTTGCCAGGCAGGGCACGACCAAGCAGGTTCTTCAGGATAAAGAGCGCTTAGGTATGCCGTTTGCCACATGCAAACTAATGCTGAAGGAGCACACACTCCGTCAAGCCAACGAAAGATGGCTGCAATCCCCAGGGTGTCGCATATCGAAACAAACCTGGCCAAAATGGGATCTTAAAAGGTCTAGACGCATTTATGCCCTAACTAGGAGGGAAATCTGCATATTGATAGGGGTATTAACCGGTCACTGCCTCATTGGTAGGCATGCAGAAAGGCTAGGTGTGCCCTACCGACGATGCTGCAGGAGTTGCAAAGATGATGAGGAGGAGGAAACAGTGGATCACCTCATCTGCAACTGTCCGGCTTTAAGCGGCGCGAGAACGCGCTTTTTGGGAGTTCCGTTCCTGGATAGCCTAAGCCAGATCGCGGAACTGGACATAAAGGACTTGATGGGCTTCATAAAGTCATCTAAGTGGTTCGAGGAGGAGTAACGGTGTCGGTTTAGGAGTGTCAGTCCCGGGATTCTGCTATGTGGAAAATCCCAACAACTCAGGGATTTTCCATATGGCTGGGTCCCGGGACTGACTTTCCTTGTGTTGGTGGTATCACAACGGGCCTTTCAAAACTGGCCTAAGTGTGCCTCTGCGGCAGCCACTTGAACCTAACCTAACCTAACCCTTTCAAGCACCAGAGATCGGACCTGGAGTTAAATCCCCCTCCCAAGGGGCATCAGAATACCCCTGCAGCGGGCAAACTAAGATTTGCTGAGGTAACCAAGGACAGGATCCTTATAGGCGTCCTTGACCGAGGCAATGACCGTCTGGCCATCTCCAAGGACCGGTGGCGTTACGTGCGAAATGAACTCGGCAGCATTCTTCTCAACGTTGCTCCGGAGTTTCCGGGTAGTTCGGCACGAGTAACGGATGCGGGTTGGCACCAGGGTCAGATTAAATTACTCGCATGCGAGGATGCAAAAACCGTAGCACTGTACAAGGCAGCAGCTGCTAAACTGGGTGAAGTCTACAAGGGCGCAAAGATAGAGGTCGTCGACTGGAAGGACATTCCAGCTCGTCCAAGGGCAAGGGCGTGGATTCCGGCCATCCCTGACGAACCCGAGATAATTCTCGGGATGCTACGGCTAATGAATCCGTCCCTCCCAACGCATGACTGGAGTGTCAATCTGGTCGGGGATGCGGTAGGGCCCGACAGACAGGTGGTGTTCACCATAAATAAAGAGTCAATCGAGCCCCTCAAAAGGTGAAATGGCCTAGTACACAACAGTGGTATCACAACGGGCCTTTCAAAACTGGCCTAAGTGTGCATCTGCGGCAGCCACTTCAACCCCTTCTCGAATTGATTTGGCAACATTGTAAAATCAAACTGGTGATAATTGATCTGACCCTGAAAGTATACAACTCTTTGCAAAGCAACACTGGTTAAATCAACAATCTCATATTGTTATCCTGAAGTTGACCAAATTCTGTTGAATTGACAAACTTTTGGTAATTTGAAGGGAATTTTTTGTTGAAGTAACAGCGAATGTACTGTCATTACTGTCATAGAACAAAGCTGCATTTAGACGACGACAAACGTAAGTACTCGATGGCATAATGGTTAACACATGCATACAGCAGTCAAAGCTCGATTCTCGGTAAAGGCACCAAGGCAACGTGAGAAAGTGTGGCGTCATTTGGAACAAAGCTGTAATTAAGTAGATGCTGGAAAGCATAAGTACACGATGTATACACCTGGCTGGACCGTTCAAAATCAAGTTGTCGGTGTAGTCAATATAAGAAGCTGACAAATAATTTTTTTCTTACTTTTTCTTTGACTTTGAAAAAAAAACCAAATTATATTGACTTCACCGGTAGTCGAACTCAAAACACCTTAAACAAAAAAAAGGTTATAATGACCATTTTGTGTTGTTGCTTCAGCTTCAAACATATGGCTTAAACAAATATCGCAAGCGTTGCATTAACAATATACTGACGTCTTACTTACTTACTCCGAGAAAATGTTAAATTGACAAACGGCCAACGTAATATGCTAAGAAATGTGTTCATTGTTAAAATTACATTTTTATACTCGATGCAACAAATTTCAAGGTAGGCTGACTATCATAGCTGTTTTTTTGTTGATTTGACATCGTTTTTGTTGAGTTTGCACTGTTTTTTTCCTCAGTGTATATAAAGTTAATACAGAGGGCATTTTGAAATGGATGACCAATAGGAATTGATGATATGTTTATAAACACATAGTGACGAGCGTGTAGATGGGTAAGTGCATGTGAATGGATGGACGTAAATACCCTCTATTGTTTTAGGGTGCAACCAAAATATTGCTCATTTAGTTCAACGGTTTAACACTTTGGGGAACATTTGAGCTTTTTAAAGCACAAGTGGTATAAGTCCAGTTTTCTTTTGTTTTTAGTTTGACATGGCCCTAAGTAGGGGAAATGTGTTCTATATAACACGATAACGGGGTAACTCCCAGTTCAGATAGAAATCAAGGGTACCCCCTATTTGTTTACAACACAAAACCTTGCATATCTCAGTTCGAGAAAAGGTGGACTTATACCACTTGTGTTTTAAGGGAATCATTTATCGAATTTTACCGAAAATTGCATACACTATTTTTAGCACATCAAGAAAATGTTCACCTTGAAGTGTGAATATTTCAATTCAACTCAACATTGTTCAGCATTGAAAAATGTAATATTGTCAACGATAGAATCTAATTTTACAACGCTCTTTTCCTTCAGTGTACATTACCAAAACAAATTTTACAGTTTATGCATTCGTCCGTTATGTAGAAGATTAGTTAAAACGGTTTTATAAATCTAAATTTGGTTAAGATTGTATAAAATACCAGTACCCTGCAGCGAAACCTCAAACTAGTCAGAAAAATACTAGTATACAACTAGAATTTTTTGTCTGAATTCATACTAGTCAGGAAATATCCATTTCATACTAGTATACAACTATAACTTTCTGGCAGAACTCATACTAGTCTGGAAATATCCATTTCATACTAGTATACAACTATAACTTTCTGGCAGAACTCATACTAGTCTGGAAATATCCATTTCATACCAGTATATAACTAGAATTTTCTGGCTGAACCCATACTAGTCAGGAAATATCCATTCCATACTAGTATACAACTAAATTTTTCTGGATGAAATTCTACCAGTTAAAAAACACAAAATTCATTCGTTTCGTTTTCTCTTATAATTCATAGATGATTTGCGTGATAGGGTTAATACAAAGAGCCGCTGCTTTCTTAAGAATAGATATGAAAATAAATCCAAATGATAAAATAAAGGGTAAGCCAGGAAAATTCTGGTTGAAATCATACTGTCCAGGTTCAATGCTTTTTGGACTAGTATGGGACTAGTTCATTTTATGGAAATTATACTAGTCCAGGTTGGACTAGTATGGAACTGGTATTTTACAACTAGTATGAAACTGGTATTTCCTGACTAGTAGATAACTGGTATATTCTGGTCGAAATCTGACAATTGATATCTCATAGGACATCAACACGTAAAAAATACCAGTTGCTTATATGGAAAAAAAGACAGAACACTGACTAGTTGGGCCCGGTGCACCAACTAGTTGTAAAGTAGTTTTCAACTGTTGTTGTTGTTGTTGTTGTTGTTAACAGCAAAATACTCCCCGAAGGTTTTGGGGAGTGATGCCGAAGTTGACAGTCCTTGGCCGGATATGACCCCGGTACGCTGCGGTACTCCCTTGCGGTACTGCCCGACTGTCGTGGTAGCGATTTGGTATGACCAGTGGAACCTTCTAGGTCATGTCATCCCTCCATCCGTGAGGAAGGAGAAGATGGGTAATGAGAGGTGAGAGGCATCATATCCGTAGATCAACCATCGAGTTGCACGTCAATTACCTATGCGCATAATAGTCGCCTCTTACGACCGGTATGCCTACCTCGGGCATATTCTAATCCTCTAACCCGCAGGGGCGGTAGTTTTCAACTCGTTGCTTTCGCTTCAGGGTATACCCAACTAGACTCATAAAACGTTTAAAATTTCATTAAATGTTGCGAGCACCCTTGGGAAAAATTTGTATTGCTGCGTGTGGTATTTTCTCGACTTTAGAGGTACGTAGATAAATACTTGCATGTTTTAAATTACATATTAGTAGGAGTAAAAGAGTCAGCTAGATTTCACCTACACCCATGAGCACGAGGAATTCCGGTAAATGTTTAATTGTTCAAATATTCACATTTGCTATACATACGTAGGTACGTACATATATACATATGTATTAGAGATATACACCGCCGCCGCCGCTCACCTAAGTCATTTTCGGTGCGCCGCCGCGAATAGCTAAACTACCGGCGCGTCTTATATTTTTTTGCGATAATTTAATTACATAGAAGACGAAATAAAAAATATCTATATGGGTACCTACAAAGCGATTTATTAAATGGGGTACTCAAAGACGCGTATTACCAAGATATTTATGTATATGGATGAATTGGCACTGATATGCCGAGCACAAAACATATTTTTAAAATTTTTTGTATGGGTAGGTTTTCGAGATATCGGTAATTTTGTGTTTTTTCAGGTATCACTTCATTTAAAAGCTAAAAATCTCGCTAGAGGTTATGACAACCTGTTGGTATATCGCCGTCAATAGTTTAGTAGTTTTTACTTCATTTAAAAATTATTTTCACCAATGTTACAGAAGCGATGGACGCAAGCAATACCTCGTTCGAGAGGAAATCAAAATACGCTTCCAACGACGTATAATATATAGGGGTGGTCCAAACCATCGCTGAACAATAGCTGGCCAAAGTCGGAATTTTGTCGAATTTTTACGATTTTTGGTAAAATTTGATTTTGAAAAAGTTTTTTTATGCGAAGTTGTAAAAATCAGGAACTTTTTATTTTTTTAAAATTAGTGTGTATAATTATTGGCGGCCGCCCTGGTGTAGCGGTTAAGTGTTCGGCCTTCTACACCAAGTCGCGGCGGTTCGATGCCCGACAAAAGTAACATCAAAAATTAGAATTTTTCTAAACGGGGTCGCCCCTCGGCAGTAGTTTGGCAAACTCTCCGGGTGTATTTCTGCCATGAGAAGCTTCTCAGCAAAAAATCCTTTGCTTTGCAAGTGCCGTTCGGAGTCGGCAAAAAACTGTAGGTCCCGCCAACTTGTAGGAAAACTCAAAAAGCAACACACCACAAGTTGGAAAGAGAAGCTCGGCTAAAAATCTCGTTAGAGGTTATGATAACCTGTTGGTATTTCGCCGCCATTAGTTAGTTAGTTAGTGTATAATTACGAACACTTTAAGCATAATATTACCAATATCTAGTGAAAACTGTATTTTTGGCAATTTTTTTGTAACTTTCAACATCCCTACTTTTAATAGAATTTTAACAGGTCGATTTCTGTATATTGCAGATATTAAAAAAAAAATCGTAGTGTTAATCGTTACTAAGCCAATAGAGGCCAAATCAACCGATTTTGGAAGTTTTGTCTGTCTGTCTGTCTATCTTTCTGTCTGTATGTCTGTCTTTCTGTCTGTATGTTTGAGGTCGTATCACTCGAAAAATGCTTAATGGAATTAAATGAAACTTTCACCATTGTATTATTAGACGTGCAACTTAAAATTTAAAACATTCCTTATTTCGATAACTCGACCGGTTTCAGAGTTATCGACCAATATACGCATATAGTACGAACTCATGTTTGGTCACCCCTGCTCCACGTATTGGTTGATAACTCTAAAACCGGTTGAGTTATCGGAATAAGGGATATCTTAAATTTTAAGTTGAGCGTCTAATAATGCAATGGTAAAAGTTTCATTTAATTCCATTAAGCAGTTTTTGGGTGATACGAACTCAAACATACAGACCGAAAGATAGACAGACAGACAGAAAGATAGACAGACAGACAGACAAAACTTCCAAAATCGGTTGATTTGGACTCTATTGGCTTAGTAATGATTAAAACTAAGATTTTTGTTTTGAATATCTGCAAAATACAGATATCGACCTGTTAAAATTCTAATACAGTTTTCACTAGATCTTGGTAATATTATGCTTAAAGTGTTTGTAATTAATTAATTTTAGAAAAAATAAAAAGTTCCTGATTTTTACAACTTCGCATGAAAAAACATTTTAAAACAAAATAAAATTTTTTCCAAAAATCGTAAAAATTCGACAAAATTCCAACTTTGACCAGCTATTGTTCAGCGATGGTTTGGACCACCCCTACATATTATACGTCGTTGGAAGCGTATTTTGTTTTCCTCTCGAACGAGGTATTGCTTGCATCCATCACTTTTGTAACATGGGCGAAAATAATTTTTGAATGAAGTGATACCTGAAACAACACAAAATTACTAATATCTCGAAAACCTAACCATACAAAAAATTTAAAAAATACGTTTTGTGCTCGGCATATCAGTGCCAATTCACCCATATACATGAATACCTTGGTATTTTTTGGCTGTAAACTAGTGTTATGAATGTGAAAACATAAACTAAATATCTCAATTCTATCATAAGTTATGCGCGAAAAACCGCGCGGAACCCCCGAAGATTACACTTTCTGATAAGAGAAACACAGAATTTGCATTTATAAATTGAAATTTCTCCTAAAATATGAGTTTCGTTCGACTCGGGTTCTTCATTCGGTGATCTGTCCAACACAAAGGAAACAAATTCCTAACCATGCTACACTCTCGGAGTCATACATAAAAACGTAAGATTATTGTTCACAGAAATGAAATGTCTTCGTCAGTGTTTATGCAAAACAACGTAAGCGACAGTTTGGTCAAAAATAAGATTTGGTTACCAGGGCTTCAGGGTACCGGGATCCATTCATTAGTAACAAAAAAGTCGGGGTTTGTGCAATAGAATGTTAAAAAACGACCTTTGAATTTGACCCACCACATATTGGCTTGTACAAAAGTTAAACAGTTTTTAGTCTCTCCTGTAAAATTTAAATGACTACATTTACGTGGTTTTGCATTTGTTCGTTACCTTGGTTTGATAAACACCGACAATTTGCTGTTGTATGAAAAAACTTTAAATATAAAATAAACTTACAAACCGAAAGTTATGTTCAAACCGAAAAATTGTGATGAAAAACGACTTTATCAACTTGGGTTATTTGCCAAAAAATTGACAGGTGTCACACGTTAAAAATTTATCCCAATGTTTATACCCAGTGGGTATGTATATCAAAAAATGTTTGTCAGTTCAATAAAAATCTCAACAATTGAAATTATGAAGTTTTCAAATTCAACAAGCGATTTTTAAAACAACCACTCTATAAAAAGGATCCTACGCCGTCGCCGCCGATTTTAATATATACATATGTAATAATTAAATAGAACATGACATAATTATTGTATTTTATCATTGTTCTAGTATACAAATATCAAAGTAAATTAAAGTTAACAACCATTACCTGCGTCAATGTCTAAACATTTTTTCAGCAACATAAAATCATATCCCAACATTAAAAACAACAAGACTGAAACCGAAACCGAAACCGTAACCGATTAAAACCGATTCATTTTTCAAAACCAAAACCGAAACCGTAACCGTTATTTTGATCTGAAAAAGAACGAAACCGAAACCGTTTCAAAAACCGCGACCGGTTCCAAACGGTTTTGAATTTTTTTTAATGTCTCACTTCTTTTAGTGGGGACATAGGTATTTTATTTTACAAACAGGCACCCTGAAAACTTTCATGGAAGATTGTTCTGAAAAAGAAAGTTTGACTATAGTTGAATGAAGCCATCGAAAAAAATTTAGTAGATCCGAAAAAGAAATGTTCAGAAATGTTTTTGACAATTTTTAACATTTTTCTAATCAAAAAGGAGAGTTAATTTTAGGAGTTTGTTTTGCAGAAATTTCATCCATGCATAGCGTTAATAAAATGTATTATTTAATTGAGAAATTCCAGCTTGACCGCAGGAAAAAAGGTATTTATTTTTTTCGTGTTTTTATTTGGAAACCGAAACCGGAACCGAAACCGAAAAACTTTGCAAAACCGAAACCGTAGCCGGAACTTTATTTTAATCGGTTTCATACCTTGATTAAAAATCAATGAGATTGGACCAATATAACACATCGCCCCCATATAGTCGATAGTTCCGATAATTTCGGTATGAGCTAAGTTAAATTCACACAGGCTGTACTGGGAATCGAACAGTGAAAATCATGACGCTTATTCATGAAAGGTATATAGCCTTCGGCACAGCCGAAGACAGCTTTCCTTACCTGTTTTCTATGTATACAAATCGACGTGCCATACGAAAAGTAAAGCTTTCGGCAGAATCAGTCCGTCACGTACTTGCCGGAAAAGGAAGAAACTGACAGCCGAGTAGGATGTGTGTATTTTGCATGTAAAACGCTAGATTGATAAAGTATCAGTCAACGGATCCGGCATCCTTTGCCAATATTCTATTTTGACGGAACGGCAGCTGCGTGACAAATGTCAAAATCAATTTTACCGCCAATTTGACAACGCGTTTGTGAAAATTGTGAAAAAGCAAATTTAACCAAAGTAAGTTTTTAAAATTTTCCATGTTTTTAAACGAAATTTTGCATTTGTTATGTTTTTTATACCTTTCATGAACATCAAATGGTATTATAACTTTGGTCCGATGTTTGTAAGTATGAGAAGAAGAAGAGATAGACCAACTAATAAGTATACCGTTATGATCAGGACGATGAGTTGATTCGATTTAGCCATATCCGTCTGTCCGTCTGTTTGTACGCAAACTAGTCCCTCAATTTTAGAGATATCTCGATGAAATTTGGTATGGAGGCGTTATTTTATATGAGAATAATCATTCGTCGGAACCAGCATGATCGGACCAAAACTACTCATAGCTCCCATACAATCGATTGTTCCGATAAACGGATTTCGGGCTATAACTTCTGTAATTAAAGAGCTAGTAACGTGAAATTTTGTAAGTATTGCTGTTTTTATATGTGAAATATCAATGTTGAAAAACACTGAGATGGGATAAATATTTCATATAGCTCCCATACAATCGATTGTTCCGATAAACGGATTTTGGGCTATAACTCCTGTAATTATATAGGTAGGGTCGTAAAATTTCTGTTAGAATGTGAAATGTCGATGTTAAAAATCAATGAGATTGGACCAATAAAACACATCGCCCCAAATAATCGATAGTTCCGATAATTTCGGTATGATCTAAAGTTAAATTCACACAGGCTGTACTGGGGATCGAACAGTGAAAATCGTGGCGCTTATTCATGAAAGGTATATAGCATTCGGCACAGCCGAAGACAGCTTTCCTTACTTGTTTTTAATAATTTTCGTTTTGCGCTAATTACTTTGTTGACATATATGTGTACTTCAACATGACGTACGTCAATCGCTATGTGCCATCCCTGTGCGGCACGTACGTTTTGTCACGACGTACGTCACGTACATGACGTATTGACGGACTGATTCTGCCGAAAGCTTAACACCAAAAATGTTGTGTCTGACGAAAACTAACACTGTCATTTTGTGTTTGACGTCTGAGCTATCATTCGTCATACATAATGAGATCCTTACACTTTCATATTGTTTCTGAAGTAAATGTACTGCCTAAAAGTTTTAGTTTTCGTCAGACACAAAATGAAAGTGTTAGTTTTCTTACGGAATCTTAAAAGTGTTAGTTTTCGTATGGCACTTCGAAATAGTCGATGATTTCCATAGAGTAAATAAATAAAATAAAATAAAGGGCAAGTCATGTAAGTACCTAATGCGACTATTTGCTTTTTGGACTAGTAAATTTTGTTGAATGATTTTTGAACTAGTATGGGCCTGGTATTTTACAACCAGTATGATTCCAGCATATTATGACTGGTATGTTCTGGTCGAAATATGATAATTCATCATCATCATTTATTGGCGCTTAACCGCCTAAGCGATTTTGGCCGTTGCATATCAAAGCACGCCAGTCATTCCTTTTTAGCGATAACTGACGCTAATTGGAAACCCCAAGGGAGTTCAAGTCATTCTCCACCTGTTGTTTCCATCTCAGTCGAGGCCTCCCCCTTCCTCTGCTGCCGAATTCAGGCGACGATAGGAAAACCTTCTGTGCTGGAGCTTCTTTGTCCATTCGCATAACATGGCCCAGCCAGCGGAGTCTTTGGGCTTTAATTCGCTGGACTATGGTCAGATCTGCGTAGAGCTCGTACCGCTCATCGTTAAATTTCCTTCGATACTCGCCGTTGGCATCACGGGAAGGACCATAAATCTTCCGGAGAACTTTTCTCTCAAATACTCCAAGGGCCATCTCATCTTCTCTTGACATTGTCCATGAATCTGAGCCATACATCAGGACAGGTATGATGAGAGACTTATAGAGCGTGATCTTTGTTCTTCGAGAGAGGACTTTACTTCTCAATTGCCTACTCAGTCCAAAGTAGCACTTGTTGGCAAGAGTGATTCTCCGCTGGATTTCTAGACTGATATTATTTTCGGTGTTAATACTGGTTCCCAAATAGACGAAGTCCCTCATAGTTTCAAATTTGTAACTATCAACAGTGACATGGCTGCCAAGGCGCAGGTGCGCCGATTCTTTCTTTGATGACAGCAAATACTTCGTATTGTCCTCGTTCACGGCAAGACCCACTTTTTTCGCTTCCTTATCCAGTCCAGAGATGGCAGCGCTTACGGCGCGGTTGTTAAGGCCAATGATATCAATATCATCGGCATACGCCAGCAATTGCACGCTCTTGTAAAAGATTGTACCATTGCGGTTTAGCTCTGCTGCTCGAATTATCTTCTCCAGCATCAGATTGAAGAAATCGCACGAAAGGGAGTCGCCCTGTCTGACGCCTCGTTTGGTTTCAAATGGCTTAGAGAGGTCCTTCCCGATTCTGACGGAGCTGTTGGTATTGCTCAACGTCATTTGGCAAAGCCGTATAAGCTTTGCAGGGAAGTCAAATTCAGACATGGCGGCATACAGGCAACTCCTTTTTGCGCTGTCAAAAGCGGCTTTGAAATCGACAAAGAGATGGTGTGTGTCGATTCTTTTATCATGGGTCTTCTCCAGGATTTGTCGTATCGTGAAAATCTGGTCGATGGTAGACTTACCAGGTCTAAAGCCACACTGATAAGCTCCAATTAGTTTGTCTACGATGGGCTTCAGTCTTTCACACAACATGAAAGAACCTTATATGCAATATTAAGAAGACTAATTCCGCGGTAGTTGGTGCGGTTAGCGGGATCGCCTTTCTTGTGGATTGGGCAAAGCCCACTTAAATTCCAATCCGGAGGCATGCATTCGTCTGACCATATTCTGCATAAGAGCTGATGCATGCTTTTTACCAGCTCTTCGCCTCCGTGTTTGAACAGCTCGGCGGGTAGTCCGTCTTTTCCAGGCGCTTTGTTGTTTTTGAGCCGGGATATCGCTATCCTCACTTCATCATAGTCAGGTGGTGGGACGACTTTTCCATCGCCAGGGATTGGGGTATCGCGTTCGACATCTCCCTCGCAATTTAGCAGTGAGGAGAAGTGCTCCCTCCATAATTTAAGTACACTTTGTACGTCGGTTACCAGGTCGCCATTATTGTCCTTACAGGAGCTTGCCCCGGTCTTAAAACCTTCCGTCATCCACCGGATCTTTTCATAGAATTTTCGGGCATCATTCCTGTCAGCCAGCATCTCAAGCTCCTCACACTCACGCCTTTCGGCCTCACTTTTCTTTTTTCTGAAAAGGCGTCTCTCTTCCTTCTTTGCCTCACGATATTGTTGCCATACACTGCGGGTTGCGCCCGTTCGCAACGTCTCCTTGTAGGCAGCGTCCTTTTTTTCGAGGCAGTTTTGCATTCCTCATCGTACCAGTTGTTCTTGCGGGCTCGCTGGAACCCTATAGTGGCCTCAGCGGCGGTACGCAATGAGTGAGAGATATGCTTCCATTGCTCGGTTACATCGTTAGGTCGCGGATTGCCCTCTGCTAGCAGGTGTGAGAGTCGAGTGGAGAAATTATCAGCTGTCTGTGTCACGCGCAACTTCTCGACGTCAAACTTTCCTTCCGTTACTGTGCGCACTTTCTTCGTTGCACAGAGGCGTGTGCGTATCTTGGCTGCGACAAGATAATGGTCAGAGTCAATATTGGGACCACGCAGTGTACGCACGTCTAGAACGGTGGAGCTATGTCTGCCGTCAATCAAGACATGATCAATCTGGTTTCTAGTTCTTTGATCAGGGGACAGCCAGGTGGCTTGGTGTATTCGCTTATGCTGGAACCTGGTACTACTTATGACCATATTGCGGGAAGCGGCGAAGTCAATCAACCTAGTGCCGTTGGGGGATGTTATATCGTGGAGACTGAATTTTCCAACTGTAGGACCAAAGACTCCTTCCTTGCCCACCTTGGCATTAAAGTCGCCGAGCACGATTTTGATATCATGCTGGGGGCAGCGATCATAAGTCTGTTCAAGTTTATCGTAGAAGGAGTCCTTCTCTGCGTCGTCCGTCTCCTCAGTCGGCGCATAGGCGCAGATAAATGTTATGTTGAAAAACCTCGCCTTGATGCGGATCGCAGCGAGACGCTCGTCCACAGGAGTGAACGCTAATACTTGGCGGCGAAGTCTCTTTCCCACCACGAATCCTACACCACGCGCTTTGCCGCGTGTCTGGCCATTGTAGTATACGTCACAAGGACCGATGGTCGTCTTTCCTTGCCCCGTCCATCGCATTTCCTGCAGGGCGGTTATGTCGGCCTTTGCGCCTACGAGGACATCAACCAGTCGGGCAGCGGCACCGTCCCTTGAAAGGGTCCGGACATTCCCGGTACATGCCCTAATATCCAAATCATTATGCCTTATTCGTTTTGCCGGGTCGTCAACATTAAAGGGGGTTCTCATCCGAGGCTTTGATTTTGTTTTCATTGGAATTAAGTTTTTTACGTGGCGGGTCCCAAACCTAGCGCACAACCCGTTTCGGGGTTTTTGGAAAATATTTACACATTTATATATCGAGCCGCTTGCTTCAAGACGGACGCCCGCTTGCAGCCGCACCTCATGGTGAACAGACGCTACGCAAAAACTTCGGTGAGCCCTTAAACCAAGTATGTCAGAGTGGCCCCACCGGGGCTCCCTATCTCTCTGCCGCGAGCCTAGGTAGCTCCCGTTGCCCAGAGTACACGAACGAGGACGCAAGAGTCGGGATTGAGCAAGGTCACTTAGCAACCACACTCCATTACACTCCAAAAATATGATAATTGCTTACATGAAAAAAAGACTGACTAGTTGGGCCTGGTGTACAAGCTAATTATACCTTTCATGAACATGAAATGGTATTATAACTTTGGTCCGATGTTTGTAAATATGAGAAGAAGAAGAGATAGACCCATCAATAAGTATACCGAAATGATCAGGATGACGAGATGAGTTGATTTAGCCATGTCCGTCTGTCCGTCTGTCTGTTTGAACGCAAACTAGTCCCTCAATTTTTGAGATATCTGGCTGAAATTTTGTATGTGGCCACCATTTTGTAATATAGGAATCATTTGTCGGAACTGACAAGATCGGACCAGTATAACATATAGCCCCCATACAACCGATTGTTCAGATATAAGGTTTTTTGGCCAAAACTTCCGCAATTAAAAAGTTAGAAACGTAAAATTTTGCAACTCGAGTACTTTCTATTTATGTAGTGTATATAGTGAAAATCAACCAGATCGGGCAAATGTAACATATAGCCCCCATACAACCGATTGTTCAGATATAAGGTTTTTTGGCCAAAACTTCTGCAATTAAAAAGTTAGGAACGTAAAATTTTGCAACTCGAGTACTTTCTATTTATGTAGTGTATATAGTGAAAATCAACAAGATCGGGAAAATGTAACATATAACCCCCATACAACCGATTGTTCAGATATAAGGTTTTTTGGCCAAAACTTCTGCAATTAAAAAGTTAGGAACGTAAAATTTTGCAACTCGAGTACTTTCTATTTATGTAGTGTATATAGTGAAAATCAACAAGATCGGGCAAATGTAACATATAGCCCCCATACAACCGATTGTTCAGATATAAGGTTTTTTGGCCAAAACTTCTGCAATTAAAAAGTTAGGAACGTAAAATTTTGCAACTCGAGTACTTTCTATTTATGTAGTGTATATAGTGAAAATCAACCAGATCGGGCAAATGTAACATATAGCCCCCATACAACCGATTGTTCAGATATAAGGTTTTTTGGCCAAAACTTCTGCAATTAAAAAGTTAGGAACGTAAAATTTTGCAACTCGAGTACTTTCTATTTATGTAGTGTATATAGTGAAAATCAACAAGATCGGGAAAATGTAACATATAACCCCCATACAACCGATTGTTCAGATATAAGGTTTTTTGGCCAAAACTTCTGCAATTAAAAAGTTAGGAACGTAAAATTTTGCATCTCGAGTACTTTCTATTTATGTAGTGTATATAGTGAAAATCAACAAGATCGGCCAAATTTAACATATAGCCCCCATACAACCGATTGTTCAGATATAAGGTTTTTTCCCCAAAACTTCTGCAATTAAAAGTTAGGAACGTAAAATTTTGCAACTCGAGTACTTTCTATTTATGTAGTGTCATCATCATCATTTATTTGCGCTTAACCGCCTAAGCGATTTTGGCCGTCGCCTATCAAAGCACGCCAGTCATTCCTTTTTAGCGATAACTGACGCCAATTGGAAACCCCAAGGGAGTTCAAGTCATCCTCCACCTGTTGTTTCCATCTCAGTCGAGGCCTCCCCCTTCCTCTGGACTATGGTCAGATCTGCGTAAAGCTCGTACAGCTCATCGTTAAATCTCCTTCGATACTCGCCGTCGGCATCACGGGAAGGACCATAAATCTTCCGGAGAACTTTTCTCTCAACTACTCCAAGGGCCATCTCATCTTCTCTTGACATTGTCCATGAATCTAAGCCATACATCAGGACAGGTATGATGAGAGACTTATAGAGCGCGATCTTTGTTCTTCGAGAGAGGACTTTACTTCTCAATTGCCTACTCAGTCCAAAGTAGCACTTGTTCGCAAGAGTGATTCTCCGTTGGATTTCTAGACTGATATTATTTTCGGTGTTAATGCTGGTTCCCAAATAGACGAAGTCCCTCACAGTTTCAAATTTGTAACTATCAACAGTGACGTGGCTGCCAAGGCGCAGGTGCGCCGATTCTTTCTTTGATGACAGCAAATACTTCGTCTTGTCCTCGTTGACCGCAAGACCCACTTTTTTCGCTTCTTTATCCAGTCCAGAGAAGGCAGCGCTTACGGCGCGGTTGTTAAGGCCAATGATATCAATATCATCGGCATACGCCAGCAATTGCACGCTCTTGTAAAAGATTGTACCATTGCGGTTTAGCTCTGCTGCTCGAATTATCTTCTCCAGCATCAGGTTGAAGAAATCGCACGAAAGGGAGTCGCCCTGTCTGAAGCCTCGTTTGGTTTCAAATGGCTCAGAGAGGTCCTTCCCGACTCTGACGGAGCTGTTAGTATTGCTCAACGTCATTTGGCAGAGCCGTATAAGCTTTGCAGGGAAGTTAAATTCAGACATGGCGGCATACAGGCAACTCCTTTTTGCGCTGTCAAAAGCGGCTTTGAAATCGACAAAGAGATGGTGTGTGTCGATTCTTTTATCATGGGTCTTCTCCAGGATTTGGCGTATCGTGAAAATCTGGTCGATGGTAGACTTACCAGGTCTAAAGCCACACTGATAAGGTCCAATCAGCTTGTCTACGATGGGCTTCAGTCTTTCACACAATACGCTAGAAAGAACCTTATATGCGATATTAAGAAGGCTGATTCCGCGGTAGTTGGTGCGGTTAGCGGGATCGCCTTTCTTGTGGATTGGGCAGAGCACACTTAAATTCCAATCTGGAGGCATGCACTCGTCTGACCATATTCTGCATAAGAGCTGATGCATGCTTTTTACCAGCTCTTCGCCTCCGTGTTTGAACAGCTCGGCGGGTAGTCCGTCCTTCCCAGGCGCTTTGTTGTTTTTGAGCCGGGATATAGCTATCCTCACTTCATCATAGTCAGGTGGTGGGACGACTTTTCCATCGTCAGGGATTGGGGTATCGGGTTCGACGTCTCCCTCGCAATTTAGCAGTGAGGAGAAGTGCTCCCTCCATAATTTAAGTACACTCTGTACGTCGGTTACCAGGTCGCCATTATTGTCCTTACAGGAACTTGCCCCGGTCTTAAAACCTTCCGTCATCCGCCGGATCTTTTCATAGAATTTTCGGGCATCATTCCTGTCAGCCAGCATCTCAAGCTCCTCACACTCACGCCTTTCGGCCTCACGTTTCTTTTTTCTGAAAAGGCGTCTCTCTTCCTTCTTTGCCTCACGATAGCGTTGCCATACACTGCGGGTTGCGCCCGTTCGCAACGTCTCCCTGTAGGCAGCGTCCTTTTTGTCCGAGGCAGTGCTGCATTCCTCATCGTACCAGTTGTTTTTGCGGGCTCGCTGAAACCCTATAGTGGCCTCAGCGGCGGTACGTAATGAGTGAGAGATATGCTTCCATTGCTCGGTTGCATCGTTAGGTCGAGGATTGCTCTCCGATAGCAGGTGTGAGAGTCGAGTGGAGAAATTGTCAGCTGTCTGTGTCGTGCGCAGCTTCTCGACGTCAAACTTTCCTTCCGTTACTGTGCGCACTTTCTTTGCTACACAGAGGCGTGTGCGTATCTTGGCTGCAACAAGATAATGGTCCGAGTCGATATTGGGACCACGAAGGGTACGCACGTCCAGAACGGTGGAGCTATGTCTGCCGTCGATCATGACATGTTCAATCTGGTTTCTTGTTCTTTGATCAGGAGACAGCCATGTGGCTTGGTGTATTCGTTTATGCTGGAACCTGGTACTACTGATGACCATATTGCGAGCAGCGGCGAAATCAATCAACCTAGTGCCGTTGGGGGATGTTATATCATGGAGACTAAATTTTCCAACTGTTGGACCAAAGACTCCTTCCTTGCCCACCTTCGCATTAAAGTCGCCGAGCACGATTTTGATATCATGTTGGGGGCAGCGATCATAAGTCTGTTCAAGTTTATCGTAGAAGGAGTCCTTCTCTGCGTCGTCCGTCTCCTCAGTCGGCGCATAGGCGCAGATAAATGTTATGTTGAAAAATTTCGCTTTGATGCGGATCGCAGCGAGACGCTCGTCCACGGGGGTGAACGCTAGTACTTGGCGGCGAAGTCTCTTTCCCACCACGAATCCTACACCACGCGCTTTGCCGCGTGTCTGGCCACTGTAGTATACGTCACAAGGTCCGATGGTCGTCTTTCCTTGTCCCGTCCATCGCATTTCCTGCAGGGCGGTGATGTCAGCCTTTGCGTTAACGAGGACATCAACCAGTCGGGCAGCGGTACCGTCCCTTGAAAGGGTCCGGACATTCCCGGTACATGCCCTAATATCCAAATCATTATGCCTTATTCGTTTTGCCGGGTCGTCAACAGTAAAGGGGGTTCTCATCCGAGGCTTTAATACATTTTTCATTGGACTAAATTTTCTTTACGTGTCGGGTCCCAAACCCAGCGCACAACCCGTTTCGGGGTTTTTGGAAAATATTTACACATTTATATAGCGAGCCGCTTGCTTCAAGACAGACGCCCGCTTGCAGCCGCACCTCATGGTGAACAGACGCTGCGCAAAAACCTCGGTGAGCCCATAAACCAAGTATGTCAGAGTGGCCCCACCGGGGCTCCCTCTCTTTCTGCCGCGAGCCTAGGTAGCTCCCGTTGCCCAGAGTGCACGAACGAGGACGCAAGAGTCGGGATTGAGCCAGGTCACTTAGCAACCACACTCCATTACACTCCATTTATGTAGTGTATATAGTGAAAATCAACAAGATCAGGCAAATGTAACATATAGCCCCCATACAACCGATTGTTCAGATATAAGGTTTTTTTGGCCAAAACTTCTGCAATTAAAAAGTTAGGAACATAAAATTTTGCAACTTGAGTACTTTCAATTTATGTAGTGTGTAGAGGAAAATCAAGAAGATCGGGTAAATATAACATATATTTAGCCCCATACAACCGGTTGTTCCGATATAAGGTTTTTTGGCCAATACTTCCGCATTTAAAAAGTTAGGAACGTAAAATATTTCACCTTTAGTACTTTCTACATATGTAATGTGTATAGTGTAAGTCAGTACAATTGAACACGTATAATATATAGCCTCCATACAATCGATTGTTCCGATAACTCGGATCCTATTATTTTGTAAGTTTTTTTTAAATTATAACAAAGATGTGTAATGTGTATAGTAAATATAGTTAAATTGAAACAGGCTGTACTGGGGATCGAACAGTGAAAATCGTGACGCTTATTCATGAAAGGTATATAGCCTTCGGCACAGCCGAAGACAGCTTTCCTTACTTGTTTTAAAGTAGTTTTAACCTAGTTGCTTTCGCTGCAGGGATGAATACACATGAAGCTACATCACCCGTATTTAAAAATCATTTTTCCACTTAAAGCCACCCGAAATAATTTTATTTGGATTTTTTATGTTTAAAGCCCGTTTCGGGAGACGGCCGCCAATTGCCTTACTGAAAGTAATATCAAAAGTAGTTGGAAAAAGTCTTATCAAAACCTGGTTCGTCGCTCTGTCGTTAAAAGTTTATCTATAAAAATGCATCTGAGTTAGCATATGGTATTTGGTTCCGGCACAAGCAATTTGATGTAACGTGACTTTATTTGCTAGGATTTGATGTGACTGAATGCGGAATGATTTCTTGATATGCTGTGTGATGTGATACGATTCGAAACGATGTGATCTGATACAATGTCGTGATATCAGTTTCATACGATATTATCATTAGAATGTTTTTATTATTATCATTAGAATGCTTTTTTGATAATGAAATTATATCACATATAAGTAGATTACTTCGAATGATCTCACATCGCAATCAGTTCAGGCTTTTTTTGGGATCCTTGAAGGCTCTTTTGAGGATTGTTTACGCACTTTTCAGGGATACTTTTGGACCTTTCCAAAATCATTTCAGGATTGTTTTCATGATAATTTGGGACGATTTCCTGATTTTTTTCAGACTTCTGGACTTTTTTGGGATCATTGGCAGAATATCTTCATTTTTTAATAATGAATATGTATTCTTTATTTGGATAATTTTTTCTTCTGCTCCTTAAGAAAGGAAATCTTTATAATAAATCCGCTTGACTGGATTTTTTTTGTTTATCGTTTCATGTTCACTAAATTATGATACAATATGTAGTACATGTACCTTCGGCGCGAACATATATATCTTTTCCAATGCAGGGATTCTTATTTTATTCGTAGTAAACATTTGTGGGTGGCCGTTTCTTGTTTCTATTCAAGGACACCACAACAGCTACTCATTCACGATGAATACCCTACCGAATCAGTGGAATCGCAAAGACACATAGAGACAAATACTATGTATATACAAATATTATGACATATTTACAATATAACCAGGAATATAACTGGAAAATAAACTATTCAATCAGCTCAATTACTTCCAGTCTGAAAAATTTAAGCACTCTGTCATTATAAGCAAATAAATATATGTATATAATATATATATATAGACTTTAGGGTAACTCACTTTACGCATACAAAATCAATTGGTACATATTTTAACTTGCCGCGACTTATCACATATTTGTCAAACCTTCGCTTAAAAGTTATGATTTGTCTTGGCACATGATACTCGAAGTAATCACAAGCAGGATATAAATGTCTTCAAATGACGAACAATGGTCAGTATGTGGGGATTTCGTCTGGATGGATTATCTTATGATAATCTTAGAGTTATATAACACATCAAATAACTAAACATCAAATCAAGCAATATAATATAGAATTTGATCACTTCGAATAATCTCACATCCCTCACATAATTACATTCGATTCAAGACTTGATCAAATATTAATCATCACATCAGCAACACATCAAATATCATATCTTAAGACAAATGCTGTACTTAAATAACAAAACCTCACTCAAGATCATGCTATCATATTTTCATGTGATAGAAAACAGGGAAATTCGCAACTGTAGAACATGTTCTTAGTTAATTATAATTTTTTTATCCATCAAAAACTTTAATTTGCAAAGGAAGCAAAAAAAATTTTGACAAGCACTCTAATGTAAGCAAATACTTTGCAGGTGTGCATCGTTTTAATGGTATTGGCTTGGTGAGTGTCAATGTCGTTCAATGTCCTGTCATATTCGTATACATGGTTGAGGTATAGGATTAATCTGAACTGTCGTAATATAAGTATTTATACACGCACAGCCATGCATTTTTATGAATGAAGGGTGATTCGTAGCAGAACTTTTTCGGTTTTCGGGAACAATTTCGAATAAATATTAAACCAAAATCGTATGATTCAGGTTTAACTGATTTTGTGGAAGATTATTTTCCAAAAACTGGTAGAAAAATATCCCTATTGGAATCTAAGAAATTTTCTAATTTTAGGGGCTACCGCTTAGGTGTATAGCAAGCTTAATGTTGAAAGCTATATAGGGTTACTTGACCACTGCAGACTGGCGAGGCCATTTTTAAAAACTTTATTGGACGCTCGATACCCGAGCTTTAACATGGTAGACCCTTGCCTACTAGAAAACACTCTGGCCCCAAATTGTATCCAGCAGAAGCCACATATTGAAACACCCTTTATATAGATCATATGTATATTCTATTGAACTCGTGATTGTCGTCGCACAACTGCATTAATCATACCATATAGTATTTATGAATTGCAGCCATTGTCCATAAGTCGTTTTAGACATTCGATGTGACCACAAGTCAAGATGACACTCGCAAAACTTCTTAATTTTGCTAACATGTATAATACTTTTTACTTGAAAACCCTTTTTTTATTCCCTTTATTCTGAACGCAAACATTATCTTACACTTTGAGGTAGGTACACCACTGAAAGTTGCGGTGTTTGCATAAATTTGGAGGCGGTTCCTGGAAAATGTTTGATTAATTATTATTAGATATAGGGTTTCGTCGCTCTTTATTACAACTTAACTATCGTCCTTGACTTAACAATAAATAAAATACATATTTCAAATCAATATCTAAGCAATTTGTAGCCGTCGTGAATGATTTTTTTTTCTCAGAGGAAATTTCGTTCCAGGTAAAGTTGGCATCCACATAGCTAGATTTGGGAGCCACCCTTCGAATTTTTTTGTTCGAATATTGCAGTGTCACCTGGTTCTGGAGCATGTGTCAAGTTCAAAGTCTCTAGATTCGCGAGAAGCTAGTGAAATGTTGATCACATTGCTCCTTCCGTTTTTCAGTGATTTACAGTTATCCAGATCAGCGCGCCATCTAGAGGAATTTAGAAACTGTTGCGAAGGGTAAGGGCAATGTAAATTTATTATACTTTCTTGTACCATAAAAGGCTATACAGGATTTTATTGTGCTAATAAGTATCACACAATAGACAGTGACGGATTAACCCTAAGGCAGAATAGGCCACTGCCTATAGGCCCCGCATAGATCCGGGGCCTCGTCCACCCACAAAAAATATTTGTTCTAATGAACGAAAACTTTATTTGAAAACTGGTATGAAATTTTCCAACAACAATATTAAATCAATTCACGATTAATATCTTATGATAGTCCGGTCAAAATAAACATTTGAAAAAGCATTATTTTCCACAGATCCAAATTTTGGAAGAGAGCTCAGATTCGCCGTCAGAAAGAAAACTTCAAAGGTCCCCATCGATCCCATGTGTGCTAAAAAAGTTATTCGGGGCCAAATTCAAAATTTGAGGCTCTAAAGATTTTTCTCGAAAACGGTAAGTTTCTACAAATATGGTCGTGAAATGTTTTCTCTAAGAGCAACCAGTTCTGAGATATCGCGGTTGTAAAGTTTGCTCTGGAAAATATATGAAAATATATGCCACGTACAGCCTTTTCGTGCCTAGAAAAATTTTCACTTGCCGTTTATTTGTCTCGAAGTTTCTCATCGACAATGAAAATTTTTGTAAACCCCCTAGTTTTCGGGCTAGATCCACCTTTTCTCCATGAATAATATAAAAAAATACTGGTCTGGTAAATTTAGTTTATCTTGTATAAAAAAACTCCCACAGAGCCAAATTTTTTCAGAGCCTAGTTTCACCCCTGGAAGAAAACTGCAAAAGTCCCCATCGATCCCATTTGGCATATAAAGTTATTCGGGGATAAAAAACGAGAAAAATCCAAGTAGGAGGGGTTTTTTTTTTATGTTTCTCGACTTTTGCCCCCAAATAAATTTTTGATTTTTAAGCTTTCTACAAAAATTCCTCTCCGTGGGAATTTTCGCTATGTAAGATATCTCCATTTTCCCAAAATAGTATTTTTGGATATTATGGATGGAGAAAAGGTGGCTCTAGCTCGAGAACTGGGGAACTTCGTGAAAAATAAACGGTAAAACAAAATTTTTTTACGAATACTTAAGTTTTAGAGAAAGATCCCGAGAAGTCCGTACGTGGCATATATATATATATTTTCATATAATTTCAACCACTTCGATAAGGGGATGCCAGTCTACGAAGGTAAGCATAACATAAATAACCACCAATAAGTCGGCGTATATTATGATTGACCGTCGAAACATCTATAAGTGTATTCACCACAATACATGCCAAAATGTTACTTTGCTGTTAAATATACCATTTTCATCCATATGGTTTCTTCAAAAAAATGCATGGTCTAGAGGCCCCGACAGGATTTTTGACTACGGCCCCCGAAGGTGTTAATTCGGCCCTGATAATAGATAATGGGAAAATGTCATACCCTGTGCCACTTAATTGTCAGAAAGTTTCTAGTCCATTTTTTCTCACTCACAAGGAGCCGATGTTCTGAATCACCGTGACTTGTCGGACTATGTTAAGAGTTTTCAGCATGTTCCCTCTCCAAATTCCTCCGTTACAAGGTTTTGGTGTTGTAAGTCTTTATAATCATAAATTTCTCGGGGTGGGATTTTTGTAGTTCTTGACAAACTCAAATGTGCTGCTGTCCTTATTGACAAGGCTGTCAAGTCGGTGACCTAAAAATATACCGTAATATTGTCTGTACAATAATAAGTAATTCGGCTTGGGGTTGCTTTATGTAATATTTACATACATTTTGAGAATTAAATATCCTCACCTTCCTGTAAAAAATGATAATAATAATATAGAATCAAATAATTTTCATAGACAATCACTGTATATGTATTTAACTATAGGCAATAAGTTCTGACTCAACCCGGAAGGATGTGAGCTACAATTTCATAAAGTTGAAGGTAAGTTAAGCTATTAACACGTGATGACGAAATTCATAAAAACACATTTCGATTCACCTATAAATTTTAGATTGAAAGTAGGGTAAAATGATGGCAATTTAGAACGTAATATCTACATTTTATTTAGAATGGGAACTCACCAACTGTAAAACTATGAATGAAAAAATATTTTTATAATACATATGTAGGTATAAAATAATTATTGTGTACAAGATATATGTATTTTATATGGAATGTATGCCCAAGCTACTACATACATATATATGTTATATAGCTGTTCCAGTGCGTGTAATCGCGAAAGCCGACTAACGGCACCAGCAAAATAGCATCAAAATCAAAACACCTGTTCCTCGAGACATAACAGACACAACACGCAATTGTAATAACAAAGAAACACAATACTGACACGAAAAAATGAATATTAACATAAAGTGTAAATGTAGTCAATAACTTGTTAAATACTATAAGTATATAGACATACATTCAAAGTACTTGAGCATGAGCTACATATGTATATGGGAAAACTATAATAGTCCACGATAGTCCATAGCTCTATATTGAAAAGTTCGTTTGAAATTTCCGAATGCTCAACAAAGAATAATAGAAAAGTAGAAATAAATGACAACGAAACAGGAAATGAGTAACACCGCATAGCAGGGCAACAGTCTGTACTTGAGGTTAATAAACAGAAAACAGGCAGTAAGGACAGTCGTGAAACACAAAGCACATACATATGTACATACAAGCATAAAGTAAGCGCAGACAAGTCTAACTAACTGGAATGCACATACATACAAAGCTTTTGTTTTCGATCTTTTGCTTGTGGAAGTAGGTACTAGGGATTCCAATAGTTTTTTATGTCCCGAAAATCCCGGGATTACTAGACCTAAATCCCGGGTTCACCGAAAATAAATTTTTAAATACATTTAAGTTATCTTGTATATATGTACTTTAAGTAGAACATGATTATGAATGATTCTAAACTTCTACCAAAAACATTAACTCCATTTGCAACACCGCCTGTTTACGCCTTTTTAATTAATCCGAGTAATATATATGATTTAAAGTATGCATTTTCCAAAGAAATTAGCTTATCAGCCATTGGGGGAGCTCGAGAGCATCCTTCGTAATACAGAAAACATGCTTCATAACGAAAACCATACTAATATCAACGACGGTGCCATTTTTAGCAAAAAAAAAAAAAAAATCGGAACAATCCCGGGATCCCGGGATTGAACTTTCAAATCCCGAAAATCCCGAGAGGCTAGAAATCCCGGAAATTGGATTCCCTAGTAAGTACATACATATGTAGCTATTGAAAAAAAGAAGTGAGAGAGAATTCAAATATTCGAGCGCAATAATTTATGAAATATGCATCAATTGGAAATTTGTGCACGTATTGACGATACTTACCTCCTAAAAACGCAAGACAGTGGGCACATCTTAAATTCTTAAGCATAAAAACAAAAATGGATACCAAAAGTAAAATAAAGACTATGTTACCCGCTTAGAACCGTGATCCACCTAGCGATTTATTCAATCAAATATTGCATTGCTACCGGGTTCTGAAGCATGTGTCAAGTTTGAAATCTCTTAGTTATCGGGAAGTTACTCAAAACTCGATCGAAAACGGGGGGAGTTTTTTCAACGATTTTCAGTATACTCGTTCAGAGCGCGACCTAGCAATATATGCCAATATGAGAATCAAAATAAAGTTTTTTTTGAAAAAATATTATTATTCATTATTCATTGTTGGATAAAATAGGGCATTTTTCGGGACTTTATGACTTTATTCGGGTCCAAGAGGGAACTTTTTGGGATAACTTCAGCGGCATGTCGTGATTATTTTGGAACCATGTTGAGATCTACGGGACTGTTTTCGGAATATTTTCTTGAGAATTTTTGAAATTTTTTCGAACTGCAACTGCAGCAACATTTTGGGATCATCTTCCGAAGTTACAAACTAGTCCCGAAAACAATAACGAAATTGCCCTGAAAATGTTAGAAATTTACCCAAAAAAAATCCTAAAATTACGTAGAAAGCAATGATTCTACATCGATCTGAACAATGCAGTAGTCCCGAGAAAAATGATCAAGGACTTGCCTTATCCAACATGAGTCTTATCACCTCAGTGAATCTTCAACACTCCATCACAAATTCGATTAAAAAACGCCCTATCTCAGCTACAAATGCATTGAATTAAATATCTTTGAGATAAGGCCTTTCTTCAACTCATGATTGGAAAGGGAATTTTTGAATTAAATTCTAAAATAGTACGTTGTTGAACCACAATTTGATTAAGGGTAATTTTGAAAGAATATTTTGAAAAAAGCTGATATTGTTGTTGTAACGAGGTGTACCCCTGCCCAAATGTCATACAGGGTCACTCCGCGTATATTGCTCTGGCCGGGTCGATATAAAAAAACGGCCCGGGTCGTTTCGGTACGATGGGTACAGCACAAGCACTGGTGCCGTTCTCGTAGAACCGGCAATACGTAGAAACTAGCCGTGTAGGCCATAGCCGGATCTTCGGGGTCGATTTATAAACAGTTCCATGTTTCATCTAAACAACATACTATACACAAAAACACGCGCTGTCTGTCCAGAAACGACACCAACAACAACATATCAGAGCCCACCCCCCCCGCATAGCTATCAAATGAATGTACATAAAATTGTATTTGTGGGCATGCTTGGATTTTGGAAGGGCTGTTTCGCCACGCGACCGGAAAGGTAAAAACTATCTAATTCATTATAGTGGAAACTCAGTTTGAATCCAACCGCATAACATGCAAAACGTGCAATAAGATAGAGCACGCAGCGCGTATGAAATTTGTCCACAAAAAAGTATAAAACATAAAGTATTTATGAAGTGAACTAAAAAAAAATATATACTACTAAATATATGTATCTATGTAGATATGTAGTACATTCATACTACCCACACAGTTTTAAACTCACAGTACAAATATATCAGCTAAATTTCCCGCTAAATTAGTCAACAACTGTGTTAATGGGTGTGTATGTGTGAAATGAGAATTGTTATAAGATCAAAAGGTCAAATGAGTTTTATACATTTTTGATTGAATTTAGATAGAGTTGAAAATTGAAAAATAAAAATAAACGAGTACTAATATAGTAATAATTGCGCTTTTTACGCCAACAAGTAAAAAAAAATTGCAGCCCGCAATGGGTTAGTCATAAAGGTGCGCAGTAAAGGTATGCTATACCGCAGTGCTCCCTACGGTTATGATTTATCGAATTAATATAATTAAAAGTGAAATTGATTTTATACATATAATAACATACTTAATAATAAGTAATTGAAGTCGACAAAAGGTGAACGTTCGGTCGCACAGCGACAGCGACCAACAACGAAACGACCGCGTAAAAAACCGTCAACGACAATAATTTTCCTCCTAATCATTTTGTACTACTCTGCTCGTCAAGACGTTTACCAGTCCGAGAAAATAGCGCCGATTTCGCTACATTGGCTACCGAATGGATAATGGGTATTTGTTTAGACACAGGTGAGTTTGGGTCGTTTTTTTATTTAGATATGTAAGGGGCGGTAGTTTAGCAACCTGTACCCGTGGAGTTATTTTATTAATATTGATGCGTATCGGTTTTACACTAATGCATTTTTATGGAAATTATTCGGTTTCTATAGTAGTTTTTCGCGTTCTCCCTATACAGATGTATTATGATGGAAATGTGTATGGCGTTTTGCTCAAAAAGTGAAGAATTTTTTGGTGTATTTTTGTAAAAAGAAACCCACCAAATATTGTAGCTTCTTAGAAGGTAAAGCTCTAGTTAGTGTTGATCACAATGAGTTTCATAGATTAACTTTGTAAAAGAATACAAAACATCGGTCCGAAAATCTTCTACAAAAAAACTAATGTGGCTGGACTATTATATTTCATGTAAAAAAATATATAAATAAAATGCATTGAACATTTTATTTCAATTCCAGTCGTAATGTCAACGGCAAAAATTATATACATACGAATATTTGGAAATGAAATTTAATTTGGTTATTAGATATTAGATAATATACGGATATTTGGTAATGAAATTTAATTTGGTTATTAGATATTAGATAATAATTTTGCAATTACTCGGTTCCGTTGTAGCTTGACTTATAATACATTTACACTGCACCAAATGCGGCGCTTTTGGCGAAGTTATTTCGAGAATGTTTGTCCGCAGAATGAATTTGTTGCCAAATTAGACGATTTTAATTTAATAAGACCTAATTTGGTGATCAAATTCAGTCTGCGGATGAACGGTCTCAAAAAGTGACGCATTTGGGGCAGTGTAAATGTAGCTTTAGGCTGAAATTGCTTATTGCTGCAGATATGTATGTATATCCACAAACAAAGCTAAGGAAGATGAGAAGGTGTGTAATTTTGAGTAAAAATATTTTCTTGCTCCGAGATTTTGTCGGAATATATCGACTTCGACTATAGATGGAGTGTAATGGGGTGTGGTTGTATAGTTAGCCAAACAACTCCAACTATGCGACCTTGTTCTATCCCGACTCTTGCGTCCTCGTTCGTGCACTCTGCAACGTGGGGCCACTCTGACATACTCGGTTTAAGGGCTCGCCGAGGTCTTGTTTCGCAGCGTCTGTTCACCATGAGGTGCGGTTGTAAGCAGGTGTCTGTCTTCTAGCAAGTGGCTCGCTATATAAATGTGTGAATATTTTGATTCAAAACCCCGAAAACGGCTTGTGCGCAGGGTTTGTGGCCCGTCTCGTAAAAAATTTACTCCAACGAAAAAGAAAACAAAGCCTCGGTTGAGAACCCGTTTTAATGTTGACGACCCGGCAAAATAAACTAAGGACAATGAGAAGGATATTGGGGCAAGCACGGAATGTCCCGACCCTTTCCAGGGAAGGTACCGCTGCCCGACTGGTTGATGTCCTTGCTAATACAAAGGCTGACATCAGCGCCCTGCAGGAAATGCGATGGACAGGGCAAGGAAAGACGACCATCGGACCTAGTGACGTATACTACAGTGGCCAGCAAATCGCGTGGTGTAGGATTTGTGGTGAGAAAGAGACTTCGCTGCCAAGTACTAGCGTTCACCCCTGTGGACGAGCGTCT
Source organism: Campiglossa producta (assembly GCA_964058755.1). Classification (NCBI taxonomy): domain Eukaryota; kingdom Metazoa; phylum Arthropoda; class Insecta; order Diptera; family Tephritidae; genus Campiglossa; species Campiglossa producta. The sequence goes on from CAXKVI010000003.1 coordinate 98,214,072, forward strand.
CGCTGCATCAAGGCGAGGTTTTTCAACATAACATTTATTAGCGCATAGGCGCCTACTGAGGAGAAAGACGACGCAGTCAAGGACTCCTTCTACGATAAACTTGAACACACCTATGATCGCTGCCTTCAACATGATATCAAAATCGTGCTAGGCGACTTTAATGCCAAGGTAGCAAGGAAGGAGTCTTTGGCCCTACAGTTGGAAAATTTAGTCTCCACGATATAACATCACCCAACGGCAATAGGTTGATTGACTTCGCCTCTGCTCGCAATATGGTCATCAGTAGTACTAGGTTCAAGCATAAACGAATACACCATGCCACCTGGCTGTCCCCTGATCAAAGAACAAGAAACCAGATTGACCATGTCATGATCGACGGCAGACACAGCTCTACCGTTCTGGATGTGCGTACCATACGTGGTCCCAATATCGACTCGGACTATTATCTTGTTGCAGCCAAGATTCGCACACTCTGTGCAGAGAAGAAAGTACGCACAGTAACGGAAGGAAAGTTTGACGTCGAGAAGCTGCACACGAGAGAGACAGCTGATAATTTCTCCACTCGACTCTCACACCTGCTATCGGAGAACAATTCCGATCGGCCGATCCTGAACTATGCGTCGCCAATATGGTCGCCGGGGCTTGCAGACGTTTACTGGAATCAGCTTCAGGCATGTCAAAACACCGCGCTCAGAACCGCTACGGGGTGCGTGCTTATGTCACCTATATCTCATATACACAATGAGGTGGAAATGCTTCCAGTTAGGGAGCATAATGAAATGCTAAACAAGCAGTACCTACTGAATTGCTGTAAACCACAGCATCCCGGTAGACAACTGCTTGAACTCATTCCGCCTCCTAGGACCATAAGATCGCATTTACGTAAACATTTTGATGAGATCCGACACTATATAACAACGCCGTTTGATCTACAGGTGCATAAACAGGCCTTGGGGCATATCCATACAACGTCTGTTGGCCATTACTCTGCGCTCTGTCCGCTAAGCAATGTCTTACATGCCGCAACCAGGGTTGCCGTTTGGATACAATTGTATCCATTTGGATACATTTTAAGTCAATGGATACAAAGATACATAAAGTTTTAAATGGATACATTTTTAACAGCTCCAACAATCGTTTTGTATTTTCAAAGAAACGAACAAAATCCAAGAAGCTATACATTAGGGTGATTCAAATAAAAAGAATTTGTTTTTTTTTCGGTCATACCCCCTGAAAAGTTAGGTATTGATAAGAAAATAAGCTTTGCAAAAATTAGCCCTTTAACTTAACCCTTGGGGGTGGCTATTTTTTCCGCCCTTTTGTATGGGAAATGTATGGGAAAAAGTGAGATTTTTTTAAAAGTGTTTTTTCTCATAATTTTTTAAATTTTTGTGTGTGTTACTGTGTATGTGTGTGCCACAGTACAAAAATCTTTCATTTTTATCTCTCCTTTTTTGAAAAACATTTCGAATATTATGAGATAAATCACTTTGAAAAAAATCCTATTTTTTCCCATACATTTTCCATAAAAAAGGGCGAAAAAATAGCCACCCCTATGGATTAAGTTACAGCGCTAACTTTTTGCTTGGCTTATTTTCTCATCGATACCTAACTTTTTAGGGCCTAAGAACGAGTCGACCTTTTTTGAATCACCTGAGAAAAATCACTTTAAAAAAAACCTATTCTTTCCCATACATTTTAACTAAAAAAGGGTGAAAAAAATAAGGGTTAAGTTACAGCGCTTTTTTTTGCTTGGCTTATTTTCTCATCGATACCTAACTTTTTAGAGCCTAAGAACAAGTCGACATTTTTTGAATCACCCTTTGCTAGTAAAAAATGTGGATACATTTTTGTCAGGATGGATACACTTTTGGATACAAAAAAAATTGAGCTTGTGGCAACGCTGGCCGCAACACCTGGCATTTCTGAAGAGGAGCGTCATCTTCCTCGAGAGACAAGGGTCACTCTGGCTCAATTACGCTCTGGATATTGTAGCAGGTTAAACTCCTACATATCTAGACTGAACCCTGATGTGCCGAATGTATGTCCGGCATGCGGCTCGTCCCCCCACAATACCAATCACTTATTTTCTTGCTCATTTGAGCCCACTCTTCTAACACCTATCTCTCTTTGGTCCAACCCTATTGAAACTGCTAGTTTCCTTGGACTCCCGTTAGAAGATATTGATGACAATTAAGTTAAGGAAAAATACGCGTTGGGCAGGACTACACCTCGTTACAACAACAACAACAATTCCCGACTTAACGATGTAACCGAGCAATGGAAGCATATCTCTCACTCATTACGTACCGCCGCTGAGGCGATGAGGAATGCAGCACTGCCTCGGATAAAAAGGACGCTGCATACAGGGAGACGTTGCGAACGGGCGCAACCAGCAGTGTATGGCAACGCTATCGTGAGGCAAAGAAGGAAGAGAGACGCCTATTCAGAAAAAAGAAACGTTAGGTCGAAAGGCGTGAGTGTGAGAAACTTGAGATGCTGGCTGGCAGGAATGATGCCCAAAAATTCTATGAAAAGATCCGGCGGATGACGGACGGTTTTAAGACCGGGGCAAGTTCCTTTAACGACAATAATGTCGACCTGCAGGCGAATTCTAGAAATCTCCATCCATCTCCATCTCGTAAATGCTAAAATATGCTAAAATGCTTAAGCAAATGAACTCTCAGAATTTTAGGAGATGACGCTTATTTGCGATTCTGATCCACAAGCCGCCTAGCTGCGTTATCTGCACTATAGATGGCACGCAGGCATCACTGCAAGATGTCAATTTAGGTGTGATCCTTTACAACTCAGAAAAAGCCAGAAGTAAACCGAAACGCCCGAAGTTACTAGCTACTAATCCCTTACTTTTCAGCGTTACTCTACTTTTTTAATTACAAAATAAATTCCATTTTCGGTAAAAAGATTTGTGTTTGTTTATTAAAGTCGGTTAAGAACAGATTTTAAATTGTTATATACACCTTAATTTAGTTATTTATTAAGTTTTTCTCTATAAAATTGTTATACGGAAACAAAGAATGTTTTTTAGTTATAACTTTTAAATGATAAATAATATTACTTTTGTGACTCCGGATTATGATTTCTAGGACTGAAACTCGATTTTTGATTCCTCTCCCGACTTTTTCCTACGTGTTTTTTGCAGTTTTAGTAGGATAGAAAAAAATACAATTTCCAAAACTATGGGCAAATACATAATTAAATATCAATTTTTCTTATAAATTACACATATTTATTGCTTTTGAGTAATTTTGGGGACTAAAACAACATAATTCTACCCTTTTTCCTATTTTTTTGCGTTTTAGCAACAACTTTTTTTGTCGCCAAAATTTGCCAGCTTTTGGAGAAAATTGGAGATTTTACGAGATGGCTAAAATTGCGGAATCGCAAATTTAGCTTAGTAGATGTCAAAAACAGCTGATCTACGTTATCTGATTCATTTTGCGTTCATCGCTTAAATATGCCAAAAAATGAAGCAAAGATGGAGATTTATGGCGATTTTCTTTCACTGGAATCGCAAAAGTCGCTAAAATTTGGCAAAATGAATTTAGAGCATTAGCGAAAACTGGAATTCATGTACTGGTAACCGACGTACAGAGTGTACTTAAATTATGGAGGGAGCACTTCTCCTCACTGCTAAATTGCGAGGGAGACGTCGAACCCGATACCACAATCCCTGACAATGGAAAAGTCGTCCCACCACCTGACTAAGATGAAGTGAGGATAGCTATATCCCGGCTCAAAAATAACAAGGCGCCTGGAAAAGACAGACTACTTCGCCGGAGGCGAATAGCTGGTCAGCTCTTATGCGGAATATGGTCAGACGAGTGCATGCCTCCGGATTGGAATTTAAGTGTGCTCTGCCCAATCCGCAAGCTACGGCGGAATCAGTCTTCTTAATATCGCATATAAGGTTCTTTCTAGCGTATTGTGTGAAAGACTGAAGCAAATCGTAGACAAACTGATTGGAGCTTATCAGTGTGGCTTTAGACCTGGTAAGTCCACCATCGACCAGATTTTCACCATACGCCAAATCCTGGAAACAACAAGTGGAGGATGACTTGAACTCCCTTGGGGTTTCCAATCGGCGTCAGCTATCGCTAAAAAGGAATGACTGGCGGACTTTGATACGAAACGGCCCAAATCGCCTAGGCGGCTAAGCGCCAATTAATGACGCAAGGCAATATTAGATATCGACTTCTGAGTGGAATATCATCCTATTTAAAAATATTTTGTGCCAAGTCTTATCTCAGTTTTGATTGAAGAACAATTAAAACTGAAATTCAATACATATTCGAAATCAAAAAAACAGAATGTAGCGAATTTGTGTCTCACTTATATTTATTTGAACATGGGACTACATGGCATATGAGTGACCTTTTCACTCGAACGATCTAAGCTTTGAGTCGAACGTAAAGAATTGCAAACTTCTCTATCTCACGTACATCTACTTTAACAGATATTTTGAGCTTAGGGATTTGTGAGCATTAAATTGTCAGTACATACCTACAGTTATGGTCAGAGGTTTAGCGCACTTTCCATTGTAGTGATAAATAATACAGTAACTCTGCATAAGCATCTAACCATCCTGCTTTATTTCCCTTTCGTTAATTTATCATGGAATTCGGATTGAAAAACTATACGAAAATCGTCAAAGAAGCTTCAAATTGGTGATAGAATTATACCAAAGTTAGCTATCAAGTTTTCCTTAGAAATTACTGATAGGCCCCTATGTCTGAAATCGATGGGAAAATACTTCGATTTAAGTAAAATCCAGAACGGGTTGGACAGAAAATGATAATGAGACAAAATAATTTTTTTTGTCCAAATTTACTCACGCTCCTCCAGAACTAAGCAAAGAGGGAAATCACTTCACTATATAGAAAGTAATGACCGGGTTTTCAAACATGAACTTGAATTTTACTTAAAAAAAATCTTAGCTAAGCACAATTTAAGTATTTGCCCAAGTTTACGTTTTACAATGCATACTTAAGTTTGGCAAATATTTCAAGAAATATGATAACAGCAACGAAATGCTTTGTTTACATATTTAGAGGGGGGTTAAGGTAAGGGTACACCTACCAGCACTACACTACACGACCAAATATTCTTTGCATGTATTCTTTTGGAGCATAGCACACCTAGCGACAGCAGCACCTCGCATGGGCGTAGCCAGCAATTTTTTTAGGACATTTTTTTGAAAAAATAAGTAGGACTTATTTATTAACATGAATATTGAACTTTAAAAGTATCAATTTTTTGGTTTCTCATTTTATAGAAGTTTTCATTGATACTCCTTTTTTTGCTTTGAAAAGTCCTCGTTGTTTCAGCTTTCCTCCAAAATATCCTCAAGGACAAAGAGGATATTTGGCTTAGGTTGGGGCATTTGCCTCTACCTGGCTACGCCCATGGCACCACGCGACACCACACGACACTGCAAAGTTGATCGAATAGGCAACTGTCGTGTCGCGTAGTGCTGCTAGGTGTGCGCGAAGCTTTAGGGGGTACTCAAAAAATAAAGGACCTCATTATGTATGGCGAACGATAGCTCTGTACCCCGTTCCGGTAAAACACCGACAAAATTCTCGATTTTAATGTCGTCACACTCGACAAAATTCTCGATTTTAATGTCGTCACACTCAACTAGATTCAAAATTGAAAAAACAACCCAGTGGGAAAAGGTAATGTACAGCAATGCATAAAGTAATGTATAGCTCCTATAGACTATACATGAAAACATGCATGAATTTTTCTACAGCGATGTCATAGGAAAAGTAATGTGTCGCTCGCCTACAAAACTAAAGATACATGTTTACATTACTTTTTATATTACTTTTTATAAATGAAAAGATGTATTACTTTTCAAGAATGAAAATATGCACTACAAGGGATACATTATATCTTGCATTGCCTTTCTTGAATGAAAAGATGCTTTACAAGGGACATATTTAATTTTGCATAACATTTTATAAATTTCCTTGTGGAGTAACAAGGACATTAGGACACTGTGAGGCTCTACAGCGGGGGAAGAGTTAAGGTCCTATTTTAAATGCTTGAATGACGAGCTCGTCATGGGCTACGACCAAGATGAGTGCACCAAAAAAAAATATAATAAAAAACCCAAAACGACAAAGGCACCGGCATCAGGAGCAAACAGTCCAGTCGACTCTCGACTTCTGAAAAGCCTTACAGCAGCAGAAAAAGCGATGAAGATGTGCGTAACGAGCAGCAGTTTCAAAATGAATTTAAATTGTATTTTTTTATGTTTGAAAGTTGTCTATTTTTTTTTTTTTTGAAGTTTTCAAACTACAAATAAAAATAGAGCGACACATTACTCCCTTCCTTGCTTTTGGTATGATCTTTTCTAACATCAAAATTCGTACATCTTTTCATGTATGAAAAACATTTTTTTTAAAACTACAAATCAAAGATTGAGCGACACATTACTCCCTTCCTTGCTTTTGGTGTGATCTTTTCTTATAACAAAATTCGTACATCTTTTCATGCACGAAAAACAATTTTTTTTAAAACTACAAATCAAAAATTGAGCGACACATTACTCCCTTCCTTGCTTTTGGTGTGATCTTTTCTTATAACAAAGCATACATCTTTTCATGCATGGAAAAAGGTAATGCATTGCCTACTTTCCCACTGGGAATTTTTGTCACTACCTCAAAATCAAGTGAGAAAATAAATCGACATAATAATTTTTTTTTACAGAATTGAGATACAGAAACGCAGTACAGACGAACGATTCGTCTGCTCACAATATCTCGTAGCCTTCGCATTATCAATCATTTTCGTTCCCTCCATAGATTTTTTTTTTTTAATATTTTCGACTTTTCTTTGACATAAAAAACAAAAAGATGATAAAAATTTTTTAAAGACAACCTTTATATGAATGCTGTCAAAAAGCCTCAGCAAATTTGTCGTTAAACCAAGACATGGTTTCGGTGTTTTTGGTTTTGAAATTTTAGTCATACCCAAGGCAAATTAAACAAGGTAGAATTGACAACTGAAATATTTTGTTTTTGTAGGATTTTTTCCTTCAAAAAATGTAAACAAGCGTATTAACCCTTTGTCACCCAAGCATAGTTTTTGTGTCCCATACAATTGTTTTATTAAAAAATTAGATAGCATTTGCTCATGCCAAAAAATTATCAATACCGCGAAATATGCTAGCCTAAACAGTAACGGAGTAACTTTGGCCCCTTTGGAATCTACCTCTTTTCGGACCTTTGCGTTATAAAAATGGCGAGTGTTGAATATTTGCCGATTTCCGCCGATGGCACCACAAGAAGGTTGTCGCCAAAGTGTCGCAGAAACTGGTGGATTTTAACTGGTGGTAATTCAACTTTTTTAAAAACAAGTACAAACTTGTTTGGAACCGGTTCTGGACTTTGAAAGGGTTTCGTTTTTTTTTTTTATTAAAATATCGATTATGATTTAGTTTTCGGTTTCGAGAAATTAATCGGCTTCGCTGTTGCTGTTGTAAGAGGGACGTGACGGACCAAACAGAGTTGTACGGTCTATGCGTCTATCTCTCACAGCTGCCGAACCACCTTATGCTACTATTCCCATTGCCGATTTCATCAACCCCGTGACCGTGGTTGAAATGTCGCCCCTTGGGACAGGCATTCCACTACGGGCATTATCTAAACCCCTAACCCACAGGGGTCATGATCGATTTTAATCGCTTAAGGGTCGAATACATAAAGCTTTGTTAACCTCGCCTGACATTTGCTACCTCAAAACTTTGCGTCCAACTTCAGAGGTATGCTACAATGAACGCCTTGACGCTTCTCTTTTATACATTTGTTTTCGTTATTTTTTTCTTTGCATTCGTAGTGTTTTAGTTAATTTATTAATTTAATAGAGAAAAAATGAATTAATTATTATTTTCTCCAACATTTTATTCTCTAATTGAAGCAAAGTCATCAACATCTGATTGTCAAAGCAAGCAAAATTTGAGAGTTTGCCAAATTTCAACCTCGCTTCAACTTTAAGGTCTCCAATTTGCCATGCTTGGTTTAAATACGTATACTGAACTTTTCTGTCAAAGTCAAAGTTTGAGGTAAAGCCAAAATAAAGTTTTATGTAACTGACCATTTACAGTTTCTTTTTCGGTGTAAGATCCAATTGAAAAAAGATTATACCATTCATCTTAGCTAAAATGTGCCAGAGTCTAGCTAATCTGAACTCTAAACTCTACTTAAACGTGCAAGGAACTGAGGCAAGTGGTATTGTATTTATATGAAACAATTTGCTATTTCTTCACACTATTGAAAAAATTTAAAAATCTTAAGCAGAACGGGTTAATATTTTTTTTCATTTGACGGGAAAACTCCTACAGAAAAGAGAAAACTGTCAAGTTCACTATTACTTTGTTTAATATACTTTGGTCATACCAATTGTAATCAATTTTTGAGATTTGAATATATAAAGGAGGAGCGCAATTAATAGGCTTAAATTTTTTGTCGATTACCGAACTTCTATTTAGGCTCTCAGAAATTGTTTGCCTTAGTTTGGAAACGTGCACTCCACCTTTATATTTTCAAATCTCAAAAATTTATTACAATTGGTATGACTAAAATTTCAAAACCAAAAACACCGAAACCTCGTGGAGAAATTTCTGCACTGGCGTCGAAAAGGTCGACGACACAGCGAGACTTAGACGAGTCCTCTCGAAAAGTCAAACAGCCATCAGCTATTTGCGAAAACCTGACGGATCCTGGACGAGCACGGAAGAGGAAACCCTTGAGCTGCTCTTGAATACACATTTTCCGGGGAATCTGCATGACGCACCACTAGCATCTGCAACAAACCTGGCAGTAAATATACCCATCACTGAGGAAAGGGTAAGGTGGGCAGTTAAGAGCTTTGAACCGTATAAGGCTGCCGGGCCGGACGGGATTATCCCCGCGCAACTTATAAACACGTTGGAGACATCAGCTAAATGGCTGGTATTTCTCTTCACAGCCTGCCTGGCTCTCAACCACATTCCGGGCTCCTGGAGAAGCGCCACGGTAGTGTTTATCCCTAAGGCTGGGAAGGCATCCCACTACGAGCCAAAAGATTACAGACCGATCAGTCTCTCGTCCTTTGTACTCAAAACCTTTGAGAGGATACTAAGCGACTACCTTTCAACGACTATTGATAGCAACCTTATCTCTAGCTATCAGCATGCATACACAAAGAGTAAATCAACAGAAACTGCTCTGCACAGCCTAGTATCTGTCATTGAGAAATCGCTGTGTGAAAAGGACTACTGTCTCGTGGCCTTCTTAGACATTGAGGGGGCTTTCAACAATATAAGCCCGGAGGCGATCAACTCCGCTCTAACTAATCTGGGCGTAGATAGACCTCTAACTGGTTTAATTGACCAACTTCTAAGAGGAAGGAAAATAGCTTCTTCACTTGGTACGGTCGAGTTATCACGCTATGTCACAAGGGGAACGCCCCAGGGTGGTGTTCTTTCCCCGCTTTTATGGAACCTCACAGTCAACTCGTTGCTACGTGACACAAGCTGGGGGGGCGGGAAGATAGTGGCATACGCAGACGATTTAGCTATTGCATTCAGAGGCAAGTTCCCATAAACTCTGTGTGACCTGATGCAAGTAGCACTGCGAGAGGTTTCGAGGTGGTCCTCTCGCTGCGGACTTAGTATCAACCCGGGGAAAGTGGAACTTGTCCTCTTCACCAACCGGTACAAAATACCGCCACTAAGCCTACCAGAACTAGATGGCACGCGCCTGGGCTTGTCGGATAAGGCCAAGTTTCTAGGCATAGTTCTGGACAGGAAACTGAATTGGAAGGAGAATGTTCTTCAGCGCCAGAAGAAAGCTTGCATCGCTCTTTACACATGCAAAAGAGCCATTGGCAAAAAATGGGGGCTCAGCCCTAGAGTATGCAGTTGGATCTACACGGCCATCATTCGCCCAATCATGCTGTATGGAGTCGTCGTATGGTGGCCGGCACTGAGCAAGACAACATACCTGAATCTGTTGCGGACAGTCCATAGATCCAATATGATCTGTATAAGCGGTGCGCTAAGGACAACGCCCAACGAAGCCCTCCAGGCCATTCTGGGCATTTTGCCACTTGATCTGGAAGGGTTTCGGTCAGCGGCGGCATCAGCTCTGCGTCTAAGAGAAACCTCCAGTTGGGGTGCGGGTACTATTGGACACTCCAGTATTGTGGAATCTTACAGCTTTCTCCCTCTAAGCACAGATCGTTGTGCGACGACTACAGTCGGGGATAGCTGCTTCAAAATAAACATTCCCAGCAGAGAAGACTGGGAGAGGACGGATTGGTGTCCCGAAACAAATGGTGGTACTTCCATATACACCGACGGCTCGAAGTTGGACGGCAGAGTTGGAGGAGGGGTTTATTCAAGGGATTTGGACCTTGAACTCTCCTTCAGACTACCTGATCATTGTAGCGTCTTCCAGGCGGAAGTCTCGGCAATCCGGGACGCCGCGGCCTGGTTAAGCAAACGTGTTATCGGAGGAGATATCACTATTTTCAGCGATAGCCAAGCGGCAATCAAATCCCTTGGCTCATACACGTTCAACTCTGAACTGACGCTCAGCTGTCGTCGATCTCTTCAGGAGATGGCCCAACAGAACCGCGTAAACCTCATATGGGTCCCGGGACATAGGGACATTGAGGGAAACTGTAAGGCAGACGAGCTTGCCAGGCAGGGCACGACCAAGCAGGTTCTTCGGGATAAAGAGCGCTTAGGTATGCCGTTTGCCACATGCAAACTAATGCTGAAGGAGCACACACTCCGTCAAGCCAACGAAAGATGGCTGCAATCCCCAGGGTGTCGGATATCGAAACAAACCTGGCCAAAATGGGATCTTAAAAGGTCTAGACGCATTTATGCCCTAACTAGGAGGGAAATCTGCATATTGATAGGGGTATTAACCGGTCACTGCCTCATTGGTAGGCATGCAGAAAGGCTAAGTGTGCCCTACCGACGATGCTGCAGGAGTTGCAAAGATGATGAGGAGGAGGAAACAGTGGAGCACCTCATCTGCAACTGTCCGGCTTTAAGCGGCGTGAGAACGCGCTTTTTGGGAGTTCCGTTCCTAGATAGTCTAAGCCAGATCGCGGAACTGGACATAAAGGACTTGATGGGCTTCATAAAGTCATCTAAGTGGTTCGAGGAGGAGTAACGGTGTCGGTTTAGGAGTGTCAGTCCCGGGATTCTGCTATGTGGAAAATCCCAACAACTCAGGGATTTTCCATATGGCTGGGTCCCGGGGCTGACTTTCCTTGTGTTGGTGGTATCACAACGGGCCTTTCAAAACAGGCCTAAGTGTGCCTCTGCGGCAGCCACTTGAACCTAACCTAATTTGCCTTGACCGAAACCATGTCTTTGTTTAACGACAAATTTGCTGAGGCTTTTTGACAGCATTCATATATATATTCATATACATTTTTTTATCATCTTTTTATTATTTTATTTTTAGTTTTGGTGATTCCTATCGGAAATTTGATTTTTAAATGTGGTACTGTCACGGTTCCTTTAACTAAATGCTAAGTTTCAAGTTCCTAGATTACCAGAAAGTTAGTCAAAAGTCGATCGCAAAGTTCCCAACTTCAAAATAGTTTTGGAAATATCTTGATATGTGCGCCAACTACCGGAATTTTTTCGATGGGAGATTGCATTGTCATCGGGTTCTGACAAATGTGACAAGTTTCAAGTCTCTAGCTTAGCGGGAAGTTACTCAAAAATCTATCGCAAGATTACCCCTATGTATTAGAGATTTTCAATTATATCGAAAAGCACGCCACCTTTTGGAATTTCAAGAAATTGTATTGTCACCGTTTCCACAACTAAATGCTAAGTTTCAAGTTCCTAGGTTACCTGGAAGTTGGTCAAAAGTCGATCGCAAAATTCTCAACTTCAAATTAGTTTTCGAAATATCTCGATCCGTGCGCCACCTACTGGAATTGTTTTGATGAGGGATTCCATTGTCATCGGGTTGTGACAAATGTGTAAAGTTTCAAGTCTCTAACTAATCTGGAAGTTACTAAAAATCGATCGCAAAAGTCCAGGAGTCTTCTAATTTTTTTTTAAAGATTTGCAATTATATAGACCAGCGTACCATCTATCGGAATTTTGATTTTTACTATTTGTAGTGTCGCTGTTGCCTCAATTTAATGCCAAGTTTCAAGTTCCTAGGTTACCTGGAAGTTGGTTAAAAGTCGATCACAAAATTCTCAACTTTAAATTAGTTTTCGAAATATCTCGATCCGTGCGCCACCTACCGGAATTGTTTTGATGAGGGATTGCATTGTCATCGGGTTGTGACATATGTGTCAAGTTTCAAGGCTCTAGCTAACCTGGAAGTTACTAAAAATCCATCGCAAAATTCCAGGAGTGTTTTAATATTTTTTTGTAATTATCTCGACCAGTGTGACATCTAGCGGAATTCCTTGTGCAACAGTTTGTATTGTCAATAATCTAGTTTACCGGGAAGTTCCTCAAATATGCGTCCCAAAATTTCAATTTTTAAATGAATTTACCGTATTTCTTGATCCGTGCGCCACCTAGCGGATACTTTTTTCGTTCTTATTGCATTGTCCCGGAGCTCCGAACCATGTTCCAAGTTTCAAGTGTCTAGCTCAACGGGAAGCTACCTAAAAAGACTGCAAGATTCCGAAATTTCGTATTAAAAAGGTGGTGCAAACAAGAAAGCGAGTTAATATAAAGGTTTTAAAAATGAAAGAAAATGTGACCATACGAGTCGTTCGTCTGAGCTATCATTCGCCATACATAAGGTTTGTTTATTGACCTGCTCTAGCTTACGCCAGGTTGACATATTTCACAAAATTGTGTTTCATAAACACATTTCTTGCTCTATCTTTTGTTTAATGAGTACGCTCAAAACAAAACTAGAGTAATCCAGCTCACAAATTTCCGCTCTACCTTTTTTTGTGGAGTAAGTTAGAGCAGAAAAGCAATTGCCAGTAAAGAAAAAATAATTTTTTGAAAACTTCAAAAAAACTAACTTGCAAGAAAATCAACGATTTAGTATACGTGTATTTGCATTAATTTTGAGAATTTAAACAAAACAACCAAATAAATAGAAACTATCGAGATTCCAGTGTTTCATGGCATTTCTGCTCCGAGTTGCTCTATTTATATTTTGACAGCTGCCCTGCTCAGCTCTGCTCTAACCTGCTCTGAACCTTTTTTTGTTCAGGCATTATAGGTTTAAATGAGGGCCAAAATAAAAATACACAAATAAAATAAAATAGAACAAAAGTAAGAAGATATCTCTATAGTTTTTCTTTAAGAGGATGGGGTTCATACATTTGTAGAGAAAATCTGATTAATGTTTTCAAAGAGAAATCACATAATATTGAGACGATTTTCTTTTTAATATTTCAAATTCAAAAATAATTAACGCTCAACCCAGATGTCTACACTACCATGCCATCGTATTCTTAACTTGCCAACGTCTAATTACACCTGTGTTCCTTTAATCGAATACTTTTAAATAAAATTAAAAATATTTACCTCCCAAAAATAAGAAGAAATCTCTATGGAAATATCTTCGTCTCTGACTTCTGTCCTCTTTTTGGGCCTCGAAGTTGTTCAAAGAGACAATCTTCTTATTTTTATGAGGATTTTTTGACTCTGTGTACACAAAAAAAGAAAATAAAATTACGCAAATAAAAATGACTATGAGTCGCGTTACTTAAAACATGAACAAACTTTAAAAAAATGACGTTCTGACGCTGATAAATAAAGGATATTTAGCCCAAACTCCGCTTATCAATACAATCAATTCTATATAGAGCAATACCCTGCAGCGAAAGTAACTAGTTGAAAACTACTTTACAACTAGTTGGTGCACTGGGCCCAACTAGTCAGTGTTCTGTCTTTTTTCCATATAAGCAACTGGTATTTTTTACGTGTTGATGTCCTACGAGATGTCAATTGTCAGATTTCGACCAGATTATACCAGTTATCTACTTGTCAGGAAATACCAGTTTCATACTAGTTGTAAAATTCCAGTTCCATAATAGTTCAACCTAATGGCGGCGATATACCAACAGGTCATCATAACCTCTAACGAGATTTTTAGCCGAGCTTCTCTTTCCAACATGTGGGTTGTTGCTTTTGAGTTTTTCCTACAAGTTGGCGGGACCTACAGTTTTTTGCCGACTCCGAACGGCACTTGCAAAGCAAATGAATTTTTTGCTGAGAAGCTTCTCATGGCAGAAATACACCCGGAGAGTTTACCAAACTACTGCCGAGGGGCGACCCCGTTTAGAAAAATTATTTTTCTAAATCATTTTGGATGTTACTTTTGCCGGGCATCGAACCGCCACGAACTGGTGTAGAAGGCCGAACACTTAACCGCTACACCACGGCGGCCGCCAGACCAATAGTTCAACCTGGACTAGTATAATTTCCATAAAATGAACTAGTCCACATACAAATATAAAATATACTAGTCCAAAAAGCATTCAACCTAGACTAGTATGATTTAAACCAGAATTTTCCTGACTTACCCTTTATTTTATCCCTCGACTTTATTTTCATGTTTATTCTTAAGAAAGCAGCGGCTATTTGTATTTACCCTATCACGAAAAAGCATCTCTGAATTATAAGAGAAAACAAAACGAGTGAATTTTGTATTTTTCAACTGGTATAATTTCATCCAGACAAATCTAGTTGTATACTATCTAGTATGGAATGTATGTATATTTCCTGACTAGTTTGGGTTCAGCCAGAAAATTCTAGTTGTATACTAGTATGAAGCGGATATTTCCTGACTAATATGAGTTCTGCCAGAAAATTCTAGTTGTATACTAGTATGAAACGGATTTTTCCTGACTAATATGAATTCTGCCAGAAAATTATAGTTGTATACTAGTATGAAATGGATATTTCCTGACTAGTATGAGTTCTGCCAGAAAATTCTAGTTGTATACTAGTATGAAGCGGATATTTCCTGACTAATATAAATTCTGCCAGAAAATTATAGTTGTATACTAGTATGAAATGGATATTTCCTGACTAATATGAGTTCTGCCAGAAAATTATAGTTGTATACTAGTATGAAATGGATATTTCCTGACTAGCATGAGTTCTGCCAGAAAATTCTAGTTGCATACTAGTATGAAATGGATATTTCCTGACTAGTATGAGTTCTGCCAGAAAATTCAAGTTGTATACTAGTATGAAATGGATATTTCCTGACTAGCATGAGTTCTGCCAGAAAATTCTAGTTGCATACTAGTATGAAATGAATATTTCCTGACTAGTATGAGTTCTGCCAGAAAATTCTAGTGGTATACTAGTATGAAATGGATATTTCCTGACTAATATGAGTTCTGCCATAAAATTCTAGTTGTATACTAGTATGAAATGGATATTTCATGACTAATATGAGTTCTGCCAGAAAATTCTAGTTGTATACTAGTATGAAATGGATATTTCCTGACTAATATGAGTTCTGCCAGAAAATTCTAGTTGTATACTAGTATGAAACGGATATTTCCTGACTAATATGAATTCTGCCAGAAAATTATAGTTGTATACTAGTATGAAATGGATATTTCCTGACTAGTATGAGTTCTGCCAGAAAATTCTAGTTGTATACTAGTATGAAATGGATATTTCCTGACTAGTATGAGTTCCGCCAGAAAATTCTAATTGTATACTAGTATGAAATGGATATTTCCTGACTAGTATGAGTTCTGCCAGAAAATTATAGTTGTATACTAGTATGAAATGGATATTTCCTGACTAATATGAGTTCTGCCATAAAATTCTAGTTGTATACTAGTATGAAATGGATATTTCCTGACTAATATGAGTTCTGCCAGAAAATTCTAGTTGTATACTAGTATGAAATGGATATTTCCTGACTAATATGAGTTCTGCCAGAAAATTATAGTTGTATACTAGTATGAAATGGATATTTCCTGACTAGCATGAGTTCTGCCAGAAAATTCTAGTTGCATACTAGTATGAAATGGATATTTCCTGACTAGTATGAGTTCTGCCAGAAAATTATAGTTGTATACTAGTATGAAATTGATATTTCCTGACTAGCATGAGTTCTGCCAGAAAATTCTAGTTGCATACTAGTATGAAATGGATATTTCCTGACTAGTATGAGTTCTGCCAGAAAATTCTAGTTGTATACTAGTATGAAATTGATATTTCCTGACTAATATGAGTTCTGCCAAAAAATTCTAGTTGTATACTAGTATGAAATGGATATTTCCTGACTAATATGAGTTCTGCCAGAAAATTCTAGTTGTATACTAGTATGAAATGGATATTTCCTGACTAATATGAGTTCTGCCAGAAAATTCTAGTTGTATACTAGTATGAAACGGATATTTCCTGACTAGTATGAGTTCTGCCAGAAAATTCTAGTTGTATACTAGTATGAAATGGATATTTCCTGACTAGTATGAGTTCTGCCAGAAAATTCTAGTTGTATACTAGTATGAAATGGATATTTCCTGACTAGTATGAGTTCTGCCAGAAAATTTAGTTGTATACTAGTATGAAATGGATATTTCCTGACTAGTATGAGTTCTGCCAGAAAATTCTAGTTGTATACTAGTATGAAATGGATATTTCCTGATTAATATGAGTTCTGCCAGAAAATTCTAGTTGTATACTAGTATGAAATGGATATTTCCTGACTAATATGAGTTCTGCCAGAAAATTCTAGTTGTATACTAGTATGAAACGGATATTTCCTGACTAGTATGAGTTCTGCCAGAAAATTCTAGTTGTATACTAGTATGAAATGGATATTTCCTGACTAATATGCGTTCTGCCAGAAAATTCTAGTTGTATACTAGTATGAAATGGATATTTCCTGACTAATATGTGTTCTGCCAGAAAATTCTAGTTGTATACTAGTATGAAATGGATATTTTCTGACTAGTATGAGTTCTGCCAGAAAGTGATAGTTGTATACTAGTATGAAATGGATATTTGCTGAATAGTATGGGTTCTGCCAGTAGATTCTAGTTGTATACTAGTATGAAACGGATATTTCCTGACTAGTATGAGTTCTGCCAGAAAATTCTAGTTGTATACTAGTATGAAATGGATATTTCCTGACTAATATGCGTTCTGCCAGAAAATTCTAGTTGTATACTAGTATGAAATAGATATTTCCTGACTAATATGCGTTCTGCCAGAAAATTCTAGTTGTATTTTAGTCTAAAATAGATATTTCCTGACTAATATGAGTTCTGCCAGAAAATTCTAGTTGTATACTAGTATGAAATGGATATTTCCTGACTAATATGCGTTCTGCCAGAAAATTCTAGTTGTATACTAGTATGAAATGGATATTTCCTGACTAATATGAGTTATGCCAGAAAATTCTAGTTGTATACTAGTATGAAACGGATATTTCCTGACTAGTATGAGTTCTGCCAGAAAATTCTAGTTGTATACCAGTATGAAATGGATATTTCCTGACTAGTATGAGTTCTGCCAGAAAATTCTAGTTGTATACTAGTATGAAATGGATATTTCCTGACTAGTATGAGTTCTGCCAGAAAATTCTAGTTGTATACTAGTATGAAATGGATATTTCCTGATTAATATGAGTTCTGCAAGAAAATTCTAGTTGTATACTAGTATGAAATGGATATTTCCTGACTAATATGAGTTCTGCCAGAAAATTCTAGTTCTATACTACTATGAAATAGATATTTCCTGACTAGTATGAGTTCTGCCAGAAAATTCTAGTTGTATACTAGTATGAAATGGATATTTCCTGACTAATATGAGTTATGCCAGAAAATTCTAGTTCTATATTACTATGAAATAGATATTTCCTGACTAGTATGAGTTCTGCCAGAAAATTCTAGTTGTATACTAGTATGAAATGGATATTTCCTGACTAATATGAGTTCTGCCAGAAAATTCTAGTTGTATACTAGTATGAAATGGATATTTCCTGACTAATATGTGTTCTGCCAGAAAATTCTAGTTGTATTTTAGTCTAAAATAGATATTTCCTGACTAATATGAGTTCTGCCAGAAAATTCTAGTTGTATACTAGTATGAAATGGATACTTCCTGACTAATATGCGTTCTGCCAGAAAATTCTAGTTGTATACTAGTATAAAATAGATATTTCCTGACTAATATGAGTTCTGCCATAAAATTATAGTTGTATACTAGTATGAAATGGATATTTTCTGACTAGTATGAGTTCTGCCAGAAAGTTATAGTTGTATACTAGTATAAAATGGATATTTCCTGAATAGTATGGGTTCTGCCAGTAGATTCTAGTTGTATACTATTATGAAGTGGATATTTCCTGACTAATATGAGTTATGCCAGAAAATTCTAGTTGTATACTAGTATGAAACGGATATTTCCTGACTAGTATGAGTTCTGCCAGAAAATTCTAGTTGTATACTAGTATGAAATGGATACTTCCTGACTAATATGCGTTCTGCCAGAAAATTCTAGTTGTATACTAGTATAAAATAGATATTTCCTGACTAATATGAGTTCTGCCATAAAATTCTAGTTGTATACTAGTATGAAATGGATATTTTCTGACTAGTATGAGTTCTGCCAGAAAGTTATAGTTGTATACTAGTATGAAATGGATATTTCCTGAATAGTATGGGTTCTGCCAGTAGATTCTAGTTGTATACTAGTATGAAATGGATATTTCCTGACTAATATGCGTTCTGCCAGAAAATTCTAGTTGTATACTAGTATGAAATGGATATTTCCTGACTAATATGCGTTCTGCCAGAAAATTCTAGTTGTATTTTAGTCTAAAATAGATATTTCCTGACTAATATGAGTTCTGCCAGAAAATTCTAGTTGTATACTAGTATGAAATGGATACTTCCTGACTAATATGCGTTCTGCCAGAAAATTCTAGTTGTATACTAGTATAAAATAGATATTTCCTGACTAATATGAGTTCTGCCATAAAATTATAGTTGTATACTAGTATGAAATGGATATTTTCTGACTAGTATGAGTTCTGCCAGAAAGTTATAGTTGTATACTAGTATAAAATGGATATTTCCTGAATAGTATGGGTTCTGCCAGTAGATTCTAGTTGTATACTATTATGAAGTGGATATTTCCTGACTAATATGAGTTATGCCAGAAAATTCTAGTTGTATACTACTATGAAATAGATATTTCCTGACTAGTATGAGTTCTGCCAGAAAATTCTAGTTGTATTCTAGTATGAAATGGATATTTCCTGACTAATATGAGTTCTGCCAGAAAATTCTAGTTGTATACTAGTATGAAATGGATATTTCCTGACTAATATGAGTTCTGCCAGAAAATTCTAGTTGTATACTAGTATGAAATGGATATTTCCTGACTAGTATGGTTCTGCCAGAAAATTCTAGTTGTATACTACTATGAAATAGATATTTCCTGACTAGTATGAGTTCTGCCAGAAAATTCTAGTTGTATACTAGTCTGAAATGGATATTTCCTGACTAGTATGAGTTCTGCCAGAAAATTCTAGTTGTATACTAGTATGAAATGAATATTTCCTGACTAATATGAGCTCTGCCAGAAAATTATAGTTGTATACTAGTATGAAATGGATATTTCCTGACTAGTATGAGTTCTGCCAGAAAATTCTAGTTGTATACTAGTATGAAATGAATATTTCCTGACTAATATGAGAAATGGATATTTTCTGACTAATATGAGTTCTGCCAGAAAATTCTAGTTGTATACTAGTATGAAATGGATATTTCCTGACTAGTATGAGTTCTGCCAGAAAATTCTAGTTGTATACTAGTATGAAATGGATATTTCCTGACTAATATGAGCTCTGCCAGAAAATTATAGTTGTATACTACTATGAAATAGATATTTCCTGACTAGTATGAGTTCTGCCAGAAAATTCTAGTTGTATACTAGTATGAAATGAATATTTCCTGACTAATATGAGTTCTGCCAGAAAATTCTAGTTGTATACTAGTACGAAATGGATATTTTCTGACTAATATGAGTTCTGCCAGAAAATTCTAGTTGTATACTAGTATGAAATGAATATTTCCTGACTAGTATGAGTTCTGCCAGAAAATTATAGTTGTATACTAGTATTTTTCTGACTAGTTTGAGGTTTCGCTGCAGGGTTGTTACAGCTTTTCACCGACTTTCCTAGAGTTGGTGGTATCACGGGCCTTTTAAAACTGGCCTAGGTTGGCGGCCGCCGTGGTGTAGCGGTTAAGTGTTCGGCCTTCTACACCAAGTCGTGGCGGTTCGATGCCCGGCAAAAGTAACATCAAAAATTATTTAGAAAAAGGATTTTTCTCGGCAGTAGTTTGGCAAACTCTCCGGGTGTATTTCTGCCATGAGAAGATTCTCAGCAAAAAATTCATTTGCTTTGCAAGTGCCGTTCGGAGTCGGCAAAAAACTGTAGGTCCCGCCAACTTGTAGAAAAAACTCAAAACAACACACCACAAGTTGGAAAGAGAAGCTCGGCTAAAAATCTCGTTAGAGGTTATGATAACCTGTTGGTATATCGCCGCCATTAGTTTTTTTTTAAGTGTGCCTCTGCGGCAGCCATTTCAACCTACCTATATGCCTCCATAACTGTTTAATTACAGGAATTAAATACCAAAATCCGTTTATCGGAACTATCGATTGTATAGGGGCTACGTGAAATATTAATCGAGTCTTAATGATTTTCAGCATCGATATTGCTCACGCAAAAAGTGCGACAGCTATAAAATTTCACGTTCCTACCTGTTTAAAACCAGGAGTTATAGCCCAAAATCCGTTTTTCGGAACTATCGATTGTGTGGGAGCTATATTTAATGTTGGTCCGATCTTGTTAGTTACAACAAATGATCAATAAAATGACACCCGCATACCAAGTTTCATTCAGATATCTCTAGTTTGCGTTCAAACAGACAGATGGGAACACGGACAGACGGACATGGCCAAATAAACTCAGCTCATTATCCTGATCATATCGGTATACATACTTATTGGTGGGTCTATCTCTTCTTCTTCTCATACTTACAAACATCGTTATAATACCATTTCATGTTCATAAAAGGTATAATTACACCAAAAAACATAGTAAAATTCAACAAAAAATAAAATAAAAGTAAACAAAAAAGTACTATAAAAAGTAGCAAACAATTAAATTAAATTAAAAATAAAATAATATAAATTAAATTTTAATAATGTGGAAGCCTACAAATCAGTTTGAGAGTTGAAAACGGAAAGTCAAAAATATTTAAAAAAAAATTACTATATGGAGACAAAATCTGATGAGGTTTGACTTTCTAGCTGTAAAATTTGTTCATTATATAGAAAACTTGACTATATAGAAATAATAAATACATTATAAGGAGACGAAAATACACTGAAAGTAGGGCGAAAGTTTGTGTATTCGAAAAAAATTCAATATAGGGACAAAATATTTCATTTATTATTATTTTTATGATTTATACCTCAATCGGTAGCTCTACGTTAAAAATTTTAGTCTCAAAAGTATCTTTGAAAAATTTTAGTTTTTGCAAAAGAGAGAAATTTGAAAAAAGCCTCTGGAGCCTCGCAAACTCAATTCCGAAGACAAAAAGATGGAGCCTCGTCTGTTACACACTGGAGCCGAGCGTGCTCAAAATTCAGTTTTGAAATAATTAATTTTTCCAAAAAATAAAAACAAAGTATTGTTCTACACTTCTGGCCCAATTTTCAGCTTTCTATAGTTTTTTTTTGGGAGTTACATATGTACCAAAATGAGAAATTTTCCACAAAAAAATGTTTTTCAAAGTGAGAAATTTTAATGTGTATTTGAAATATGTAGTTGGTGTAAAAGAAGGATATGAAATTTTCTTATTCTGCTTTTTCCATTATATTAAGTGAAGCTTATGTAATTAGTTATTGTTTACCTTTTGAACTGGATGTTTTAAAAAACTAATTTTTAGTATAAAACTAATCGTACCTCTTTGTTTTTAAATATTTTTTTCAAAATGGATTTTTTATAACATGCAGCAGGGCAAATCCAGCGTCACTTACGTTTCACCGTTCGTTCTAAAAATGTATTTTTTAGTGGTAATTTTCAACAGTCCTTAAAATAGAGTTATACAATTTCATGTGTATTAGGGCCATATTTACGAATCAGTTTAAACATGCCTTAAAATGATTACATAGTTCCGGAAATTTGGTACTTTAGGTGGTGTCACTTACGTTTCCGCACAGATTTCATTTTTTGAGTTCTTCAAGTTTAGATGCCAAACTCTGCTAATTGCGGAGCAACAGTTGGACAAAATTCGATTTTTTCAAAAGACTCTTTTATTTAGTAAATATAATAACCCAAAAAATTGTTTTTTCAAGCCTACTATAGTTTTTTTTTATAATGTATTGGAGGTGATCAGTGTCACTTACGTTTCATGGAGGCGTCACTTACGTTTCAAATCTCGTAAATTCGTTACAGAAATGAGGTTTTATTAGACCTACATTGAGCCACATGGTGTTGCAGTTAAAATTTCTAACAAATATTCCTTAATAAATCATCTATATTAAAAAATTCCGCACCCAACGTACGCAATAATATATTTTTTTATATTGCATCGAAAGGTGTATATTTTTATCTATCCATCTTTTTAAGCACACATATAATACGTATGTCACTTTCGAAATCTCTTAACCCCAATAGGGCTTATTTTTTTACTGCTTCTGTATAATATTAGATATTTTCTGTTTTTTGACTTTTGGATCTTCTCAAGTCCACTATCCAGCATTATACTATCCCTCCATGTTTTCATTTTAGCATCATAAATACTTTTTTCTACAATTGGCTGCTCGGTCGTCAAAAAAAAATGCACATTATTTTTCTTGGCGTCACTTACGTTTCACTTTTTAAATGGCAATAATTATAAAAATGGCTTAAGTGTTAAATTTTAAATGATGCCGATTTGTTTAGAAAGTAAATTTAAAAGAAACTTTAATATATGAGCTTATTGCAAAGGTCGGTTTTGAAATTAAGATAACTTTTATATGTTTTTGCGTCACTTACGTTTCATTTTGGTATTTACATTTTTAGCAAGAAATTATATGTATTACAGCTAAGCACCACATAAAACTTAGCTTCAGTTCATTTATTTAACCCTTCTTACAGCACTCACTGGTATTAATTCTAGTATCTTACTATAAAATTATGGAAACTATAGAGAAAAAAAGTGGTACTATTTTTAACAAATTTTTAGATTTTTTACACCTTAACTCTTTGAAATAAATTTGAACAGGGTTACCAACATTTTTCATATAAAAAGTATATATTTCTGAGAAGCTTCGTCTATCCTCTTGCCAATAGCGGTATTTTGGAAACTCTACAACAAAGCCAATTTTCCTCAATTTCAACTCACTTTTCTAGGATTTGCCCAGCAGTAAAAAATGGTTCTTTGTTATAAAGAATCCGAACTCAGAACCAAAAGCAAAGTGCGCACTTTTAAAAAAGTGAGTTTAAAAATATAATTTAAATTTTAGGTAACAACAAAAACACATATATCTGGTTAAATTTGATTCTGTTCTCTCTTAAATTAAGTTGGTCCATTAATTTCTGGTTACTTTAATTACAAATTATGGTTAAGGTCACTTTTCAAGTTATTTTTCTCTATCTTGGATTAGTAAGATGTATGTATTATATTATGCATTAATACTGATTTGAAACGTAGAAGCAATCACGAAAGCTAAGCTTGAGAAAACAATCGCTTAGCCATTGATTTAACATTGAGTACAAGTACGTTATTATTTTATGTTCATTTAAGTGATTTTTTGTGCCTTAGAAGGATATGGACGCCCCCCTTACGGGCCTACATGGCGTATAAGTGGCTATTTTTATGTTGAGTTTTTAGAGACAATTACAAATAGGTCCCTCTACAGATATTTTTAAATACTTACATATATGTATACCATAATTTCAGTAAAATATTAAGATCTACTACAGAAGAATCTAGCCCAGCGAACCGCCGGGTTTTTCAAATTAGTATAGCTCATATTAAGCTTTCCTTATGTTTTGGCTATCTTTCGGCCTATTGACAATTATGCATTCATATACGCCGATGATTATTTCAGTTCGTTAAATGTTCAAAAACACTACGCAATTTACTTTTAAAATTCATATATTGATTATTGGCGCATACAAACACGCACTATATATTTACATATTGCTATGTCCATTATTAATGCAGACCTTATACTATTGCCTTTTATTTATTTGATTATAATGTATTTATTATTTAGCTAGACATTTGGAATACAAGACAGCTGCAGAATTGTAATATTGATTCAACTTGAACTGAGTAATGTCACTGTCATTGACAATATGAGTACATATCGCTCATTTGCGGCAATACCGGCATAAATCAAAAAACGTGATTTTTGAGTTAATGCTGCAGACTTGTTCGTTATATCATACTTCATGTTGAGTGAAAAATTCATATGAATATCTCTTATATGCTCCGCTTGAGAAGATAATATATTCCCATTTTCTGTGTAAGGTTGGAATCAGTTGAAAACTTTTAAACGCGTCTGGAAAATCGATTTTTTTGACTTATGCCGGTCTTGCAGCAAATGAGCGATATCGTCGGTGATACTGCAATACGTGCAATGTCAGCAAAACCAAACTTTTCAGGAGAGCGAGAAAACTGTATATACGAATGACCTTTGTGCCTGGTTCTATTTAAAAGAAGAGATGACATAGCACGTATTGCAAAAAATTTCTTGACATGACGCATACTGCTTTTTGAAATCTTTTCGGATTTGATGGTCTATAAGCTTCTTCACAGGATGTAAAATATTTATTTATAGTAAAGTTACAAGTGGTATTTCTAAAAACTCGGGATTTAATATATGAACCCCTTAAAGGACAAGTGGCGTAAGTACAATTTTCGTTTTTTTTTAGTTAAGCATGGTACTGTGTAGGGAACATATGTTCATTTTAATGCACTAACCGTGTAAGACCTAGCTCCCGTATCAACCGTTAGAAGTGGCATCCTGTCACACGCTGCAGAAGCTAGGGCATACTTTTTCTCCACCCACCCGTTACTGGAGACCATAGGTCTTAAGAATTATCACCACCACATCTACACATATAAAACATTGCAGACTTTAGGGTATGGAAATTTTAATTCAAGTCAAGGATCAAGTAAAGTATCAATATCACTAATAAAACAAAAATTTATTTTTTGACATGGCACGTATTGTAGTATCACCGAAGATATGTATGCACATAGAGAAAGATACATCGTTATAGGTACATTAGGGTGGTCTTTATAATCAAATGTAGTATTTTTTCAATGCTCATCGCCTAGATCGGCTGCACCACGGTCAACTTTATCTCACAAAAATTTGTATCCCGATTGAAGATGGTTTAGGCATGCCGCAGGGGCGTCAAAGTACAGATTTCTCTATGGAGACTCAAAAAATAAAAGTGATTTTTTCTTTTTATCTAATACTCGAAATCGGTAGCACTATGGTTGGAGATATCACATGCAAAATCTGGTCCCGATTGGAAACATCTAAGGCGTGTCGTAGGGGGGTTAAAGTTCAGACTATATAATGGAGACTCAAAAAATTAAAATTATTTTTTTTTTTATCTAATACTTGGAATCGATAGGACTATCGTGGGAGATATCATATTTGGTTCCGATTGGAAAGTCTGAACTTTAGCCCCCCTGCGACACGCCTTAGGCGTTTCCAATCCGGACCAGATTTCGCATGTGATATCTCCGAC
Source organism: Campiglossa producta (assembly GCA_964058755.1). Taxonomy (NCBI): domain Eukaryota; kingdom Metazoa; phylum Arthropoda; class Insecta; order Diptera; family Tephritidae; genus Campiglossa; species Campiglossa producta. The sequence continues at coordinate 98,239,850 of CAXKVI010000003.1, forward strand.
CATGGTAGGTAGGTTCAAGTGGCTGCCGCAGAGGCACACTTAGGCCAGTTTTGAAAGGCCCGTTGTGATACCACCAACGCAAGGAAAGTCAGCCCCGGGACCCAGCCATATGGAAAATCCCTGAGTTGTTGGGATTTTCCACATAGCAGAATCCCGGGACTGACACTCCTAAACCGACACCGTTACTCCTCCTCGAACCACTTAGATGACTTTATGAAGCCCATCAAGTCCTTTATGTCCAGTTCCGCGATCTGGCTTAGACTATCTAGGAACGGAACTCCCAAAAAGCGCGTTCTCACGCCGCTTAAAGCCGGACAGTTGCAGATGAGGTGCTCCACCGTTTCCTCCTCCTCATCATCTTTGCAACTCCTGCAGCATCGTCGGTAGGGCACACTTAGCCTTTCTGCATGCCTACCAATGAGGCAGTGACCGGTTAATACCCCTATCAATATGCAGATTTCCCTCCTAGTTAGGGCATAAATGCGTCTAGACCTTTTAAGATCCCATTTTGGCCAGGTTTGTTTCGATATCCGACACCCTGGGGATTGCAGCCATCTTTCGTTGGCTTGACGGAGTGTGTGCTCCTTCAGCATTAGTTTGCATGTGGCAAACGGCATACCTAAGCGCTCTTTATCCCGAAGAACCTGCTTGGTCGTGCCCTGCCTGGCAAGCTCGTCTGCCTTACAGTTTCCCTCAATGTCCCTATGTCCCGGGACCCATATGAGGTTTACGCGGTTCTGTTGGGCCATCTCCTGAAGAGATCGACGACAGCTGAGCGTCAGTTCAGAGTTGAACGTGTATGAGCCAAGGGATTTGATTGCCGCCTGGCTATCGCTGAAAATAGTGATATCTCCTCCGATAACACGTTTGCTTAACCAGGCCGCGGCGTCCCGGATTGCCGAGACTTCCGCCTGGAAGACGCTACAATGATCAGGTAGTCTGAAGGAGAGTTCAAGGTCCAAATCCCTTGAATAAACCCCTCCTCCAACTCTGCCGTCCAACTTCGAGCCGTCGGTGTATATGGAAGTGCCACCATTTGTTTCGGGACACCAATCCGTCCTCTCCCAGTCTTCTCTGCTGGGAATGTTTATTTTGAAGCAGCTATCCCCGACTGTAGTGGTCGCACAACGATCTGTGCTTAGAGGGAGAAAGCTGTAAGATTCCAGAATACTGGAGTGTCCAATAGTACCCGCACCCCAACTGGAGGTTTCTCTTAGGCGCAGAGCTGATGCCGCCGCTGACCGAAACCCTTCCAGATCAAGTGGCAAAATGCCCAGAATGGCCTGGAGGGCTTCGTTGGGCGTTGTCCTTAGCGCACCGCTTATACAGATCATATTGGATCTATGGACTTTCCGCAACAGATTCAGGTATGTTGTCTTGCTCAGTGCCGGCCACCATACGACGACTCCATACAGCATGATTGGGCGAATGATGGCCGTGTAGATCCAACTGCATACTCTAGGGCTGAGCCCCCATTTTTTGCCAATGGCTCTTTTGCATGTGTAAAGAGCGATGCAAGCTTTCTTCTGGCGCTGAAGAACATTCTCCTTCCAATTCAGTTTCCTGTCCAGAACTATGCCTAGAAACTTGGCCTTATCCGACAAGCCCAGGCGCGTGCCATCTAGTTCTGGTAGGCTTAGTGGCGGTATTTTGTACCGGTTGGTGAAGAGGACAAGTTCCACTTTCCCCGGGTTGATACTAAGTCCGCAGCGAGAGGACCACCTCGAAACCTCTCGCAGTGCTACTTGCATCAGGTCACACAGAGTTTGTGGGAACTTGCCTCTGAATGCAATAGCTAAATCGTCTGCGTATGCCACTATCTTCCCGCCCCCCCAGCTTGTGTCACGTAGCAACGAGTTGACTGTGAGGTTCCATAAAAGCGGGGAAAGAACACCACCCTGGGGCGTTCCCCTTGTGACATAGCGTGATAACTCGACCGTACCAAGTGAAGAAGCTATTTTCCTTCCTCTTAGAAGTTGGTCAATTAAACCAGTTAGAGGTCTATCTACGCCCAGATTAGTTAGAGCGGAGTTGATCGCCTCCGGGCTTATATTGTTGAAAGCTCCCTCAATGTCTAAGAAGGCCACGAGACAGTAGTCCTTTTCACACAGCGATTTCTCAATGACAGATACTAGGCTGTGCAGAGCAGTTTCTGTTGATTTACTCTTGGTGTATGCATGCTGATAGCTAGAGATAAGGTTGCTATCAATAGTCGTTGAAAGGTAGTCGCTTAGTATCCTCTCAAAGGTTTTGAGTACAAAGGACGAGAGACTGATCGGTCTGTAATCTTTTGGCTCGTAGTGGGATGCCTTCCCAGCCTTAGGGATAAACACTACCGTGGCGCTTCTCCAGGAGCCCGGAATGTGGTTGAGAGCCAGGCAGGCTGTGAAGAGAAATACCAGCCATTTAGCTGATGTCTCCAACGTGTTTATAAGTTGCGCGGGGATAATCCCGTCCGGCCCGGCAGCCTTATACGGTTCAAAGCTCTTAACTGCCCACCTTACTCTTTCCTCAGTGATGGGTATATTTACTGCCAGGTTTGTTGCAGGTGCTAGTGGTGCATCATGCAGATTCCCCGGAAAATGTGTATTCAAGAGCAGCTCAAGGGTTTCCTCTTCCGTGCTGGTCCAGGATCCGTCAGGCTTTCGCAAATAGCTGATGGTTGTTTGACTTTTCGAGAGGACTCGTCTAAGTCTCGCTGTGTCGTCGACCTTTTCGACGCCAGTGCAGAAATTTCTCCACGAGGTTCTCTTCGCCTGTCTCAGAGCTTTTTTGTAGGCCCTTAGTTTAGCTTTATATTCATGCCAATGAGGCTCAGAGCCGAAGCTCTTGGCCTTGTTAAATTGTTTCCGGCATGATATTCGGAGCGAGTCCAAATCGTAGGACCACCAATGTGGCCTGTGTTTACCGCGTGGTTTTGGCACTGGACAAGCCTGTCCTAGAGCATTTGAGAGCGCCGATGTAAATGTAGTAACAAGATCCTCCAGCTCCTCTACTGATGAGGGGGCTTGTGAGGGCAGTACTGGTAGGTCTCTGTCTAATATTTCATTGTGTAACTGCCAATCAGTGTTACGTGGATTGCGCTTCATGATTGGTTGTTCTACAATAAAGTCTAAAACCATTTCTATGTAACGGTGGTCGGAGAAAGAATGTTCTTCCAGAACCCGCCATTTTCTGACCCACTCATAAGCGCCTTCACTACAGATAGTGAGGTCTATGACCTCCCTGCGGGTCTTAGTGATAAAAGTAGGCTCATTACCCACGTTGCAAATCACCAGGTTGGTTGTTAAGAGGTAATCAAACAGAGACTCGCCCCTGGCATTGATGTCGGAGCTCCCCCATTGGACATGGTGAGCATTAGCGTCCGCTCCAATAATAAGATTACCCGTGCAGAAATTTGACACCAGGTCTTTCACCTCCATTTGTGGTGGGGGTTCTTCGGCGTCGTAGGGCATATAGACCGACGCCACCGTCAGGCGGGTGCTGTCGACCGTTAGACTGATAGCGGTAATATCACCATTGGTGTAGTTAGGTAGGAGAAAGGAGTTCAACTCAGACTTGACCAAAATACACGTTCTGACTTTGCTCTCCTCGCTGGCTCGAATGAGCTTGAAGCCCTTAGTCCCCAATCCGCAGATTCTCGAGCTATTGACCCAGGGTTCTTGGATGAGGACCACATCCACGTCGCCTTTAGAAAGACGACTACTTAAAGCAGCCGAAGCCACTTTAGATTTGTGCAAATTAATCTGAAGCACCACCAACATGAGAGCGCACAGACTTCCCTGCCGTCCCCATATCGTCGAGGTTTGCTCCATCCCGGAGGTTGCCTATCAACGACGAGTTGTTCCGATTAACTGCCCGATGTGGCGTTGCAGGAGTCCTGCTGCCTGTAGCGTTAGATGTTAGTCGCTCAGCGTTGGCTGCTACCACCGTGACGTCGAGGACTTCCTCGTCCTGTAGGCTGTCCTCCATCTCCGAGTTGTTCACAGCACTATCGCCAAGAGACGTGGCGGATAACATGCTTTCTGCATCGGAATCCTCCGCTTCCTCTTCTGGTAATAAGTTTTCCGGTTCCCCCGGAGTAGCCGAGAAGGCAGCGCGCTGAGCATCACCACGATATACGTGGATAACGATCTGGCCTACGCTGTAGTGTACTAGGCCATTGCACCTTTTGAGGGGCTCGATTGACTCTTTATTCATGGTGAACACCACCTGTCTGTCGGGCCCTACCGCATCCCCGACCAGATTGACACTCCAGTCATGCGTTGGGAGGGACGGATTCATTAGCCGTAGCATCCCGAGTATTCTCTCGGGTTCGTCAGGGATGGCCGGAATCCACGCCCTTGCCCTTGGACGAGCTGGAAAGTCCTTCCAGTCGACGACCTCTATCTTTGCGCCCTGGTAGACTTCACCCAGTTTAGCAGCTGCTGCCTTGTACAGTGCTACGGTTTTTGCATCCTCGCATGCGAGTAATTTAATTTGACCCTGGTGCCAACCCGCATCCGTTACTCGTGCCGAACTACCCGGAAACTCCGGAGCAACGTTGAGAAGAATGTTGCCGAGTTCATTTCGCACGTAACGCCACCGGTCCTTGGGGATGGCCAGACGGTCATTGCCTCGGTCAAGGACGCCTATAAGGATCCTGTCCTTGGTTACCTCAGCAAAGCTTAGTTTGCCCGCTCCAGAGGTATTCTGATGCCGCTTGGGAGGGGGAATAAACTCCAGATCCGATCTCTGGCGCTTGAAAGGGTTAACTTTTAACCTCTTTGGCATGTACGAATTTTGGAAATCCGGTATCACAGCTTTCGCTAGCTCTACAGATTTACTGGAATTCGGCGACAGTGATTCCTGCGGTACCCCTTCATACCTCTTCAGGATCTTTGCAGCCAATCTTTTCTCGTGGTATGTGAAGCGGCGGGGAGATGTCTCCCTGGAGTGCGGACCCGTAGTTGCCATCGCGGTCGCTCTCCTTGCCGACATCTCAGTTGCAGCTTCCTTCTCCTTCGAAACTCCGAGGCCAGGTCGTGAGACCGCTGCCACAGACGTAAAGATACTGGTTTTCATATCAGCGGTTGATGGGAGTTTAGCATCCGCCGTTGCCCGCTTAGCTGCGTTGGCAACCTTACTGGTGCTAGCTCCCATCAAGTCAATCTTATTCGATAGAGGGTTGGTTGACCGACTCGTAGTTGCCATCGCTGTCGATCCCCCCCTTGATTGTGGAACGGAGGTTGTCCTCCGGCGTTGTTGTTGCTTCCTCGCCTGCTCCTCCATAGCTCTCCTTTGCTGGGGAGTGAAATTTGGCGTTGTTTGTTTTTTAGATTTTTCGTTTTTATTCAGGTTATTCGAGTTCATCTTGTTCGTACGACCCATCGCCGGACAAGGCCAGCTTAGGGTCAAGGGAAGAGTAGGGGAAAATGTGTCGTCCGCCGCGGCAGAGCCCCGTACCGCGGTAAGGCCATGCTTACTCTCTGAGGCGACCCGGTGTCAGAGAGGCTCCGTTCAAATACAGCCACGATTTGCCTCCCGGCTGCAAACGTCCAATGGGCACGGTTTCGCATAACACCCTGGATTGGGAGGGGGAAGATCTTTGTCGTCGCGCCAGAGAGGCTAGGCTGCTCTCGTGATGAAGTGCCGTACGGAGCTATGATCACAAGGGCAGCGTAGCCCTGTGGCTATCGACTTAAGCCCTCGTACCGCGGCAAGGTATCCACCCTTCACGAGGGATCTCCGACCATAGTGCTACTGATTTCGAGTATTAGATAAAAAGAAAACTCACTTTTATTTTTTGAATCTCCATAGAGCAATCTGACCTTTCACCTCCCTGCGACGCTCCTAAACCATCTCCAATCGGGATAAAATTTTTTGTGTGATATCTTCGGCTATATTACTATCGATTTAGGGGTTGAGCCTTTGGAAATCTGATAATGAAATTGTCTCTATACAAATAAGGGCCACCCTAAGGTACATAGTAGCTTGGTCAGTTGCGGTCAATTGTCATTTATTTACCTATCATATTTTATATGTAGTTGTGTATTTGCATAATTTACTAGAACACGCCTGTCGTAGTAATTATGTGTTAACTGCTTTTTATCATAAATTTACTCATATATTTACATTCAGGTAAATAAGTTTATGTACATTAGGGTGGTCCAAAAAAAGCAATCAATTTTCGATTTTTTCGAAGGGCATGCAGAAATTCGAATTCCTGACCATAAATGGAGTATAATGACCAAATATAGTTTCTGGAGGTCGAAAATTACTAATTTATGAAACCCATAAGGTTTTGTCGTAAAGCTCAAAAACAATAAAATTTTATGAAATGAAAGAAGATTTTCACGAAAACAAAAAACGGCATAAACGTAAAAACAATGCTTATTTAGCCAATATACTCCATGTATAGTCAGAAATTCGAATTTCTTTATGCCCTTCGAAAAAAAACGGAAATCGATTTTTTTTTTGTCCCACCCTAATGTACATATGTATAAATTTTATAGTATGTACAATGTACATACATATATGTATAAGAGATTCTGAAGAAAGTAAACATGATTTGTAGCTTTGAAATTGTTGAATTCATGGACTGAAACCGAAACCGCAATCGAATAAAACCGATTAATTTTTCAAACCCGAAACCCACACCGTAACCGATAAAAATCTTAAAATTTTTCAAAACCGAATCTGAAACCGTAAATGTTATTTTGATCTGAAAAAGAACGAAATCGAAACCGTTTCAAAAAGCCGGAATCGGCTCCAAATGGATTTTAATTTTTTTTAGTTTCTTACTTCTTTTGGTGGGCACATAGGTTATTTTTTCTGTTTCAAAAGGTACCGTGAAACATTTTCATTGATGATTGCCGAGCGAGGTTACAAAAGAAACGTTTTACATCAGTATCAAAATTCTTAAAGAGATTTTTGGACTATAGTTAAATCAACCTACCAAAGAAATAATTTCGACTTTTTTCCGGTCGTTACGTTGCGTCTCAAGACTTTTCCGAAATGGAATTCGTTTCGGAAGGTATCGAACCAGCGTGCCTGCACATATGTACCAGAGTGCTATCCACTCAGCTTCAGAGTACAGTATAAAATTCTTTCAACAATATTTAATAGCTTTCATTTTATAACTTATTTTTAACTTATAAAGAAAATTTGTTAACTCTTTCGCTTTGCGAAATTATTAAGAACGAATTCTTAAGGTAAAGTCGGAAGACTTTCGAATTCTTTTAGATAAGTCTGATATCCAACGGAGAATCACTCTTGCCAACAAGTGCTACTTTGGACTTAGTAGGCAATTGAGAAGTAAAGTCCTCTCTCGACAAACAAAGATCACGCTCTATAAGTCTCTCATCATACCAGTCCTGATTTACGGCTCGGAATCATGGACAGTGTCAAGAGAAAATGAGATGGCCCTTGGAGTATTTGAGAGAAAAGTTCTCCGGAAGATGTATGGTCTTTCCCGTGATGCCATCGGCGAGTATCGAAGGAAATTTAACGATGAGCTGTACGAGCTTTAAAGGCTTCGCTGGCTGGGTCATGTTATGCGAATGGAAAAAGAGGCTCCAGCACATAAGGTTTTCCAATCGACAACCGAATTCGGCAGCAGAGGAAGGGGGAGGCCTCGACTGAGATGGAAACAACAAGTGGAGGATGACTTGAACTCACATGGTATTTCCAATTGAATAATTTTACAGTTATGAAGTGCAAAATTTCAGAAAATTTGTCATCTGGACAACGCAAGAGAGCATTACAAAATTTAATATGCAATAAAACTGGTTTTGAAAAAATTGACTCTTAGAACGTTATTCCCGATGATGCTTCAACTGGCGTCAGTTATCGCTAAAAAGGAACGACTGGCGTGTTTGATACGAAGCGGCCAAAATCGCCTAGGCACTTCAGCGTCAATAAATGACGCAAGTAATGGTTAGAAGTCTGATATCCGACTAGTTCCGTGGGAAGCAATCGAAAAAAATTTAAGAGATCCGAAAAAAGTCATGAAATTTTAGAACTATTTTGAGTTTTTAGTAGTACCTGAAATTTTTTTGTGTTCGAGTTTTTATTTGAAAACCGAAACCGAAATACGCGGTATTGCGCGCCGAACGATGATTTGTCAAATAAAAAAATATGATATGGTATGACCAGTGGAACCTACTAGGTATGGTATGAAGAGCTGAGGTTGGTAAAAAGAGATAAGATACAAAATAAAAAAATTTTTTTAAATCACATTTTATGTAAATGTGGCATGATTTGTATATTTCATCCATAAAACCACTGAAACTACTTACGCACGTATGTAAAATTTCTTTCCGTTAAGTAAATTCCATGCCATAAGGCATGGTGCTAAAAAACCACTTTAGAAAAAAATTTTTTGAAAAATTCTTTTTAATTGTTCATTACGATGGCTTAAATAGTAGGAAAAATACAAAAACAGATTTTTAAGGCCAAAGACAAAAAATAAGTTTCGAAAGGGTTAAGTTATTAGTAATAAATTTGCCTATATTTTATAAAGTATCGGCAAGTCATTAATAATGTTTACACACACATAAAATGTAAACTTAACAAATTGGAAAAGAAAAACTTATTCACAGTTCAACAAAATATATCGTGGGTTACCATATACGCTATATATATTTATTAAGTACTAGCTTGTGCCTGCGACTTCGTATGCGTATAATTTCTGTTTTTTTGCAGCTGGGTTAGCAAAGAATAAAAAGACTGGAGTTCAGCACTTAAGGGTCGTGTTGTCATGTAAGCTTTAAAGTTTGTCTGCTCGATAAACCCAAATTTCGGTCACAAAATATGTTTTCATCGGACTATTAAAGTTTAATAAAAACGACCATAAAGCCATTTATTTTTCTAATATAGAGAATATAAATTATAGCATTTCGACGAAAAATCAAAAAATCGTAAAATTCAGTAAATTTTTTTTTTTATTAAACACATCTATTGTTCGGCCTCGATTATTCGGCCTTTTCAGCCGAAGGTCGGGCACTAGTATTTATATTATAATAATAATTATTATTAATTTCGATTTATGTTAATTCATTCATATTGTTTACAATTTAAATTTTTAAAAATTGCTTTTTACAGATTAAAACTATAATTTAATAACAATAAGCTTTTGACCTGCCTTTTGAAATCTTTATACTTAATACTATTCATTCATTTCAAATAATACTTAACCGGTAAAACGAACATCAAAAAATTATTTAGAAAAGTTTTTCTAAACGAAGTCGCCCGTCGGCAGTGGTTTGGCAAACTCTCCAAGTGTATTTCTGCCGTGAAATGCGTCTCAGCAAAAATTCATCTGCTTTGCAGGTACCGTTCGGAGTCGGTACACCACAATCGGCATAATAATCTCTTATGTGAAGCGCGACAAATCCCGTCCTATTGTTAGAAATTCTCTTACGGAATCCATGGTGATGATCCTCTAAACTCAGGTTTGCTGTTTAATGAAGCAGTAAAGCTCGAGTTACATAAAACTTTGTGAAACTTTAACAGATGTGAGCCTAGTTTTTGAGCTTTACGTTTCACAAACTTGGTATGAAAGAGGATCATACAAAGTTGTATGTAATTGGGGCTTAAAAAGGTCTGCGGGCGACATGACACCTTAACGCTAGGTGGTTTACCTGGCTTTAGTAGTGGGGCCACGATTGTCAACTTCCACGGATCGATTTAGGTGGGCTGTGAGTCATTTTATATTCTGTCTATTCATTTAAAGTTATCGGCCTTCCGAATAGCTTCCTCAACCTCTGTAGCGGCTATGCCCTGTCATGTCCGGGATGCTGAGCGTACTGACGAAAAAAAAGCCCCAGTGAATTTCTTCGCATCCGCTATAACCCTGTCATAGAAGGGATGTTTTCTTGAGCTCTTGAGACTGTGCCGGGTTTGACAGTGCCATAACAGTGGATCATATTTTTCCAACGCCAGCAGAGAGGTTGCCGTGTGAATAAAGGTAACGATATGCAGTGGTCGTTGAATTTAAAAAAATAAGCCGTTGGCTTAGCCCACTTCCCCATAACTTCAGCAAAACTAATTTGCATTAGGTAAAGCCATACGCAATAACGCCATACGGCTTTATTTCCAATCAGTTTGGCCTTATTACTATTTTCGGCGGCGCGATAGCGGCCTAGTGAAAAATATAAAAATTATATATGTAGGTATTATACAAAATCTGTAAATAATAAACCAGAACTTCGTTAAGTTATTAGTAATAAATTTGCCTATATTTTATAAAGTATCGGCAAGTCATTAATAATGTTTACACACACATAAAAAGTAAACTTAACAAATTGGAAAAGAAAAACTTATTCACAGTTCAACAAAATATATCGTGGGTTACCATATACGCTATATATATTTATTAAGTACTAGCTTGTGCCTGCGACTTCGTATGCGTATAATTTCTGTTTTTTTGCAGCTGGGTTAGCAAAGAATAAAAAGACTGGAGTTCAGCACTTAAGGGTAAAGTTTGTCTGCTCGATAAACCCAAATTTCGGTCACAAAATATGTTTTCATCGGACTATTAAAGTTTAATAAAAACGACCATAAAGCCATTTATTTTTCTAATATAGAGAATATAAATTATAGCATTTCGACGAAAAATCAAAAAATCGTAAAATTCAGTAAATTTTTTTTTTTTATTAAACACATCTATTGTTCGGCCTCGATTATTCGGCCTTTTCAGCCGAAGGTCGGGCACTAGTATTTATATTATAATAATTATTATTAATTTCGATTTATGTTAATTCATTCATATTGTTTACAATTTAAATTTTTAAAAATTGCTTTTTACAGATTAAAACTATAATTTAATAACAATAAGCTTTTGACCTGCCTTTTGAAATCTTTATACTTAATACTATTCATTCATTTCAAATAATACTTAACCGGTAAGACGAACATCAAAAAATTCTTTAGAAAAGTTTTTCTAAACGAAGTCGCCCCTCGGCAGTGGTTTGGCAGACTCTCCAAGTGTATTTCTGCCGTGAAATGCGTCTCAGCAAAAATTCATCTGCTTTGCAGGTACCGTTCGGAGTCGGTACACCACAATCGGCATAATCATCTCTTATGTGAAGCGCGACAAATCCCGTCCTATTGTTAGAATTCTCTTACGGAATCCATGGTGATGATCCTCTAAACTAAGGTTTGCTGTTTAATGAAGCAGTAAAGCTCGAGTTACATAAAACTTTGTGAAACTTTAACAGATGTGAGCCTAGTTTTTGAGCTTTACGTTCCACAAACTTGGTATGAAAGAGGATCATACATGGTTGTATGTAATTGGGGCTAAAAAAGGTCTGCGGGCGACATGACACCTTAACGCTAGGTGGTTTACCTGGCTTTAGTAGTGGGGCCACGATTGGCAACTTCCACGGATCGATTTAGGTGGGGTGTGAGTCATTTTATATTCTGTCTATTCATTTAAAGTTATCGGCCTTCGGAATAGCTTCCTCAACCTCTGTAGCGGCTATGCCCTGTCATGTCCGGGATGCTGAGCGTACTGACGAAAAAAAAGCCCCAGTGAATTTCTTCGCATCCGCTATAACCCTGTCATAGAAGGGATGTTTTCTTGAGCTCTTGAGACTGTGCCGGGTTTGACAGTGCCTTAACAGTGGATCATATTTTTCCAACGCCAGCAGAGAGGTTGCCGTGTGAATAAAGGTAACGATATGCAGTGGTCGTTGAATTTAAAAAAATAAGCCGTTTGCTTAGCCCACTTCCCCATAACTTCAGCAAAACTAATTTGCATTAGGTGGGGTGCAAAAAAGCCATATGCAATAACGCCATACGGCTTTATTTCCAATCAGTTTGAGAAATAAAGCCAAATGGCCTTATTTCCTATTGCTAATGGAAATAAAGCCAGTGTGGCCTTATTACTATTTTCGGCGGCGCGATAGCGGCCTAGTGAAAAATATAAAAATTATATACGTAGGTATTATACAAAATCTGTAAATAATAAACCAGAACTTCGTTAAGTTATTAGTAATAAATTTGCCTATATTTTTATAAAGTATCGGCAAGTCATTAATAATGTTTACACACACATAAAAAGTAAACTTAACAAATTGGAAAAGAAAAACTTATTCACAGTTCAACAAAATATATCGTGGGTTACCATATACGCTATATATATTTATTAAGTACTAGCTTGTGCCTGCGACTTCGTATGCGTATAATTTCTGTTTTTTTGCAGCTGGGTTAGCAAAGAATAAAAAGACTGGAGTTCAGCACTTAAGGGTCGTGTTGTCATGTAAGCTTTAAAGTTTGTCTGCTCGATAAACCCAAATTTCGGTCACAAAATATGTTTTCATCGGACTATTAAAGTTTAATAAAAACGACCATAAAGCCATTTATTTTTCCAATATAGAGAATATAAATTATAGCATTTCTTTGTACACAATATTTGAAGTTCTATCCAAATTACAAATTATAAACTAATTTTTATTTCTTATAAGGTAAGAAATTAGTACATTTCCCTTAATAGCCATATCAAGCGTTTTGGTATTATTATAATCAAATGGCTTACGACAGCATTCATAAACACATTTTGTTTGATACCCATAATGTACTAACACATTTTTGTGGAAATATTCGTCGATACCTCCGAAACCGGTCGAGCTATCGAAATTTCAAGATATCTCCCAAACCATATCAGATATTTCAATGAATCACATCGCATATTATAGCACTCATTGACACCTTTCCTTTGACACCCATATTGTACTAAGACATTTTTGGTCACCCCTGGTCCACATATTGGGCGATAGCCCAAAACCCGTTGAGATATCGCAAAAAATAATATCTTAAACTTTAAGTTGAGCGTCTAGCAGACCAACGATTCAATTCCGTTCAGTACTTTTAGAGTGTTACGACCATAAACATACAGACAGACATGGTCCACATATTGGGTGATAACTCTAAAACCGGTTGAGATATCGAAAAAGTAATATCTTAAATTTTAAGTTGAGCGTCGAGAAATCCAACGATGCATGCAATTCCATTTATTACTTTCAGAGTAATACGGCCACAAACATACGGTCAGACAGAGACACACAAAATTTTTTAAAATGGTTGATTTGGATTCTTCTCGCTTAATAATGCTTTCCCCAATCAATTTTTTGTTGATATCTGCCATGTACAGACATCGACCTGTTACAATTTTATTATATTATGTAGAGATAGAGATTTTAAATTTATACATATCATATTAAAAAATAAAAATTTGGAATACAAATTTGCGCCTTTTCCAAAACACAGTTTTTTGAGATAGCAATGTATAGGAATCAAGTTCTTCCTTCAAAGTATGTCGTCCATAACATATACGCGTTCTCGGCCCAGCCCTCGTTACGGCCGCGCTGCGGCCCGCCGCGATACCACCTTGCTTGCCATTTATTTTAGGTTGTACCTCCTTAATTCAATATTATGGCCTTATTACTTATTTGAAAGAATTTTCGGTATGGCTTTATTTCACTTTGTGATTTAAACGAATTGAAAATCGCCATATGGCCTTATTTCCATTTGGTTTGAGAAATAAAGCCATATGGCGTTATTGCGTATGGCCTAATTGCACCCCTTTTCATTACCTGTTACAGAACGTTGCAGGCAAAGAAAAAACTACACTTCAAGCTGTCAACTCAAATACAGGCAAACAAGTATGTATAACGATGTACTAATAAAGATTACAATGGCAAGAGTCACGCAAACCAAAAAGTTTATTATTGGCTCAGAGGCATATAGAACAGCGCCGCCATAAGTAATTGAAGCTTGGGTGTGACTAACATTTTGCAACTTTCGTTTGCATGTGGGACCAACCGCAAAAATGCGCAACCGGTGGGGTTTGGCCAAATTGTTCATTTCCGTCATAACAAGCTATGAAAATATGGAAGAAACGCCTGAAAGTATGTGAAGGAGCGGCGAACAACAGCTAACCGTTGATTTCACTAGCAAATTTAGTTAAAAATAGTTTGCGATAGTTTTGTTGCCTTGCGAACTAGCCTGCAAAACTATCGATAGTAGCCCCATTCGATATTTTCGATAGTTGCAAAAATACTATAGATAGTTCGAAACTATCGTATACTGTCGTAATTTAAGTGTAGAGGAACTTCAACTCCGAACAAATCCATACATAATTTACATGTATATGTGCAAAAAAAAGTAAAACAAGTAAGGAAAATGCTGTCTTTGGCTGTGCCGAAGGCTTTATACCTTTCATGAGTATGAAGGAGTGGCGCTCTTACGCCGATATAGGTATAAAGGATGCAATCAATTGTATAGGAGCTATGTGGAAAATTAGGTTAACCCTACTGTCGACATTGCACACGCAAAAAGAGCAATAGTTACGTTTCTACCTTTTTAATAATAGGAGTTATAGACCAAAATCCGTTTATCGGAACTACCGATTGTATGGGGGCTATGTGAAATATTAATCGAGTCTGAATTATTTTCAACATCGCTATTGTTCATGAAAAAAGAGCGATAGTTACAGAATTTGACGTTTCTACCTGCTTAATATCAGGAGTTATAGCGCAAAAACCGTTTATCGGAACTATCGATTGTATGGGGGCTATGTGAAATATTAATCGAGTCTCAATGATTTTCAACATCGATATTGTTCATGCAAAAATAGTGATAGTTACAAAATTTGACGTTCCTACCTGTTTAACTACAGGAGTTATAGCTATCGGTTGTATGGGGGCTATGAGAAATTTTAATCGAATCTTAATGATTTTCAACATCGATATTGCTCATGCGAAAAAAGCCGTAGCTATAAAATTTCACGTTCTTAACTATTTTATTACAGAAGTTATGGTCAAAATCCGTTTATCGGAACAATCGATTGTATGGGAGCTATGAGTACTATTGGTCCGATCTTACTGATTTTCAATATCGGCATTTTCCATGTAAAAATATGAAAAGTTACAAAATCTCACGTTACTAGCTCTTTAATTACAGAAGTTATAGTAGTTTTGGTCCGATCTGGCTGGTTCCGACAAATAATTGAGGACTGAACAAACAAAACGCCTTATTTCCATTTTTCACTTTTTTAGTGTTTTGATGCAATCTGGTGGTTCAGACCATGATTCAATTATAAGAAGGTTTGCTCTTCTCTTGACGTTTATTATTGACACTCCCAATATGAAAATGTGTACGGGTTTCGTTTGCGAATAAGAAAGTAGGAATATTTTTTTTTCTTTCGTCAATGAAATGGTAGTAGAAAAATCGAAAAAGGAGGATATAAATTGTAATGCAAATAAAAAATTGCAAAGTAAACTAACACATTCGACGGGGCCAAAAAAAAAAGTTCGTTTTGATTTTATTTTTCAGAAAGGTGAAAAAATATTACTGTAAAAATTACAGATCTTAACATTAAATTCCAGAGGTCTATCATCGCTAGTTTAGATTTCACAGACTTTACCTCATATTCGGATTCCCTTCAAAAGCTGCATAGCCTCAAATTTTCTCCGACTAGCCGTTTTCTAGTATCCTAGCCTCAAAATAAGTGTCGATTTCTTGGTCGATTTTTTTTTTCGTTCCACCGTGGTAATAGTAATTCGACCGATCGACAACTTGTATTTGATGGTTGAATACAATCGAACGTCAAATCGAATAGGACATCGAAAGGCTTGAAATCCTTGAAAGGCTTTCGGGTCATAAATTCTATCGGAAAAAGTGTGCCAAAGGGATAGTATTACCATTTTACTAACCAAATTTAACCAGTTCCAATAAATTTACCTTTAACTCTTTCATGCACACTTGGCTGATGATTAAGAATTAAAATAAAATCCTCTAATCACAGAAGGAAAATCTTTAAAGTCACTTATTAATTATAGATTCATCAATTTTCCAAAAGCCAGCCTCTACTATTTTTCTAACTACTACTATTTTAAACTACTTTTCTAATTACTTTTTATACCCAGCTGTACTTGTACACAGGGTATTATAACTTTGTTAGAATAACGGTTGGTTGTACAGGTATAAAGGAATCGAGATAGATATAGACTTCCATATATCAATATGATCAGGATCGAAAAAAAATTTGATTGAGCCATGTCCGTCCGTCTGTCCGTCCGTCCGTCTGTCCGTTAACACGATAACTTGAGCAAATAATGAGATATCTTCACCAAATTTGGCATGCGTACTTATTTGGGTTCAGAATAGATTGCTATTGAAAATGGGTAAAATCGGACCATAACCACGCCCCTTTTTCGATATCGAAAATTTCGAAAAACGTATAAAATGGGTTAATTCAATATTAGAGCAGCTACAATGATAAAATTTGCAATATGTATTGATTTAGATGTTCTCAGGCTGATTTTATAAAAAATTTTGAAAAGGGGGCGTGGTACCGCCCACGTATATTTGAAGACATTTTAAAATTTTGACTCTTAATAACTTCAGAACAGTTTATGCTAGTATAACGAAATTTCGTAGAGGACATACTATTGTTGTGGCAAATTCAGCTATAGAAAATAAACGAAATCGCTTCGCGACCACGCCTACTTTTTCATAAAGGTTATATTGAAAGGAGGTGGAAATATTGAAAAGTCCATATCTAATTAACTGATTTCGCTATAATAATATAATTTGGTACATACATCAACTTTCATATTCTTTACATAATTTTGGAAAGTGGGCGTGGCACCGCCCACTTATGAGTCAAGCAATTTTTAAATTCGACTGCTAACAACTTCAGAACGGTGTGAGATAGATTTACGAAACTAGGTATACAAAACAAAGAATAACAGCATTTTATGTGCACAGCTGGGTATGTAATGTTCGGTTTCACCCGAACTTAGACTTCCTTCCTTGTTTTACATGATTTTGCTAAAAGGCTACCCAGAACGTGAATGACAATTTTTCAGGGAGCAAGATGGCCGCAACTGACAGAATCTGTCATCGAAAAGCTAACCTGGTATAATTGAACCATGGGTTCAGACAACATTACACATGATGTACTCAATAGAAACTACTAAAACGTCATATTTCCTATAAAAACGATCCGTCAAAATCGAAATTTCGTACAAATCGGAAATATTTCCTTCTCATTTGTTGTGCCTGGAAAATTTTGCACCAAAACAACTACTTATCTCGTGCCGTAGATGTTGATAGGCCGAAAAAAAAATTTAAAGGTCAATATTTTATTTTCCAGCAAAATTTTATTTTGTTGATTTTTTTTTGGTTTTTTCGGTCTATAAACATATAGGTAGTATAAGCCTCGGCCAGTTATTTTAACGCAAAAAACCCCATGGGATCCTGTATAAAATTGCCTGTTTCAAACAAAAGGGCATATTTCCAAATTATAAAGTTAAAAAACTACAACTACACAAACAGAAAATTAAAAATAATTATGACCCCAGTTGGCTGTAGCTGTTTTATTTTAGTAACGCCAAATTAAAACCATGGTAGAAGAATATAGAGGTAGTTCTACTTCTTCTTCTTGGTAGCCATTGCCCTCATTTGACATAAACCGTGTTAGTGACGTTTCCTTTTGAAAATGAGCTACCGTATTTTCATACCAAAAAAGAACCGATTTAAACTTAAACGGAAAAAATTTTGAAGTTTATTGAAATAATTTATTAAATTTCAAAATGTAGTGTGTATCTAGAAAAAATAAATAAAATAAAATACAAGTCTAGTTTTTGCATTTTGGCACAGATACTAATAACGTATTTATTTATTTTCATACATAGATGAGCTGCATATTTAGAAGCTGCAAAATTTCAAGATTTAGAGCGCGATCCTAGATCCTAAAAGCGTCACTTATTTTATAATGGATGAAACAATACCGATCGATAGTCTTCCCCGAATCTAGAAAGAATGTAAGCTGTACCTATGACAAGGGCCTAGGAATCGGGGGTCAAAGTCGCCAAAAAATGACCCTAACTTCACTTATTTTATAATGGATGATTTTCCCATATTTGACGTAGATTACTACCCCGCGTCAGTATCAAGTGTTGTTAGACCCGTACCAGTGACAAGGCTCCAGCCAGACACCCACAGTTCGCGGATTTTCCTATGGAAATTTATCCTGTTTGACCAATTTCACGTATTTGGGCCACTTTGGCTGCTTTTAACTACCCAATATTTTCCCATTTTTTGTAGAATACTACCCTCAAGTAGTATCAGGCATTTTTAGACTTCGTCCCATGGCAAATACTTCAGCCAGACACCTCAAAACTCGGGAAATTTCACTACTTTTCACTGCGCTTTCACTTGTTTAAGCGGGTTTGACAAATTTTGGCTACTTTTAAATAGCAGATCTTCACACATGTGTCGTAAAATGCTATTCTTAAGTAGAATCAAGCATTTCTAGACATCATCCCATGGCAAAATCTTCAGCCAGATACCTCAAGGTTCGGGAACTTTTATTTTTCTATTAATTTGCTTTCTCTTGTTTGTCCCACTTTTACTGTTTAAATGACGGATTTTTTCACATGTTTCGTAGGACACTACGCTTAAGTAATTTCAATCATTTCTAGACTTCGTCCCATGGCAAAAACTTCAGCCAGACACCTCAAAGCTCGGGATTTTCACTAATTTTTGAATAGGAAATATAATATTTGAATAGGAAATATAATGAAAAGAAAAATGAAAATGCATCTAAAAAAAATTTAAAAAAATGACAACATAAATACTAAAAAATGTATTTTAAGTGTTGTTATTTGGTGCTTTTGCTGATGGTAAGTTATATCCGAACTTTTTTTGTTTACAGGTGTAAGAATAAATCCATAGGGCTGATCTCACAATCTACGCTTACTGTCAAATTAATCGCAATTAGCATTAACCGGCATTTCGAAAACGGTCCTTAATCTCACAACACTTAAATCGAAAGGATTTGTCGCATTAGTACGACACAAAAGGTTTTTTAAACGTTATTTTTAGGTAAATATGGTTTCTAATGCGCATTTTTGAAGCAGAGATTTTTTTTGAATCATTTACAAATTTTAAAGCAGCTTTATGGATCCTATTTTGTAAGTATTTTTACTTTACAAACCATGTTTTTTTCCTTTATAAAAAATCCCCAAAATTTAAAAAAAAAATTACCAAAAAAAATTTTTGTTGAGGTGGCAGCGCTCTGTGATCAACTGGCAAAAGATACGAATGACAACTAACACAGTTTATGTCAAAGTGAAAATACCTTTATTTTTTTATATCATGATTAAAACTTTAAATTGTGGTTATTTTAATCTGTCAAAGTATTTTGCGGTTTCTAAAAAATTTTTGAAAGTGGAAATAAGGCGTTTTGTTTGTTCAGTCCTCAATTATTCTCATACAAAATAACGCCTCCATACCAAATTTCATCGAGATATCTCTTAAGTTGAGGGACTAGTTTGCGTACAAACAGACGGACATGGCTAAATGAAATCAGCTCATCGTCCTGATCATAACGGTATACTTATTAGTGGATCGATGTCTTCTTCTTCTCATACTTACAAACATCGGACCAAAGTTATAATACCATTTCATGTTCATGAAAGGTATAAAAATGACAAATATTGAGCGTTAATTTCTAAATAAGTACGGTCACAGCATCACTTAGGGCCGCTTGCATAAAAGCCGATAACGACTAATCGCCCGGTTACCGGAGTTTAATTGACGTATTTTGTTCGGTTAGCTGTCAAACCGATTAGTCGTTATCGGCATTATGCAAGCGGCTCTTAATATGATACTGTGACGAATTCGATGATTCCTTGATTATTTTCCCTGAGTTCGGTCACTGTACGTTAAATAAAACACTCCAATTCTGCTTAATAAGTAGTACGCTTTATTCAGTACTAAAAACCGTAGTACAATATCGCGGGTTAATTCACTGTTCAGTACTTCACTGTACAACACTTCAAAATAAACTGATTGACGTGCGTTGTCTTTGCGCTTTTATATACCCTAGTGGGTTATTCGTGCAACAGTGTTCTCGAAGCGTTTATCTATCGTCATCTCCTCTTTGTGCCACATTCGCAAACACGCGAGCTGCCTCTCCCTCTGTCGCTCTCACGTCATGTATCTAAACAGCTGTAGTTGTGGTAGTGACGCTAGTGATGGAAATACGCTAGAGATGGTATATGAGCGATTCTTGAGAACATTCGCCACACTGCCCTCCACCTAAGTCTGATCGTCCCGATCAGACACATTTCCCGATCCAAACGTTGCTAGCCTCTCCAGGTGAACCACCTTCATTTTGTTTCGTGGTCTTCCAACAGTTTGTATGCGGTAGACAACATCATTTATCCGCTTTATTACTTTATATGGGCCTTCCAAGTTACATTGCAGTTTTGGGGACACACCTTTCTTTCGTTGTGGGTTGTATAACAGCACTAAATCTCCTTCTTTAAAACCTTCAGGGTTGATGGCTTTGTCGTATCTGGCTTTCATCTTATCACTCATGATCTTCGTCCGTTGTCTTACAAGATCGTGTATTTCTCTCATTTCTTCTTCCAAGATGCTAGTGGATTTCCTGGCATTTATTCCTTCATCAGCATTTATCCCAAACTTCAAGTCAGCTGGCAACCGCAGATCATTCCTAAAAATTACTTTTGCCGGAGTCTGGCCCGTTGTTTCATGTATTGCCGAGCGATATGCCATCAGGAACAAGGAGATGTGCGTATCCCAATTTTTCTGGAACTTATCCACTACTTTCCTCATGGGCTCTTCCAAGGTTCGATTGAAACGTTCCACCATGCCATCTGACTGAGGATGCAATGCAGTTGTTCCCGTTTTCCGAATACTCAATATCTTGCAAATTTCTTGGAATACGACTGATTCGAAATTCCTGCCTTGGTCAGAATTTAACTCCATCGGTACACCAAACCTCGCTATCCAATTGTTAGTGAACACCTCTGCAATGGTTTCTGCCTCTTGATTCTTCTGGCCATTTGCTGAAATAGTCCATAACAACTAATACGTACTTGTTCCCGAGTTTGCTAGTAGGAAATGGACCAGCTACATCCATGGCAATCCTCTCAAACGGTGCACCTGTGTTGTACTGCTTCATCTGTCCATGGCTTCTCGACTTCGGACCCTTTACTTTGATGCACACATCACAGTTGGCAATCCACTCCGCGATCGACTGCCGGCAACCAACCCAATAGAATCTCTGCTTGACTATCCCCAACGTTTTTGTGACTCCGAGATGACCTCCACTTGGACCATTATGTTGCTCATTCAAAACATCAGAGATTTTCTTCCTTGGGACAACTACCAGCTTCCGAGCACATTGACCATCTTCGCTTTCCCATACTCTATGTAAGCAACCGGATACCAATTTCAGACTGTTCCACTGTGCCCTATATAACTTGGCAACAGGACTCTCTGCTGACATCTCCTCTCTTGTTGGTCGTTCGTTTTGCTCAATTCCTTGCATCACACGTACCAGATCTGGGTCATCTAGCTGATGCTTCCTTAGTTGATCCATGTTCCATTCGTCCTTAGATGTTATAGTCATCAGCCGCACATCTATAACATCTTCCTTGGCCTCAGCTTTCGAACAATGCTTGCATTCTAGGTTACATGGTCGCCGGGACATTGCATCAGCATTACCGTGGTTGCTGCCTTTGCGATGCTCTATGGAAAAGTCATAACTTTGTATTCGCTCTATCCACCGTGCCAATTGACCTTCCGGATTACGGAACTGCAAGAGCCATTTCAAGGCTGCATGGTCTGTCCTGACGTGGAATCGCTGTCCATAGAGATACTTGTGGAAATACTTGATGCACTCCACCAAAGCCAGTAGTTCTCTCCGTTTTACACAATAGTTCCTTTCGGGCTTCTCAATTGTGCGGCTATAGTACGCCACTACCTCCTTCTGCCCATTGACAATCTGTGACAAAACTCCTCCAATCGCGTAACCGCTCGCGTCTGTATCCAAAATAAATGTTGAACCTGGGATTGGATACGCTAACATTGGGGCAGTGCACAGCCGTTCCTTCAAGGTTTGGAAAGCCACTTCATGTTCCTTCTTGCAATCAAATGACATATTCTCCCTGGTCAACTCATGAAGGCTACTGGCTACGCTACGTGCACAGTCCAAGGGAACTTCGTAGCTCATGTAAATTTTTCGGTCTTGGCCAATCGTTTACTGCTTCGATCTTCTCTTTAGCCGTGCAAATTCCCTCCGTAGTAACCTTATGACCCAAGTAACTTACTTCCTTCTTGAACAATGCACATTTTTTGGGACTTAATTTCAGACCGGCGCCAGCTATCCTTTGGAAAACTTCCTCCAAGTTCTTAAGGTGTTCCTCAAAGCTTTTTCCCAGCACGATGATGTCATCCAGGTACACCAAACATGTTTTCCAATGCAGTCCTTTCAATACTTGATGCATGAGTCTCTCAAAAGTAGCTGGAGCGTTACATAGTCCAAAGGGCATTACCGTAAATTGCCACAGCCCCTCTCCAATGCTGAAGGCTGTATTTTCCTTATCCTCATCTTTAACCTCTACTTGCCAATAGCCGCTTTTCAAGTCCAGTGTTGAGAACCATTTCGTACCAGATAGTGAGTCCAGAGTATCTTCAATTCTGGGTAATGGATAGCTGTCCTTTTTCGTTACGTCGTTCAACTTCCAGTAGTCCACACAGAACCGCATTTTTCCATCCTTTTTCTTCACTAGCACTACCGGTGAGCTCCATGGACTGGCTGATGGCTCGATCACGCCGCTGTCACTCATTTCTTGTATAATTTCTCTTACCACTTGGCGTTTGGCCAATGGAACACTTCGAGGAGTTTGGTGGATTGGTCTCGCGTCACCGGTATCAATGTGATGCTTCACTACATTGGTCCGACCTGGTTTGGAGCCATCCTTGTCAAATATGGTAGAGTACTTTAGTAGAAGTTGGTTTGCCTTACTCTGGTGGTCTTCTTCGAGATCTTGCGTCCACGCCGTGATATCATCTGATAGATTAATGTTGCTGGTAGAGACATTTTCCTGGAGCTGTTCACAATTTATAACCACCTCCACCTCCTGTCATTGTCCCAATATAGCTCCTTTGGAAAGCTTGATTGGCGATCGAAACTCATTCAGTACTCTTACCGGTATATGTCCATCTTGTTTTGTCATAGCCAGTGTTTTTCCTACTAGTATATCCGTCTTTGATTTGTTTGCTGCCTCGACAACCCACAATTTGTTTGTCCCATAATCTCCATCAATCCTTGCCCAAACGATCGCCTCCGACTTCGGTGGAATTTGTTGGCTTTCTTCCACGAGGACCCGCTTACTGATGTACTTGTTCTCGTAACCAAAATTTAGTGGCACATCCATGTTGTTATAGCTCATAGTCCTGTTTTGCATGTCGATCTTGATGCCTTGATTGCTTACGAAATCCACACCAACTATGATCTCATCAACAATATCTGCCACTATAAAATTATGCAGTACGGTGACATTCCCAATTGCGATTTCACATGTTACTTCTCCTTGGACTTGGGTATCCTCACCGGTCGCCGTACGAAGCTTTGCTCCATGTAATGGCCTCACTTCTTTGTTGACTAAATCGGATCGAATAATGGAATGAGATGCGCCCGTATCAACAGTCAGTAAACGCTCCTTTCCGTCCACGAGTCCTCCAACAGTAACATTACTCGACTTCCTTCCGATCTGTGAGACAGAGACTATGGGGCATCCAATTGCGGGAGCCAGCCTACGCCCCTTGCGGCTGACTCTCTTTAGTTTAACGGTTGGTTAGACTGGCAGACTTGCTCATCTCCTTCAGCCTTCTGCTTACGTCCGCTTGCATTATTGGAATTATTGAAGCCAGATCCATATCCACAATAACGTGCAATATGACCAGGTTTTCCGCACTTGAAGCACTTAATAACCCCTTCATTTTTCTGTTGCTTCCCGTTTAGTGCTTCTAGGATTTTGTCAATTTTTTTGGCCCAGTCTGGCGTCTCCACTTCCACACGGTGAGCTTTGTACGTGGGTTTACTCAAAAGCGAGGCCGTTTCTCGTGTTAGAGCATGTGATACCGTCTCCGCAAATGATCTCTTTGGATTGGCATATGTGGCTCGCTTTGTCTCCACATCACGTATTCCATTTATGAAGCTTTGGATTTTTACCCTTTCGATGTATTCCACGGGTGCGTCTGCGTTTGCCAGATGGGCTAACTTATCGATATCTGATGCAAACTCCTGCAATGTCTCATTAGTCTTCTGGAAGCGATTCTGTAGCTCTATTTGATGTATCTGCCTCCTATGCTCGCTGCCGTAACGTCTTTCAACGGCTCCCATCAACGCTTCATAGTTGTTTCTTTCAGCGTCCGGAATAGTCTGTAAGATTTCGGCTGCAGGTCCTTTCAATGACACAAATAAAGCAGCGACTTTGTCCTCAGCGCCCCAGTTGTTCACAGCTGCTGTCTTCTCAAATTGTAGCTTAAATACCTGGAAAGGGACAGAACCGTCAAAGGATGGGTGTTTTGCCTTGGGAGTGCTTGCTGAAACACTTGGACGATTCAGCTGCAACTCCTGGATACGACTTCTTAACGCATCCACCTCGGCTTCGACTTTCTCCTCAAGCTGAATTATTTTCCTGTCCTGTATATTTAGCTGTGCTGACATACGTTCCTCCTGTGCCTCCAGCTGAGATGACACACAAACGCTAGTGATGGAAATACGCTAGAGTTGGGAGATGAGCGTGTGGCGAATGTTCTCGAAGCGTTTATCTATCGTCATCTCCTCTTTGTGCTACATTCGCAAACACGCGAGCTGCCTCTCCCTCTGTCGCTCTCACGTCATGTATCTAAACAGCTGTAGTTGTGGTAGTGACGCTAGTGATGGAAATACGCTAGAGGTGGGAGATGAGCGTGTGGCGAATGTTCTCAAGAGTCGCTCATTTCCCAACTCTAGCGTATTTCCATCACTAGCGTCACTACCACAACTACAGCTGTTTAGATACATGACGTGAGAGCGATAGAGGGAGAGGCAGCTCGCGTGTTTGCGAATGTGGCACAAAGAGGAGATGACGATAGATAAACGGTTCGAGAACACTGTTGCACGAATAAACCAGAAAGGTGTAGACATTTCTAGGTTGTGAAGCTGCTGTTTGCTTGGGTATATAAACCGCGCAAAGACAACGCACATCGATCAGTTTATTTTGAAGTGTTGTACAGTGAAGTACTGAACAGTGAA
The DNA here is from genome assembly GCA_964058755.1 of Campiglossa producta. Taxonomy (NCBI): domain Eukaryota; kingdom Metazoa; phylum Arthropoda; class Insecta; order Diptera; family Tephritidae; genus Campiglossa; species Campiglossa producta. The sequence continues at coordinate 98,264,958 of CAXKVI010000003.1, forward strand.
TTAACCCGCGATATTGTACTACGGTTTTTAGTACTGAATAAAGCGTACTACTTATTAAACAGAATCGGAGTGTTTTATTTAACGTACAGTGATCGAACTCAGGGAAAATAATCAAGGAATCATCGAATTCGTCACAATTGGTGTCAGAAGCGGTATTGTTAAATCATTCCTTGATTATTTTCCCTGAGTTCGGTCACTGTACGTTAAATAAAACACTCCAATTCTGCTTAATAAGTAGTACGCTTTATTCAGTACTAAAAACCGTAGTACAATATCGCGGGTTAATTCACTGTTCAGTACTTCACTGTACAACACTTCAAAATAAACTGGTTGAAGTGCGTTGTCTTTGCGCGGTTTATATACCCTAGCAAAGAGCAGCTTCACAACCTAGAAATTCTACACATTTCTGGTTTATTCGTGCAACAGTGTTCTCGAAGCGTTTATCTATCGTCATCTCCTCTTTGTGCCACATTCTCAAACACGCGAGCTGCCTCTCCCCCTCTCGCTCTCACGTCATGTATCTAAACAGCTGTAGTTGTGGTAGTGACGTTAGTGATGGAAATACGCTAGAGTTGGGAGATGAGCGATTCTTGAGAACATTCGCCACAATATCACAAATTTTCAATGCACTGACACTATCGAAACTATCGACCATCGCAAAAAACGATATATCGCCAAAAAACCATCGATACTATCGAACATACCATCGATAGTTTGCAGCTCTATTGTGAACGATGTTATTGTGAATGAAAATTTGCTTGTTTTGTTATCTTTTGTCGCTGGAAGATAATTAAATTTAGCAAATTTTTAACACAGTGATTTTTTACACTGTGGCTTTTTATTATTCTCGTTTTAATGTTTATTTGACATTTAAATGCTTCCGCTTCTATACCCTGCAGCAATTTTGTTTTTGTTTTACCCTTAAATATAGGCAGGGATAAAAATTTACACTTTGAATTAAAACAAAAAATGTGCAAAAAATAAAAGTGCCTGAGTTTCTTATGAAAGAGCAAATCAAAAACCCTTTGGTAAGAAGCTCAGGCACTTCCGTATGAAATAAAAAATTACACTAACAAATTGACAATGGAAAATTTTTTGAAAATATTGAAGCACTGAAAAAAATCAGAATTGATTTCTAAAATGAAAAGTACTCGAACCTAATATAATAAAAAAGAAGAAACATAAGGGTATGTAGCTTTTAAGGATTGCAATCTATGAAAGTGTATTCCAGGTCCAGGAAATACAAAAAGGTCTAAGTGAACATAAGTTTTATTTAAAAAAACTTTAAAGGAAAGGAAGATTGTACTAAAAGTATTCGAGTCGTATGTAGATCCCAATGAGTCAAAATTTTGTCTCAAAAGACTGAAAAAGATTATCATTAAAATTACTAGGACGGTTCCATTCGAAACTAGTACAGCTGGGTATACATACAAACCCCTGGTCTCTGAATGTAAGTTTCACTGGTAATTGTGCTTCTTAAGCTACAAAGCTGATATTAGCAGGAGGAACCTCCGTAATTTAATAATTCAACTTTTAATAAGTGGCATTACCCAAACCAACTTTATGTCGAAATATCGACGATATGAATTGGGAACGATTCCGGCCTTTTGACACTTCGCTTGTTTACATTTTCCTGCCAACTATTGTAAAATTTTATAAGACGTGTAAGACCTAAATCAGACAAATAAGGATACATCCCTTGGTTAATAATTATACATATCGTTTTTGTTGTAAGTTTTAAGTTTTTTTTGTGGTTCCTCAAAAACATTAAAAAATATTTTTTCCCCCACCAACTACAAAAAAATCTCTGTTATACACATTTTTGTCTATGTATTGTTATTTACCCTGCTATTTAAAATTTTCTGGGCACCACTGCTTCTGATATTTTTTTTCACAGTGATTTTATGCAGTGATTTTTATACCCAGCGTATTAGTATTAGTACAAGGCTGTTATATAGAGGTCCATATATGAAAGTTCTTAGAGGTTGAAGAGAGGAGTTGATTAAATCATGGCCGTCCGTAAAAATTGAGATATTTGCATGAAATTTTGTATACAGGTTACTTTCTGGCTAAGGTATGTAGGTTGCTATTGAAAATGGGCGAAATCCGATGATAACCAAATAAATTGACATATGTATCTCGGTAGCTGAAAGGGTTAAAATGATATAATTTTATAGGTGAATCCCTCTGGTCCTTGTATTATAATTTTTTGAAAAAAAAAAAAATAAATTTAAGTGGGCGTGCCACCGCTCAATTTTAAGGGACGCGTTTTTAAAAACTCGGCTGGTCGTAACTTTTAAACGGATTACGGTAGAAAGATGAAACTTGGCACAAATCATACTAGTATCGTTGGGAGTATACCTGATGAAATTGGATAAAATCGCCTAAATTGACACAGCTCGGTAACGGAATTGTATAATTTTGGTAGAATTGACCCCCTAGTCATTGTATTATGAATTTTCGATACATTTTTAAAAGTGGGAGGGTAACAAGGGAGGCATTTTTGAAAATTCGACTGGTCATAACTTTTAAACTGATTACGGTAGAATCATAAAATTTGGCACAAGGTATACTAACATTATAAGGAGTATACCTGATGAAATTGAACGAAATCATTGCCCGACCACGCCCGCTTTCTATATGAACAATTTCGAAAATCGAATTAATTGATATAATTCGGTAAGGTAAATAGCTAAACTATTATAAACTATAAGGTAAATCCTCCTAGGGCATTTTTCATTGTTATCCCTTTCTGGAAACTACCGCTGGGTATTTAATGTTCGGGTAAACCGAATTTAGACTTCCTTACATGTTTTAAACTGGGTTTTTATTCAGGGTATTCATTCAATGTCGAAAATGCCTCGTAAATTTCGTATACAGCGTAATCTTCCTAAACTTGTATGAAAAGTGGCAGAAATACGAAGTGTACAATATTTACTAGGCAGTTGAGAATTCGTTTAATTTAATTAAAAATGTAAATTTTTTTTTAATTTTTAGATGCCAGCGCGGCACAAGATACAGGCGAACAAGGAAACGATTGGAATCGTATACGAAACCAAAACAGTGCCAATGGACGGATCGGTACGGCAAACTCGGTCGTCATCGATATGCCAAATGCTGGAAAAATAAAATTCGATCCGCCCAAAGTGCCAGTGATATTTGTTTTAGGAGGCCCAGGTAGTGGCAAAGTAACACATTGTGACACATTTATGCAGGAGCGCCGCGGTGTGACACACATAAATATGATGGATTTGTTGCAGCAGTACGCCATGGGAAACGGTAGGCAAACGCCTCAGAATTATAGTCAACAAACAATTATTTTTTTCACATTTTAGACATGCAAGACTTCTCGCAATTATCCTCGAAAACCGTCACAGAGGTGCTCATGCTGGAAATGAAAATGGCTCCAGCTGCCAAAGCGTACCTAATTTCAGGATTTCCACGCTCAATGCGCGACGTGGTCGAATATTCCGAAAAGGTTGGAAATAAAAAGCTTGCGCTACTTACACTTGTTTCTTTTAGCTATATGTATTAAGCTTTCAAATTGTTTATATCTTTAAACTATCCTAACTGATATTTATATAAGCGCAAACATACATTCAAACATATTAATAAGCCAATAATTACATACATTTGATTATAAAGCTCTAATTACTCTACATTTTGTTCGCACTTTTTCGAGTAGCTCGGGCAAAAATTCAACGAGTACTCGAATTCTCTTTTCGAGCAATTCGAGCCATTTTTTTATTGATTGTTTTGATTTGATATGATTATTTTGTCGGACTTTGTTGTTAGGTATCACATTTTCTTGATGCACAGTGCTAATATATCTTTCTGATATAGCTTTGATAGGAATTTGAGCGCCCCAATAGTGGTTTCGGTTGGTAAAAGAGCGCCGAATTAACGAATAATACGGTACACACTTTTCCAAACTAATGGAGGGTGTAGGGGTCTGTTGTGAACTGTCCATATCCAGTAAAAAGATGTAATGCAGCAGGAAGTGGTGCCGTGACCACACCAAAAGAAATGCAGTAAGAAAACTACCTACAATATCCTTGTTTGCAACATTAATTTTTTAAGAGTATGCATAAGCGCTGGGAAGAAGTTCTCCGAAGAACTATCACAAGAAGGAACATGAACCTGTACTAATATCCTCCTTATATGCCCAAATGGCTAACGAAATTGTTCATGAGACGAGGGGATAGAAAAATTTCCAAATTAGTTGGACTTCGGAGTTCTAACTTACATACTTAAAATATCCATATTGACCGCCTAGGCGATTACATATGTATTTCTCAAAAAAGAGCCAACTGGCGCCAATTAGAATCGCCGCCAAAGATCAAAGATTAACCCAGTTACAAAATTTAGTAAAAGTCATTCTAAAATCGCGAGATGAGTTTTTCAGAGCAATATGCAAGGCGCAATGAAGAAGAGCGAATAATATCTATTTCATGAAAAATCTTTGAATTTGTAATAGTGAAGTCTAAACTATAATCCCAAAAATTCAATGGTTTATCTGACTGTAATAGGGCTGATACATTAGCTGAGCAGATATCATAACGATTTGACGCTGTTGTCAACGATAAATAAACCAAAATAGCAAGGCCAACTACCAAAATTACGATATTACCGCTACTGGCCACTAGAGTCACCAAAAAATAAACAATTCCCAGCGACATCTAGTTTTAAATAGCAAGTACTACAACCAAAGCACTAGATGGCGTCGATTGTTAACCTTCAATTTTGTGTTGGCCAGGGTAAAATTTGGATCTGTTTAAGAAGATTTATTGGTGGTAATATCCGTGTGTGTATCCATAGCATAAGAGTAGTTAAACCTGTAACCTACTCCCCGAAAGGAAGAGCCGAAAAGACAAGTGTCTAACACCGAACACTAATCAGAAAACTATTTGAACAGTCGAGTATAAAGCTTTGTTAGTAGTAGTCAAAACTCCAACACTTTAGAGGCAGAAGTGCTGAAGAACACTGACCCAAACTGACTCACACAAACATAAACACCTGCCTGCTTGTCATTCACCATCAGTTTCTTCTTCGAAATCGAAAGAAATTACAACTCTTAATTATTCCTCTCACTCTCACACACATCTTAATTGATCACTTACAATGACCGCCAGATAACTACAAACACATATAGCACCCCAAACACATGTAGTATCAACATTGTCTTTCTTACAGATCCAAGTCGTGAATGGAGTGGTCTTGATATCCTGGCGTCAATCGATTCTTCAAAAGCAAATTGATTATGGCGCAAAATTAGGTCATGTCGTACTCTCCTTAGCCAAAATGGAATTAGAAAATTTCTTTAAAAATGTGATGCCTGTAGCAGATTACTTCGATCAAAGTGATATGCTAATAGCTGTAAGTGGTTCGTAGGCGTAGACGAAATTTGATATACATAGATACTGATTTGATTTTGCATATTGTTTCAGGTTAATGGTGAACGTGCACCTGCCGATGTGTACAAAGACTTTCGGACTGCTGTACTCGAAATATTGAGCACGCTAGAAAATCAAGAGGCCATGCTAAACGGAGTTACAGGTATGGGCAGAGGTATTAATGATATACCCGGGAGTATTGTTAGCGTAGATACCGCACCTAGTCAAGCCGCAAATATTGCAGACACATCAAATGTGAACGCCAACAACATCAACCACCAACACAACAACAACAGGAACCACTACAACCAACACCTGAGCGATCCGGCTGTAGCTGAGGCCGTGGCGGCGCATGTCGCTGCGAATGCAACTGGCGCTGGTGCTGCGACGGCGCGTATAACAAATGCTGGAGTCGTCACCACACAGCCTGCAGCAATAGCCGTCAATAATGTGGCGACCAGTATGGACTTGAACTTGGATAATATGCCACCAGTGATATGGGTGATCGGTGGGCCAGGTAGCAATAAGGCGACGCTTTGTATGAAGGCTGTGAGCTTAAATCCCGGTTGGGGGCATATAAGGTGAGTGAAATACGAGTTGATTTTGTTTAACTGAACCACCTACAACGATTAAACCAAAATACGTATTTAACAATTCTTCGAAATTCGAATAGTTTTTTTGCGGCTTTCTCCCGATTGGTTGAACCAATTTTGATAAATTTTCAAATATATATAAAAGATGGTATATTCTACCAAACTGCATTACCCCTTTTACATTATTCAAGTCTTGAATTCAATTCTGCCGCGACATAGGCGAAGGGGGTGAGAAGCGAGGGGAAGAGTACACTTGAAAGCGTACCGTCAACTCGTTTCAAGTTTTTCTTGCTATCTCTTTCACTCCTCCTTGTACCCCCATATTTTGTTTCATAATTGCTTTCAAGAAATTGCTTTCATGACAAATGTAGACACGAATAGAAAACACAAAAGAGAACGCCAGCAGAGTTGAAAGCAATACTTGACAAATGTAAAACCGGAGCATCTCTCATTTTTGCAAATAAATTTTTTTTGCAACATTATTCGCATTTTTTAACTTCTGCATCGTGGTCAGATGGCGCTTTTGTGTGATGTTGTTGGGCATTCCATTAGAAACTATTAGCAGAAAAACATATATATCGATAGCCACACTGCACAACCCTTTATGTTCTAAACCAAGTAAGAAAAGTGTGTTTAAGGCGTTCACAAAAATAACATGTAACTAGCCGGTAGGTTAGAGACGCGTTGCCTAAATCATACTGATGAGTGGAACTAGCAACTCCCGAAATCGATCTATGAAGCTATTCTATTTAACAAAGATTTTTAATTATTAATATCCCAACAAGCATTTCTGTAAGTGTTTTTAAAAATAACTTGAAGTAAACTTGCTTTAATAAGCGATATGTAAGCGTTTTCAATATCAATTTATTTGTAAGTTGAATGTAAGCTAAGAAAAAAGTTTTATAATCATTCAACTTTCAAAGTGAAAAGCAAATGTTTATAGGAAATGTTTTGAAATATAACTTAATGTAAGTTTGATATAATAATTATTAAATAAGAGTTTTTCATAAAAAAATTGTTTATACCTTTCATGAACATGAAATGGTATTATAACTTTGGTCCGATGTTTGTAAGTATGAGAAGAAGAAGAGATAGACCCATCAATAAGTATACCGAAATGATCAGGATGACGAGATAAGTTGATTTAGCCATGTCCGTCTGTCCGTCTGTCTGTCTGTCTGTTTGAACGCAAACTAGTCCCTCAGTTTTTGAGATATTTGGCTGAAATTTGGTATGCGGCCACCATTTTCCAATATAGGAATCATTTGTCGGAACCAGCAAGATCGGACCGATCTTACATATAGCTCCCATACAACCGATTATTCCGATACACAGATTTTGGGCTATAACTCCTGTAATTAAACACGTAGGAACGTGAAATTTTGTAAGTATTGCTACTTTTATATGTGAAATTCGATGTTGAAAATCATAGAGATGGGATAAATATTTCACATAGCTCCCATACAATCGATTATTCCGATAAACGGATTTTGGGCTATAACTCCTGTAATTAAACACGTAGGAACATGAAATTTTGGACTTATTGCTATTTTTATATGTGAAATATCGATGTTGAAAATCATCGAGATTGGATAAATATTTCACATAGCCCCCATACAATCGATTGTTCCGATAAACGGATTTTGGTAAATAACTCCTGCAATTATATAGGTAGGAACGTGAAATTTTGGAAGCATCGCTATTTTTATATGCAAAATATCGATGTTGAAAATCATTGAAATGGGATTTCGGGCTATAACTCCTATAATTATATAGGTAGGAAAGTGAAAATTCGTAACAATTGCTCTTTTCGAATGTGGAATGTCGATGTTAAAAATCAATGAGATTGGACCAATATAACATATCGACCCCATATAATCGATAGCTCCGATAATTTCGGTATGAGCTAAAGTTAAATTCACACAGGCTGTACTGGGGATCAAACAGTAAAAATCGCGCCGCTTATTCATGAAAGGTATTTAGCCTTCGGCACAGCCGAAGACAGCTTTCCTTACTTGTTCTTAGTTTTTTAAATAATCGTTTTGTAAGGATTGAGAAAATGTTTATAAATCTATTAATATTTAAGCCAAGTGGAAATGTTTACGACAGGAATTAAAAAAATAAAAATTTTCATTTGTCATTAATCTGATAAAAGTTAGCAAAAAAAAAGGGTTTCGAGATTGATTTGTGATTTATTTACGCGTTTATTCCAAAGTTTTGATGATGACGATGACGAGAACGGCGCAATCGAGAACGGACAACAACCTACATAGTGTTATCGTGAATGTACGCTGCAGTGCTGGAAAACCCCTAATTCTGGAGATTTGAACTAAGATCCCTGGGGTATATTGTTGTATGTTTAAAAAAAACTATTGGTGAATTATTACAAGTCTGTATGTTTACGTGAAATATAATTAATTTCTTAATTTGTTTATATGTTGTTAATTCGTTTATATGGGCGAATCCCAAATAGTGTTACATTTTTGCCAAAAAAAATAAAAAATTTAAGCACAAGAATAACCTTTCTTCTGGTATATTGGTAGATAAAGAGGAGCTTAAATTTATCAGCGTAATTCGTCTTACATAATACCTCAAAAAGATATAGTCGATAGATCGAAGATTATATATATAAATACAAGTCGCAGTGTTTAATATACATTTATTTAAACACTACTGCACCGATTTAGTTGAAATTTTATCAACGTGTAGAGAGGTTATATTTAGGTAACAAAATTTTGATACCCGCCACCCGGTTTCGGAGATATCGTTAACAATTTAAACCCGAAAAATCGTCAAATATTTTTTAAAGCGAAGTTGGTGTTTCAATAACATTAACACTTTCCCTGCGACCATTTCAAAATTTTAGCAACATACCGATATATAAACGGAGAATGATTTGGAAAAAAATTGTCGATATCCGATAACCGGGTTTTGATATATATATAAAAGTAAAACCCGGAAAATCATTAAATATTCTTGCTAACTTGGACAATTCTCTATCAATTATGTTAAAAATTTAGCAGCATGTAGATATTTATATAAAGCAATCTTCGATAAACTTTTTTTGATACCCGAAACCCGGTTTTTGATATAGTCGAAAACGTTAAATTAAAAAAAAAAAAATTGTTTGACCACTTCTACTGGTGAACCAGTGAGAGATATGCACAAACGCTCAAAGGCAATTTTGAAGGGCGTAAAATTCCCTAAAAGGCCCCTTAAACCGATTCAGAAAATTGCAAAAGGCATCCCAATAATAGAAATTTCAATGAATTCTGAGCGAAAAAATTCTAATTTTTCTAAATTTTAATAAAAAATTTCAAGTTTTAAATAGTAAAATATTAACAATATATCTTGACACTGACATTGCATTGAATTTAAAATATTAAAAAACCAACAAAAAGTATGAAAGCCACTAAAACTTCGGCAAAGTTATCATTCAATATTTTGAGAGAATTAGTGGTTTCTTTAATTAATTTTTGTTTATATGTTTGTATTGTTGGGATAACTGTACTAAATTTGTGTTTTAGGTCACTGACGCTTAAATAAAAGTTAGTTTAGAAGTAGTTAAATACATGTTTTCCAATTTTTTTACGGTTTCTGATATCTCTCGAAAATTGCCCATATTTGCCCCTTGTACAAATTTCAATAACTTTCGTTATGTTAATCTTTCAAAATGAGGCATTTGGTTTTAAACTACTGTAGTAGGACAACAAATTACAAAAGTATAACACGTAATAAAAGTAACACTGTAGCTGTGCCTACAAAAAAACATGCTACCGTAAAAAAGTTACGCACCAAAGTATCCCGACATTTATGCCTCGACCTTGAAAACTAAAGGGAGCACATCAAATTCAAAACCACCGAAAGTTTTGTATGTTAGGCTATCATTGCGTACAACCAACATTTTAATACTCCGTTGCCTCAAAAAGTTATAAGCACACACTGAACCAAAAAAGTACATATTTTCTACGAAAAAGTACATATATTTTACGAATTTTTTCATTAAAAGCTCTCCAAAGAACGTTTTCGTAGAATTTAAGAACAAAAATTCGTAAATATTCATGTCAAACTAAATTTTAATAATAATACTTAAAATCCAAGAACTCATTCTTACAATCTACGAAATCATTCTTAGAATATGTGAATACATACTACGACCTCATTCTTAGAACGTATGAAAAGATTCTTAAATTGTACGAACTCATTCTTAGAATATGACAAACCATTTATTAATTGTACGACCTTATTCATAGAATGTATGAAAAGATTCTTAAATTGTACGAACTCATACGAACGAATATGTCAGTCCATTCATAAATTATACGACTCATTCTTAGAATGTATGAATCCATTCATAAATTATACGAGCTCGTTCTTAGATTGTATGAATCCATTCATAAATTATACGAACTCGTTCTTAGAATGTATGAATCCATTCTTAAATCTTACGAACTGATTCCTAGATTGTATGAATCCATTTTAAATTTTCCGAACTCATTCTTAGAATGTATGAATCCATTCCTAATTATACGAGCTCGTTCTTAGATTGTATGAATCCATTCATAAATTTTACGAAGTCATTCTTAGAATGTATGAATCCATTTCAAATTTTATGAACTCATTCCTAGATTGTATGAATCCATTCTAAATTTTACGAACTCATTCTTAGAATGTTTGAGTCCATTCATAAATTATACGAACTCGTTCCTAGAATGTATGAATCAATTCTTAAATTTTACGAACTGATTCCCAGATTGTATGAATGCATTCTAAATTTTACGAACTCATTCTTAGAAGGTATGGATCCATTCTTGAATTTTAAAAATCATGAAATTCAGTTGGAATGTTTTATTTTAATTGACATACTTATTTCTTTTACAAAGGTAACGTATTTTCATTAAAAAAAATAATTAAAGTTAAACATTCATTAGCAAAAGGACTTTGTATGTATAAAAGGAGGGCTGAAATAAGTAGTACATATATGTAATTGTGCTTCAGCTAAAGTTGGTGTTGTTGCATAATGTCGCTCTGGTACGGCTGCAGCTTAATATGATGCTGCTTCAGTTGAGGTTGAAGTCTTTTTGTTTATTTCCTTTTGTAATTTCTCGGGACTTAACAAGTCTTTATCACACACTACACTTCATAATAGCGAACTTTTTTCTTTTTCTTTTTTTTAATATACATAATTACTATATGTTTAATTTTTAACACACGATCTTTTCAATAAATTGTATTAATAAAAAAAATTTAAACAGTGGCAGCTGTCTGCTTTAGTTAAGAATGTTTTGGTTCAATCGATGACGCTTTCCTAAAATATAAGAAATAGTTCTTAAAATCTACGAAACAAGTTCTAAATATTTAGAAAAAGTTCTTATAATCATAGTAAAAAAATTGTACGTACGTAATTTCTTAAAATTTAAGAACAAATTCGTAATATTTAAGAACAAATTCAGCTAAAAAATTAATGAATTTTAGTTCTTATATTTTATGAACGAAGTTTAACGTATATTTTCATATATAATAAGAAACTTTTCTTAAATTATATGAAATTTTTCTTAGATTCTAAGAAAAAATCAGGGTGAACTTCTATGAAACTTTGTTCGTACAAAACATGTACGTTTTTGGTTCAGTGCAAAATCACAAATATTTAAAATGGCCAAAAACAAGTATCGCTACTTTCATTGATGATAACATTTAATATTGGAGGAGCACATTAACCTCGCTTACATTTTTAGAACCTCCGTCTCAAAAACTACACCCTGGTATTTCAGAACGATACATTGATGTCTCAAAATTTTATAGAACAAATACCAAAAAGAAAATTAAGAGTCTCACTCGGAAAAGCGATAAATTCGACTTTTTCGCCTTTCAAAGTTCTGTAAAAACTTATTATACCTTTCATGAACATGAAATGGTATTATAACTTTGGTCCGATGTTTGTAAATATGAGAAGAAGAAGAGATAGACCCATCAATAAGTATACCGAAATGATCAGGATGACGAGATGAGTTGATTTAGCCATGTCCGTCTGTCCGTCTGTCCGTCTGTCTGTCTGTCTGTCTGTCTGTTTGAACGCAAACTAGTCCCTCAGTTTTTGAGATATTTGGCTGAAATTTGGTATGCGGCCACCATTTTCCAATATAGGAATCATTTGTCGGAACCAGCAAGATCGGACCAATATAACATATAGCTCCCATACAACCGATTATTCCGATAAACGGATTTTGGGCTATAACTCCTGTAATTAAACACGAAGGAACGTGAAATTTTATAAGTGTTGCTATTTTTATATGTGAAATATCGATGCTGAAAATCATAGAGATGGGATAAATATTTCACATAGCTCCCATACAATCGATTATTCCGATAAATGGATTTTGGGCTATAACTCTTGTAATTAAACACGTAGGAACGTGAAATTTTGTAGGTAGGTAGGTAGAAGTGGCTGCTGCAAAGGCACACCTAGGCCAGTAATAAAAGGCCCGTTGTGATACCACCAAACACTAGGAAAGTCAGTCCCGGGGCCCGGCCATATGGAAAGTGTATGCTCCTTCAGCATTAGCTTGCACGTGGCAAACGGCATACCTATGCGCTCTTTATCTTGAAGAATGTGCTTGGTCGTGCCCTGCCTGGCAAGTTCGTCCGCCCTACAGTTTCCCTCAATGTCCCTGTGTCCCGGGACCCATGTGAGGGTCACGCGGTTCTGTTGGGCCATCTCTTGAAGAGATCGACGACAGCTGAGCGTCAGTTCAGAGTTGAACGAGTAAGAGCCAAGGGATTTGATGGCCGCTTGGCTGTCGCTGAAAATACAGATATCCTTTCCGATGGTGCGTTCACCTATCCAAGTCACGGCGTCCATGATTGCTGAAACTTCAGCCTGGAAGACGCTGCAGTGATCAGGTAGTCTAAAGGAGAGTTCTAGGTCCAAATCCCTTGAGTAAACCCCTCCTCCGACTCTGCCGTCTAACTTCGAGCCGTCGGTGTATATAAAAGTGCCGCCATTAGTAGCGGGACACCGATCTATGTTCTCCCAGTCTTCCCTGCTGGGAATGTTTATTCTAAAACAACAATCTCCGACTGTTGTGGTCGCACACCGATCTGTGCTCAGAGGGAGAAAGCTGTAAGATCTTAGAATACAGGAGTGTCCAATAGTGCTTGCGCCCCAGACGGACGTTTCCCTTAGATGCACAGGCGATGCTGCTGCTGCCCGGTACCCTTCCAGGTCAAGTGGCAAAAAGCCAAGAATGGCCTGGAGAGCTTCACTGGGCGTTGTTCTTAACGCCCCGCTTATACAGATCATGCTCGATCTGTGGACTTTCCCTAACAGATTTAGGTTTGCTGCCTTTCTTAGCGCAGGCCACCATACCACGACTCCGTACAGCATAATTGGCTGGATTATCGCAGTGTAGATCCATCTGCAAATTTTGGGGCTGAGCCCCCATTTTTTGCCAATGGCTCTTTTACACGTGTAAAGTGCAATTCACGCTTTCCTCTGGCGCTGGATGACATTCTCCTTCCAGTTAAGCTTTCTATCTAGAACTATGCCTAGGAATTTGGCTTTGTCAGCTAAGTTCAGGCGCACGCCATCTAGTTCTGGTAGGTATCTTGTACCGCCTGGTATAAAGGACAAGCTCCACCTTTCCCGGGTTGATGCTAAGTCCGCAGCGAGAGGACCATGAAGAAACTTCTCGCAGTGCTACTTGCATCAAGTCACACAGGGTTTGTGGGAATTTGCCCCTATATGCAATAGCTAAATCGTCTGCATATGCCACTATCTCCAGGGTTTCCCCTTCCGTGCTGGTCCAAAATCCGTCAGGCTTCCGTAAATAGCTAATGGCTGTTTGAGTTTTTGATAGCACTCGTCTAAGTCTCGCTGTATCATCGACTTTTTCGACCCCGGTGCAGAAATTTCTCCACGAAGTTCTCTTCGCTTGCCTTAGAGCCTTTTTATAGGCCCTCAGTTTAGCTTTATATTCGAGCCATTCAGGCTCCGTACCGATGCTCTTGGCCTTGTTAAATTGCTTCCTGCATGATATACGGAACGAATCCAGGTCGTAAGACCACCAGTGGGGTCTATGTTTGCCGCGTGGTTTTGGTACTGGACAAGCCTGCTCTAGGGCATTTGAGAGCGCCGTTGTAAAGGTCGTTACCAGATCATCCAGTTCTGCCACTGATGAGGGGGCTTGTGGAGGTAATACTGGTAGGTCCCTAGCTAATATTTGGTTATGTAGCTGCCAGTTAGTGTTGCGTGGATTTCGTTTCATAACTGGCTGCTCAACAATAAAGTCTAACACAATTTCTATGTACCGATGGTCAGAAAATGAATGCTCATCAAGAACACGCCATTTTCTCACCCACTCATAAGCGCCTTCGCTACAAACAGTGAGGTCTATAACCTCTCTACGAGCTTTAGTTATAAAAGTAGGCTCGTTACCCACGTTACAAACCACCAGGTTAGTTGTTAGTAGGTAGTCAAACAGAGACTCGCCCCTAGCGTTAATATCGGAGCTTCCCCACTGGACGTGATGAGCATTAGCGTCAGCTCCAATAATAAGATGGCCCGTACAGAAATTATCCACCAGATCGTTCACCTCCTTTTGTGGAGGAGGTTCTTCGGCGTCATAGGGCATATAGACCGACGCCATCGTTAGGCTGGTGCTGCCGACTGTTAAGCTGGCAGCTGTAACGTCACCATTTGAGTAGTTGGGTAATAGAAAGGTGTTTAGCTCAGACTTTATCAAAATACAGGTTCTGACCTTGCCCTCATCATTGGCTTGGATGAGCTTGTACCCCTTAGTCCCCAATCCACAGATCCTAGAGCTATTGACCCAGGGCTCTTGGATAAGGACCACGTCTACGTCGCCTTTAGAAAGACGACTGCTTAAAACAGCCGAGGCTGCTTTAGATTTGTGCAGATTTATCTGAAGCACCACCAACATGAGAGAGCTCAGACTTCCCTGCCGCCAGCGTGTCATCGAGGTCTGGCCTGTTCCGGGGGCTGTCTCTCAACGAGGAGTTGTTCAGAGCACCTGCACGATTTGGCGTGGCGGGAACCCTGCTGTCTGAAGCAGCATCAACGTTAGTGTGCTCAGGTTTAGCCACGATCGTGACGTCGAGGCCTTCTTCGTCAAGCAAGCTTTCTTCTATCGCCGAGTTGTTCGCAGCACCATCGCAATTTGACGTGGCGGATAACATACTTTCCGCGTCGGACTCCTCTGCTTCCCCTTCCGATGCCTCGATCTCCGAGTCCTCCGGAGCGTCCGGAATAGCAGCGCGCTGTGCATCGCCACGGTATACGTGGATCACGATCTGACCCAAGCCGTAATGCACTCGTCCGTTGCGCCGTTTAAGGGGCTCGAGCGCCTCCTTATTCAGAGTGATAACCACCTGTCTATTGGGCCCAACCACATCATCGACCAGATTGACGCCCCAATCCTGCGTCGGGAAAGACGGATTCCAGACCTGCAGCATCTCAATAATATTCTCGGGTTCTGCAGGGACGGCAGGAATCCATGCCCTTGCCCTTGGCCGAGCAGGAATGTCCTTCCAGTCGACGACATCTAGTCTTGCCCCTGGGTAGACTTCACCCAGTCTTGCAACTGCTGCCTTATACAGTGCGACAGTTCTTGCATCCTCGCACGCGAATATTTTGATCTGACCTTGGTGCCAGCCCGCGTCAGTACCTCGCGGCGGACTACCCGGAGACTCACGCATTAAGTCGAGGAGGGCCCTGCCCATTTCATTCCGGTCATACAACCACCGCTCTTTGGGGATGGACCAACGGTCGTTACCTCGGTCAATGAAACCTATAAGGATTCTGTCCTTGGTTACTTCAGCAAAGCTGAGTTTTCCCACTACGGGGTTGAACTGATGCCGCTTCGGATGGGGGTTTACCTCTCCGTCCGATCTCTGGCGTTTGAAGGGATTACCGTTCACCCTCTTAGGCACATAGGGCCTCTGGAAATTTGGTATCAGAGCTTTCGCTTCCTCCACCATCTTCCTTTCTTCCGGCGACAGCTTCTCCTGCGATGCTCCCTCATACTTTTTAAGGATCCTTGCGGCCTTTATTTTATCCCAGTACGCAAAGCGTCGGGGAGATGCCTCTTGGGGGGGATTCAGACTCGTAGTTGCCATCGCGGTCTCTCCCTTTGCGGCGTCGTCCTTCTCTTTCGAAACTCTGAAACCAGGTCGTGAGACCATTGCCCCAGATGTGAAGAGATTGGGTTTCGTACCAGCGCTTGATGGAAGTTTAGCTTCCGCCGTTTTCTGCTTGACTGCGTAGGCAGCCGCACTGCTGCTTGCTCCCATCAAGTCACTCTTACTTGATAGCAGTTTGGGGGATGACTGACCCGTAGTTTCCATCGCTGTCGGCCTCCCAGTTAACTTTGAGGCGGAGTTTGTCCTCCGGCGTTGTGTTTTCGCTTGCTCCAGCATAGTTCTTTTCTGCTGCGGAGTAAACGAAGTCGTTAATTGCTTTGTATTTTGTGTGTTCTTCATCTTGTTCGTACGACCCCTCGCCGGACAAGGCCAGCTTAGGGTCAAGGGTAGTGTAAGGGGAAGTGTGTCGTCCGCCGCGGCAGAGCCCAATACCGCGGTAAGACCATAGTTACTCCCTGAGGCGGCCCGGTATCAGTGAGGCTCCGTTCGACTACAGCCACGATTTGCCTCCCGGCTGCAAACGTCCAATGGGCACGGTATCGCATAACACCCTGGATTGGGAGGGAAAAGTTTTGCACATTTATATAGCGAGCCGCTTGCTTCAAGACAGACGCTCGCTTACAGCCGCACCTCATGGTGTACAGACGCTGCGAAAAAGACCCCGGTGAGCCCTTAAACCAAGTATGTCAGAGTGGCCCCACCGGGGCTCCCTCTCTTTCTGCCGCGAGCCTAGGTAGCTCAACGTTGCCCAGAGTGCACGAACGAGGACGCAAGAGTCGGGATTGAGCGCGGTCACTCAGCAACCACACCCCATTACACTCCTAAAATTTTGTAAGTATTGCTATTTTTATATGTGAAATATCGATGTTGAAACTCATAGAGATGGGATAAATATTTCACATAGCTCGATTATTCCGATAAACGGATTTTGGGCTATAACTCCTGTAATTAAACACGTAGGAACGTGAAATTTTGGACGTATTGCTATTTTTATATGTGAAATATCGATGTTGAAAATCATCGAGATTGGATAAACATTTCACATAGCCCCCATACAATCGATTGTTCCGATAAACGGATTTTGGTAGATAACTCCTGTAATTATATAGGTAGGAACGTGAAATTTTGGAAGTATCGCTATTTTTATATGCGAAATATCGATGTTGAAAATCATTGAGATGGCATAAATATTTCACATAGCTCCCATACAATCGATTATTCCGATAAGCGGATTTTGGGCTATAAGTCCTGTAATTAAACACATACACAGAGCCAACACTGCCTAATAAAATAGAACAAAAGTCATATGATATCTCTATAGATTTTCTTCAAGAAGAAGTTCTTTTTATTTTTGAAGAGAAAATCTTATTAATCTTTACAAAGAGAAATCTTGCAAAAAACGTACTGATTTCTTAGGGTTCCTAACAAGAAGATTCGACTTATTAATGTTTTCAAAGGGAAAACATATTTCCGCGTAATTGTATGTGTTAATAAGACGATCTTAGGGTTCCTAACAAGAAGATTTGACTTATTAATGTTTTCAAAGGGAAAACATATTTCCGCATAATTGTATGTGTTAATAAGATTTGACTTATTAATGTTTTCAAAGGGAAATCTTGCAGAAAACGAACTGATTTCTTAGGGTTCCTAACAAGAAGATTCGACTTATTAATGTTTTCAAAGGGAAAACATATTTCCGCGTAATTGTATGTGTTAATAAGACGATCTTAGGGTTCCTAACAAGAAGATTTGACTTATTAACAGATTTCCGCATAATTGTATGTGTTAATAAGACGATCTTAGGGTTCCTAACAAGAAGATTTGACTTATTAATGTTTTCAAAGGGAAAACATATTTCCGCATAATTGTATGTGTTAATAAGATTTGACTTATTAATGTTTTCAAAGGGAAATCTTGCAGAAAACGAACTGATTTCTTAGGGTTCCTAACAAGAAGATTCGACTTATTAATGTTTTCAAAATGAAATCACATATTATTGAGAAGAAAATAAAAATTATATTTCAGAGTTCTTATATTGTCTTCGAGAACTTCAGATTATCAGTTACGATTCAGTTCTAGATTTCTCTTGTATTGCCTTTACCTTCTTATGTTGCCTTTTTATATTTCCTTCAAGCTATCTCACCGCACTCTTCCTTACATTGCCTTCCACACTTGCCATATTGCCTCCACCGCGAATCGAACTAACCACATATTGAATGCTGAACACAGGTGCTTACCATCGAGCCATCGGGTACTTCTGCTTCTCAGCGTATAATTGTTCTACATGATGTCTGCTGATGATGATGCAAGATTTCCCTTTGAAAATATTAATAAGTCAAATCTTCTTGTTAGGAACCCTAAGATCGTCTTATTAACACATAAAATTATGCGGAAATATGTTTTCCCTTTGAAAACATTAATAAGTCAAATCTTCTTGTTAGGAACCCTAAGATCGTCTTATTAACACATACAATTATGCGGAAATCTGTTAATAAGTCAAATCTTCTTGTTAGGAACCCTAAGATCGTCTTATTAACACATAAAATTATGCGGAAATATGTTTTCCCTTTGAAAACATTAATAAGTCAAATCTTCTTGTTAGGAACCCTAAGATCGTCTTATTAACACATACAATTATGCGGAAATTTGTTAATAAGTCAAATCTTCTTGTTAGGAACCCTAAGATCGTCTTATTAACACATAAAATTATGCGGAAATATGTTTTCCCTTTGAAAACATTAATAAGTCAAATCTTCTTGTTAGGAACCCTAAGATCGTCTTATTAACACATACAATTATGCGGAAATCAGTTAATAAGTCAGATCTTCTTGTTAGGAACCCTAAGATCGTCTTATTAACACATACAATTATGCGGAAATCTGTTAATAAGTCAAATCTTCTTGTTAGGAACCCTAAGATCATCTTATTAAAATAAGAAGTTTTTCTCTTTCAGCTTTTTTTCAATATTTTGACAGAAATTTCGAGAAGATTTTCTTATTAATAACACTTATAAAAAGAAATCGCAAAGAAAAAGAAGAAATTGCACTTGATAATATCAATAAGAATTTCCTCATTAAACCAAATAGACTTGCGTATGGTTTTTTTTTCGTTTCCGCCGTCTTGACTACCCCTGAGCCTGAAAACCGTTCATAAAGACAATCTTATTAATTTTATTAGGCATCTTTGGCTCTGTGTAGGAACGCGAAATTTTGGAAGCATCGCTATTTTTATATGTAAAATATCGATGTTGAAAATTAATGAAATGGGACAAGGCGAATTCATTACAGGTGGCCGCAGTAGCATATATGTATTGAACTTTTTTTATTTATTTTTGGACCCGTCTGTCAGACTCATGCCAAACTCAAGGCGAATTCAAATTGTTTATTTACTTTTGCAAATTTTCTCATTGGAACCGTGTATTTTCCAAATATTTAGCGTTTTTGTGAAAAATTAAGTTCTTGCGTGCAAATAATATTGCCTTTTAAAAATACATAATTTCAGCGTTAAATAATAAAAAGTGTTTTCGTAATGGTGAAGTGCGCGATATGCTTAAAAAAATGGGAGCGGGGATCTGGACCGTTCTTCAAGGTGCCTGTGGACGACCACATGCGCTTGGTGTGGGGTAATAATTGCCGGATGCAATTAAGTTTAAAAGATCGGGTTTGCGCAGATCATTTTTCACGCGAAAACATAATTTATACTGGGACACAGACGAGATTGCTGCCGAAAGCAATACCGTACCCCTTTGTAACCGCTACAAGAAATAAATGCGAGCCGCCTATACAACCAGCCGTAACTTCAGAAGTGTCTTATTATGAGTAAGTAGTTCTATAACATATAAAAGAACTTTTATCATAATATTCAAAAAAGTAAGAGGTTGATTGATTACAAAAATAGATTAGTCGGCAGACTGCTAAAACACGATTAAATATCTCGGGAGAGGTATCAACACACGCGTACCTGTGCCAGGAATAGTCCCGAAAAGATCTTATTTCTATGTCCGATAGGCATCTTATGTTACCTCTCTCCAGCTTTTTTATGTGGTTTATCAGTCGCTAGCTAGTCTTATCAGATTTTAAACAAAATGTGTGTGTAATCTAGTTCTGGTCAGGATTCCCAAGATCTATGTATAACCGAGCTGGTTCCGATGAACATAGATAGCAGCAGTAACAATACACCTATAACAACTAACGCTGGAGAGCAACAAAAGATGCAACAACATTCGTCAAATACAATAATTTCAAATCGAGAATCGCAAAAGTATATGCGTTTGCTGGCACAAGTACAATACCAAAACCCGTCACAGCAATACAATCATTTGGTCATACCATCGTAGTTTTTTTTTTCTTTTGGAAGTACATACATACATATGTATAGCACTAAACCTTTTTCTGTTATTCATAATTTTAATTCAAAAAGCTGTAATTTATATTCTGAGTTTCCATTTAATGTTCATCAAGTTATATATAAATGTTTGTAAATTTTCAAAAAATTTACTCAAGCAAATTTATTTAATTTCGAAACACCCTAATGAACATACTACATATGTTAAATATTTATTGGGTTTCCCAGTAAAAAATTAAATATTAATGAAATCGGCTTTTATTCTTACAATTTCCATTAATAAAGAATTTGAAATACAATATCTCTCAAATTTACAACGTCTTTTAGTTAAAGGTTTTCAGGTTAAATATCCTTTTTCTCATCTTTTCTTGACATTGTCCATGAATCTGAGCCATATATCAGGGGGTGAATTCTGGTTCTATGAAATGATAAAATGAAAAGAATTTTCAAACAAAATTTGTGAAAAGAAACTTCAAATTCATACAAATGTTTTTCACGTTATCATATCATAGAACCAGAATTCACCCTCTGGACAGGTATTATGAGAGACTTGTAGAGCGTTATCTTTGTTCTTCCAGAGATGACTTATCCTTTGTAATTGCCCTTTGTGGTATCTTATTCTCGAGGACTGCTCATCAACAGGAGAAAGTTATCGGATCCGTCGTCTCCTTCGCAAGGTAGCGGAGTAACTTTGCAACATACACAAAAAACACTCACCATTTCCACTGCAATCCGTGCATACTTTACACTCTGGACCGTAATGCGCATCCGGACAGCAGACTTGCAATTTCTCAATACAAATAGGCCTTAAAAGTTTCAACTTCGAAATAAAAAGCAACGCGGAAACTCTTACCTATACAAATTTCATCTTATATTTCTATAAGTTCCTCGAAATTAAATTTAACTTCGGGTGTGTTCGAGCCGCAATTGTTGCGGCAGTGTTCCTTTTTATGACAGAGTATCACGTTCTTGTTTTTTTTTTTGCTACATTAGCTTTGTTTCTTTCCTGCTAATTATGAATAATTATGAATAATTATTCCTAAAAAAGTGTTCTTTGAAAAAATTAGCAGCGAATTCAGCAGCTTTTTGACATTTAATTGAGAGAGTGAGCGCCAATTCGCTGCAAGTTATTGCTGGAGATTTTTCGTCCAGCAGAAACCAGCAAGCAGGAACAGCTGATCGGTGACATAGCAAAACAACAACAAAAAATGTAAATTCAAATTGTTAGCCAATCAGAAACGTAACCGCTGTTTTGTCTGCTAGTTTCTGCTGAACCCTGTTCGACGAAAAATCAGCAGAAATGAGATTTTGACAGCTTTTTACAAGACTCTCTTCTGCTGACAGTTCTTTGCTGGAGATTTCAAGAAACAAAGCTATTTACAACGTCGCGCGTTCGTTGAATAAAATGTTGACAATCTGTTGCGCATCACAAGGTCATCATGCGCAACATGAAAATAAAGTATGCAATCATTGTTGCATATAGCCATCTAAGTATCAGCGTCATTGCAACAATAAAGTAACATGACTGCAATATTGCAGTAATATTGAGCGGCTCGAACACACCCTTCATTTTTGCTACACTGGGTTATTTTAGCTAGTTACCAAGATCTTTGTTAACTTATTCTTTGGCTTAAGTGCAGTATACGGACAATTCCAAAATCAAAAAAAGCAGTATGAGGATTGATAGACATGGTCAAGATGAGTATAACTACACAAATTTTTTTGTGGGCAAATGATAATAACAGAAGTTATTAAGGGTCAAAGTTCATATGAAACATTTTTTAAAACTAAATTTCTCTTAAAGTATCGAACCGATTTTCAAAATTTTGTCTTCATTGAATAGGTTGTAAAATTACCTTTCATTTGATATGCTGCTAATGCCATCAAAACCAAAGTCGGTCAGCATTTCACGCATTTCGATTTCAACTAATTCTAGTACTTCTTGATCTACCAAATCGGCTTTGTTAATGAAAACAATAATACGTTCGATACCAACTTCAATATTTTCTCGTCTTCCTCTTCAGTGTTATGTGGTGCATTGCCGCTTGGAACATTCAATACAACCTGTAAATATAGATCATTAGCAATATGTATATCTTAACAACCCACAACATATTACGTCATCAACCTGCTCATTTGCTTCATAGCTACTTTTTTGCTGTCGCTTACGGCGTTCCACAGCACCACTGCCAAGTCGCTTACTTGTACCTACTAGCGACGACGTGTCCCTCGATTAGTGACGTGTGTGCGTGTGTAGCGCCCTCAGACGCCGCTGTGTATCACTTTTGTTGCATTTTTTCTTACTAACAATGGTGTAATGGGTACCAGTGTTCATACGGTCATGTGCACACTTCCATTTATTTGTTTCCTTTAGGGGTCAGCTGCCAATAAATTAGCTAAAATTATGGGATATAGCTCAAAAGACGGGGTTTGACCTCAGGATCACGAATCCGGAAGCGCTTTTTTTTTAATATTTTGCTTCTCTGAAGTGATATTTGCAATCAAAGTTGCAAGTTTTCATGTGGTTGACGTCAACTCAGAAAAGTGTTTCGCACATAAATACCATAGATTCCGCCCCAATTTTGGTATCGGACCCGGGTAATTTTTCGGTTTTTTGACCACAAATTTTCGGATTCGTGATCCTGAGGCCGAACCCCTTCTTTTGAGCTATCGCCCATAATTTTAGCTAATTTTTTAGCAGTTGACCGCTAAAGGAAACATAAATAAATGGAACTGTGCACATGACCGTATGAATACTGGTGTTCACTGTGATCCATCATTTGTTGTCACGGAGCAAGCAACAATTGGACGCGAAACACCACATGCGTGCCCCAACATCTGCTTTCAACGCACAAATACATAAAGAACATTTTTAACTTCACTCAATAGTGGCAAATGCAATAGAATTTCGATGGGTTCGGTATCAGCAACCATTACTATGATACCGGATAGACCACGATTCAAGGTGTTGGTTGCTTCATTGACTCCTTTGCAATTGATTGTAGTTGAGGGCCCACTGGAACAAATTCATAATTTCTGCTTTGAGCTCTGCATTAGCGAGCGGGAATGCTTTGGGGCTGACTTCTTCGGTCAATTTGACCTTTGTTTCATTTTATTAACTTTTATATTTATATTTTATTATTTTAGATAGTTTTTACATATTTTATTTTTATAAACACATTATTTGCCAAGACAGTTGAAATCGCCTTGTATGTCAATAAACAAATTCATAGCCGCGTCCTTTATTGTAATTGAGGAAAAATTATGAACAACTATTGCTGGGAAGCGTTTTTTGGACACAAGTTTGAGAAAGTTTTACAAAGCTCTTTATTGGTGACTATTCTTTGCTGGCTTTTCAAGAAACAGAGTTCATGTTTATTTCGGCGAATTCATAAGGCGAATTCAAGGCGAATTATGGTTTTGACAGATGGGTTCAAAAATACAAAAACAAAATACATGGGAAATTGACATATATTTTACTGCAGCCACCTGTATAAATCTGCCTTGGAAATGGGATAAATATTTCACATAGCCCCCATACAATCGATTGTTCCGATAAACGGATTTTGGTAGATAACTCCTGTAATTATATCGGTAGGAACGTGAAATTTCGTAAATGTTGCTATTTTAGAATGTGGAATGTCGATGTTAAAAATCAATGAGATTGGACCAATATAACACATCGTCCCCATATAATCGATAGCTCCGATAATTTCGGTATGAGCTAAAGTTAAATTCACACAGGCTGTACTGAGGATCAAACAGTGAAAATCGTGACGCTTATTCATGAAAGGTATTTAGCCTTCGGCACAGCCGAAGACAGCTTTCCTTACTTGTTGTCTACATTATTTTCATCCAAATCTTCAGAGAAGATAGTCAATACGTAAAACTAAATATCCATATGCTTTTTCCCCGCTTTAATTCATTAACCGATGTGTAGCATCCGAGTATCCAAAAATGCAACAGTATTTGGGATATGCCCATATGTATCTATGTACATTTTGCATGCAATTTGCGTCTTGTTTAGCCTATTTTGCCATTTTTGTAACATGTTCTAATATACATTAAAATAATTTTCAAATAAAAGTTAAAAAATCAACATTTTGTAAGGGTTTTGCTTTCAAAAGTAAACATAAAAAAACTAAGCGTGTCCGCACACGGAGCGAATCGTCATAGATGCGTATTATATGCTACATTCGATTTTTGTACGCTTTGTTGCTGAACACATATATTTGCATGAAGAGCTGCACACGAATCGGCAGCTGCACGAAAGTGAAAAAGCATGAAAGCTACATGCTGCTCAGCGTATGACAATGCTGGTCGCCACGCGTCGTACGCTTAGAAAAGAGGAAGGAGAAGCATTTGTTAACATTTTTCATTTTCGATTTTTGTGTGCCGTGGCTTTGTTTTCTTCTTTCAAATAAAATTAATTGTTTCTTTTGAACGAAAAAATAAAAAATTTGTACAATCGGAAGTAATATGTGTTAATAATGTGCGTAAAATGTATTAATTAGTTAAAATTGCAATTTTGACAGTTCGATGTGTGCTTTTTTTTTCTGCAGCGTCGTGTGCAGATCTTGAGACGCATGGATTTCGTGCTGGGTGAAATGACGAGTACGAGTCTATGACGATGCGCCTCATCTGCGGACTGCCTTACTTTAAGTTTATTTTTTCAAGATCATGTTTATAAAAGGCTTACTTTTAAAATATTAAGTAAGTTCATTCCAAACACTTAAAACAGATATTCCATTGATAATTGTGTCAATAAGCCGGCACTAACTTCAGTACCTACTTTATTTCGACTATTACTACGGGCCAATGTGTCGTTTCAATAAAAAAAAACCGTTTACTTTAAATCGTTTTGTAAATGAAAAATCAGAAATTTGTAAGATTAATGTTTTTTTAAAAAAGCTTTTTGTAAATTTATTTTAAGTTTGTTTGGCTTGTTGGGGAATTATTAAAATTAAAAATACCCGTAGCAATAATGAAATTTGTTGAAAAACAAAAATTATTATTCAAGCTCGCAATTACAATGAAGATTTGTAGTGAGTGTGTATTTTATTCATAGCTGGGGAACTTCGATTGGAATTAGAAATCATTACGATTAGAAAAATTAAGTAATCTAATCATTAGATTTTTTTTATTCTTTATATTTTGATTACTAACTGATTAGATTAGAGCTAATCAAAAAACTATGGCGATTCACGACGATTAGCATATCTAATCGAAACTAATCAAAAGTAATCAAAAAAAAAAAAAATCAATTAGATTTCTCGATTAGCTTTGATTAAATTTGATTAGATCAATTGTTTTGAAATATCTTTTTTTTGTCATTTAATTCATAAATTAGGAAACTTTAAATAACTTTTATTTAATATTTCATTGTAAACATAAACACTAAATACTAGTCTTTCTATAAGCACAAGTGGTATAAGTCCAGTTTTCGTTTTTTAGTTAGGCTTGACGCTATGTAGGGTGATGGTTATAGGCTAAAAAATATTTTGATATATATAAGACGCGTGGCACTTCCCATACGAATGAAATACTTCATAGTCCATATCTCTGTAAGTACTTATGTTAGACCACTCAAACGTAGTAAGAGGTTAGATGACATCGATCCCTACCACCTCCAAAAAAACTGGGGATAACGAAAAAGGGGGCGTGGCACCTCCCATACGAAGGAAACATTTCATAGTCCATATCCCTGCAAGTATTCATGTTAGACCACTGAAGTTTGGTGAGGGTTTATATGTTTAAACTAAATTTCTATATAAAATAAATTTTTTTTAAATTAGTTGTTTGCACTTTTAAGACGAGTTCAGTTATGCAAATAAGAACTTTTCGAAAAAATATATACACACATTTTAAATTACCTCAGCAGTATATACAAGGTGACTCGTGAAGGGTGGACACCTTGCCGCGGTACGAGGGCTTAAGTCGATAGCCACAGGGCTACGTTGCCCTTGTGATCATAGCGCCACCGGTACTACATCACGAGAGAAGCCAAGCCTCTCTGGCGCGACGACTAAGATCTTCCCCCTCCCAATCCAGGGTGTTATGCGACCACGTGCCCATTGGACGTTTGCAGCCGGGAGGCAAATCGTGGCTGTAATCGAACGGAGCCTCTCTGATACCGGGCCGCCTCGGAGAGTAACTATGGCCTTACCGCGGTATGGGGCTCTGCCGCGGCGGACGACACATTCCCCCTACTCTTCCCTTGACCCTAAACTGGCCTTGCCCGGCGAGGGGTCGTACGAACAAGATGATAAATAATAACAAAACCCTAAAACTAAAGATACAACTATGTATACTGCACAGCAGAGGAGGAAAATGCTGGAGCAAGCGAGAACGCAACGTCGGAGGACAAACTCCATTTCCTTATCAGCCGAGAGATCGACAGCGATGGCAACTACGGGTCGATTAGCTCTGGATAACAAGGGGGCAATCCCCAAAGTAAGTACTGGTACAAACACAGTGAAGCCAACAACGGCTGATGCTAAAGTCCTAGTAAGTGCCGGTACCGAAACTAAGTCTTTAACGTCTGTGGCAGTGGTCTCACGACCTGGCCCCGGAGATCCAAATAAGGGAACGACCGCGATGGCAACTACGGGTCGAAATTTACACCAAAAGACATCTCCCAGTCGCTCTGAGTACTTGGGCAAAAGAGCGGCCGCGAGGATCCTGAAGAAATACGAGGGTATTTCACAAGAGACGCTATCGCCGAATGCTAGAAAGACGGTGGAGATGGCTGAAGCTATCTTACCGAACTTCCAAAGCGATTACGCGCCAAAGAAGGTTAATGGAAATCCCTTCAAACGCCAGAGATCGGGCGTGGATTTAAAACCTCACCCGAAGCGGCAGCAACACGCCCCCGTAGTGGGTAAACTCAGCTTTGCTGAAGTAACTAAGGATAGGATCCTCATAGGCGTCATTGACCAAGGTAACGAAAGCTGGGCCATCCCTAGGGACCAGTGGCGGTACGTCCGGAACGCTATCGGTAATGCCCTTCTCGACGTTATGGATGAGTCTCCGGGTGCCATGCCGATGGGTTCTGATGCGGGATGGCACCAGGGCCGAATCAAGGTATTCGCTTGCGAGGATGCAAAAACTGTTGCACTGTACAAGGCAGCAGCTGCAAGACTGGGTGAGATCTACCAAGGGGCAAGAATCGAGGTTGTCGACTGGAAGGACATCCCGGCTCGGCCAAGGGCAAGAGCGTGGATTCCTGCTATCCCTGCTGAACCTGAGAGAATTCTCAGGATGCTGAGGATCATGAACCCGTCTCTCCCGACGCAGGACTGGGGTGTCAATCTGGTCGAGGATGCGGTAGGGCCTGACAGGCAAGTGGTCTTCACCTTGACTAAGGAAGCACACGAGCCCCTTAAACGGTGCAATGGACGAGTGCACTACGGCATTGGTCAGATCGTGATCCACGTATACCCCGGCGATGCACAGCGCGCTGCTATTTTGGCTGCACCGGAGGGCTCGGACATCGCAGTGCCGGTAGAGGAGTCGGAGATGTCCGACTCGGAAAGTATGGTATCTGCCACGTCAAATGGCGAAGGAGCAGTGAACAGCTCGGAGATGGGAGACAGCCTGCTGGACGGGGAGGACCTCAACGTCACAGTGATAGCAGCTAGTCCTGAGCGCACCAATGTCAATACTGCCACAGTTAGTAGGATCTCGGCTACGCCAAATCGTGGTCTGAACAAATCGTCGTTGAAAGACAAGCCTCTAGACGAGGTGGAACTCGACGATACGGCGGTGGCAGGAAAGTCTGAGCGCTCTCATGTTGGTGGTGATTCAGATAAACCTGCACAAATCTAAAGCAGCCTCGGCTGCTTTAATCAGTCGTCTCTCTAAAGGCGACATAGATGTGGTCCTCATCCAAGAACCCTGTGTCAACAGCTCAAGGATTTGCGGTTTGGGGATTAAGGGTTTTAAGCTAATCCAAGCCAGCGAGGGGGACAGGGTTAGAGCCTGTATTCTGGTTAAGTCTGAGCTGAATGCTTTTCTCTTGCCCAACTATACCAATGGTGACGTTACAGTTGCCAGTTTAACAGTCGACAGTACCAGTCTGACGATGGCATCGGTCTATATGCCCTACGACGCCGAAGAACCTCCGCCACAGAGGGAGGTAAAAGACCTGGTGGAAAATTTTTCCATGGGTCATCTTATTATCGGAACTGACGCCAATGCTCATCACGTCCAGTGGGGAAGCTCCGATATCAATGCTAGAGGAGAGTCCTTGTTTGATTATTTGTTAACAACTAACCTGGTAGTTTGCAACGTGGCTAACGAACCTACGTTTATTACTAAAACCCGTAGGGAGGTCATAGATCTCACTATTTGCAGCGAAGGCGCTTATGAGTGGGTCAGAAAATGGCGCGTTCTCGATGAACACTCATTCTCCGACCACCGGTACGTAGAATTAGTTCTAGACTTTTCTGTTGAGCAGCCGGTTATGAAACGCAACCCACGTAACACTAACTGGCAGCTACACAATGAAATACTATCTAGGGACTTGCCAGCACTGCCCCCACAAGTCCCCTCATCAGTAGGGGAGTTGGAGGATCTGGTAACGACCTTTACAACAGCGCTCTCGAATGCCCTAGAGCAGGCTTGCCCAGTGCCAAAACCACGCGGTAAACATAGGCCGCATTGGTGGTCCTACGACCTGGACTCGCTCCGTAAATCATGTAGGACACAATTCAATAAGGCCAAGAGCCTTGGCACGGAGAATCAATGGCTCGAATATAAAGTTAAAATCAGGGCCTACAAAAAAGCTCTGAGGCAGGCGAAGAGAGTATCGTGGAGAAATTTCTGCACTGGGGTCGAAAATGTCGACGATACAGCGAGACTTAGACGAGTGCTCTCAAAAACTCAAACAGCCACAAGCTATTTGCGCAAACCTGACGGATCCTGGACCAGCACGGAGAGGGAAACCCTAGAGCTGCTCTTGAATACGCACTTCCCAGGGAACTTGCATGAGGAACCCCTAGCACCTACAACAAACCTGGCTGTACACATACCCATCACGGAGGAAAAGGTTAGGTGGACGGTTAAAAGCTTCGAACCGTTCAAGGCTGCCGGGCCAGACGGGATTATTCCCGCACAACTCATAAAC
Organism: Campiglossa producta; assembly: GCA_964058755.1. Taxonomy (NCBI): domain Eukaryota; kingdom Metazoa; phylum Arthropoda; class Insecta; order Diptera; family Tephritidae; genus Campiglossa; species Campiglossa producta. The sequence goes on from CAXKVI010000003.1 coordinate 98,294,573, forward strand.
ACGCTGGAGACATCAGCCAAATGGCTGGTATTTCTCTATACAGCCTGCCTGGCTCTTAGCTACATTCCGTGCTCCTGGAGAAGTGCCACGGTAGTGTTTATTCCTAAGGCGGGGAAGGCGTCTCATTACGAGCCCAAGGACTATAGGCCGATCAGTCTCTCATCCTTTGTGCTCTCCTCTACTATTGATAGCAACCTGATCTGTAGCTATCAGCATGCATACACCAAAGGGAAATCTACAGAAACTGCGCTTCACAGCCTAGTTTCTGTTATTGAAAAATCGCTGTATGAAAAGGAGTACTGTCTTGTGGCCTTTTTAGATATTGAAGGAGCCTTCAACAACATAAGCCCTGATGCTATAAACACCGCTTTAACAAGTCTGTGCATAAGCAGGTCTCTTATTGGACTCATTGATCAACTGCTAAGGGGTAGACCAATAGTTTCATCACTGGGCTCGGTTGACTTATCACGCTATGTCACAAGGGGAACGCCTCAGGGTGGTGTTCTCTCCCCGCTTCTATGGAACCTCACTGTCAACTCGATGCTGCGAGACACAAGCTGGGGGCGGGAAGGTAATGGCATATGCAGATGACTTAGCTATAGTATACAGGGGCAAATTCCCACAAACCCTGTGCGACTTGATGCAAGTAGCACTGAGAGAGGTTTCCTCATGGTGCTCGCGCTGCGGACTGAGCATCAACCCGGGAAAAGTGGAACTGGTCCTTTTCACCAACCGCTATAAGATACCACCGCTAATACTACCAAAACTGAATAATGTGCACCTGAACTTGGCTGACAAAGCCAAGTTCTTGGGCACAGTTCTGGATAAGAAACTAACCTGGAAGGAGAATGTTCTTCAGCGCCAGAAGAAAGCGTGTATTGTTCTACACGTGCAAAAGAGCCATTGGAAAGAAATGGGGGCTTAGCCCCAAAATATGCAAATGGATCTACACTGCAATCATTCGACCAATCATGCTCTATGGAGTTGTGGTATGGTGGCCTGCGCTGAGCAAGGCAACAAACCTTAATCTGATAGGTAAAGTACACAGATCTTGCATGATCTGTATAAGCGGTGCGTTAAGAACAACGCCCAATGAAGCACTCCAGGCCATTCTTGGCATTTTGCCACTCGATCTGGAAGGGCACCGAGTAGCAGCAGCATCGGCTCTGCGACTAAGGGAAATGTCCGGCTGGGGCGCAAGCGCTACTGGACACGCCTGTATTTTGGGATCCTATAGGTTTCTTCCGCCGAGCACAGATCGCTGTGCGACCACAACAGTCGGAGATAGCGGTTTTAAAATCAACATTCCCAGCAGGGAAGAATGGGAGAGCACGGATCGGAGTCCCGTCACTCATGGCGGCACTTCCATTTATACTGATGGCTCGAATTTCGACGGCAGAGTTGCGGAGGGGTTTATTCAAAGGATCTGAACCTTGAGCTCTCCTTCAGACTACCTGATCACTGCAGTGTCTTCCAGGCTGAAGTATCAGCAATCATGGACGCCGCGGCTTGGATAGGCCAACACACTACCAGACAGGACATTTTTATATTCAGCGACAGCCAGGCGCCCATCAAATCCCTTGGCTCTTACTCGTTCAACTCTGAACTGACGCTCAGCTGTCGTCGATCTCTACAAGAGATGGCCCAACAGAATCGCGTTAACCTCACATGGGTCCCGGGGCATAGGGACATTGAGGGAAATTGTAGGGCAGACGAATTTGCGAGGCAGGGCACGACCAAGCAGGTTCTTCGCGATAAAGAGCGCGTAGGTATGCCGTTTGCCACATGCAAGCTTATGCTGAAGGAATACACACTCCGCCAAGCCAACGAAAGATGGCTGCAATCTCCAGGATGTCGGATATCCAAAGAAACCTGGCCGAAATGGGATCATAAAAGATCAAGACAAATTTATGCCCTAAGGAGAAGGGAAATCTCCATATTAATAGGCGTATTAACTGGGCACTGCCTCATTGGTAGGCACGCAGAAAGACTTGGTGTGCCCTACCGACGATGCTGTAGGAGTTGTAAGGATGATGAGGAGGAGGAAACGGTGGAGCACCTCATCTGCAACTGCCCGGCTTTAAGTGGCGCGAGAATGCGCTTTTTGGGAGTTCCCTTCCTGGTCAGCCTACGCCAGGTCACGGAGCTGGACATAAAGGACCTGATGGCCTTCATCAAGTCATCTAAATGGTTCGAGGAGGAGTAACGGTGTCGGTATAGGAGGGTCAGTCCCGGGATTCTGCTATGTGGAGAATTCCGTTAATACCGGGATTTTCCATATGGCAGGGTCCCGGAACTGACTTTCCTAGTGTTGGTGGTATCACAACGGGCCTTTTAATACTGGCCTAGGTGTGCTTCTGCGGCAGCCACTTGAACCTAACCTAACCTATATACAAGGTGAACTTCATGCTGAAAAGAATTTAATGTGCCAGTTGACAAGAGTGATTTAAAAATAGTTAATAGGTATTAAGTTTCACGGATGGCAGAGATTTTCCAATTTCATAAATCAATTCAAATGTTTTTATTAATAAAATCACAAATAAATGCATCTTAAATGTCTATGGCCCGGTTTTTCAGTGCAAGTTTGAACTTAAGTGCGAGTTTAAGCTTAGTTTATATGGCCAATTTGTGTGAGATAAACTCTAGTCAACTTTGTCTGTTGTTTAAACTTGCACTGAAAAACCGGGCATATATGACGTGTATACACTTGTTTTCCGCTCATGCTGTTTAATTTCCACCCAACTTTTGTTGATTTACACTCTTCCTCGCATTTTCTTCGAAGTATCGGCACATTGCGTTGTAATTGTTTGTTTGACTTCACGATCTGAAGATCTCATTTGGCCCACCACGCAATGAATTATGTCCTTGATCTTTGCAGGATCTAGTTGACCTTTGGCGGGACGTTCACGACCAATAAAAGCTGGCGAGGGCTTGCAAGATATTCCTCGGTAAAAACTGTTAGCATCAAACTTCGAGTGGCTGATGAAGGTGTCCTCCAATTGATTTTGTCATCCTGAATTTTTGGAATTATATTGCCGTTTGGTCCGATTAGTATATAATCTTCGATTTGTATATCTTCAACTGTTGATGTCGCTTCTGTGTTTTGTGGGGTTTCGCTTGCTGATACTTCTTCACTATTAACGGTGGTGTATAGTGATTTTGTGACGTCAGCCGATCCGTTTATTACTTGTGATGTCACAGGTAATGTGTGCTTAAGGGCTTTTGTTCTCATTTAGCCTGGCACGCCCTGATTTGATGTTGCCCTCTATTTTGCAGATGAGTGTGGTGTCGAATGTGATAACGGTGTATATGTGAGCTGATTTTGCGTTTGATATTCAGATGTGTTTGACCTTCAACGCTAGTTTCAGTTTCCGAGAAATCGCTGTCTTCCTTTGAACTTTCATCGCTCGATTCATTTTGCTGGTACTCGTCATTCGATGTATGACTGGGCTGATTTTGTTGTTGCGAATTCGAAGGGCGTTTCCAAAGCACCGGTTTTCGTGGATTGCCAAATAAGCACCCGTTAACTGCAAATAAAGCTCTTCGAGCTGAAACTGGTCTGAGCACGGCTTGTGATAAATCAATTGGTTTCGGTTTTGAGGTTGTTTTCGAAACGTTTTTGATGGCCTTTGATAAATCTATAGGTTAGGTTCAAGTGGCTGCCGCAGAGGCACACCTAGACCAGTATTAAAAGGTCCGTATGATAAATCTATAACTTCGGTTGATAAATCTAAATGACTATCCGTTTCCGAACAGCCACTTGTATTATTGACCAAGATCCCAGAGCCTAAAAGCGTCACTTATTTTATAATGGATGAAACCAATGCCGATCGATAGTCCTCCCCGAATCTAGAAAGAATGTGAAAATTTCAAAGCTGTACCTATGACAAGGGCCTAGGAATCGGGGGTCAAAGTCGCCAAAAAATGACCCTAACTTCACTTATTTTATAATGGATGATTTTCACATATTTGACGTAGATTACCACCCCGCGTCAGTATCAAGTGTTGTGCAGTAAGAATTATACAAATTCCTCAGTTTGGCTGAAGTTTTTGACATGGAGCGAAGGCCAAAAGTACCTGATACCACTTAAGGGTGGTGTTCTATGACACATGTGAAAAGATCCGCCCTTTAAAAGCAGCCAAAGTTGGACGAACTCGCTTAAACATGTGAAAGTGCAGTAAGAATTATACAAATTCCTCAGTTTTGAGATGTCTGGCTAAAGGTTTTGACATGGGAAGAAGTCCAAAAGTACCTGATACCACTTAAGGGTGGTGTTCTATGACACATGTGAAAAGATCCGCCCTTTAAAAACAGCCAAAATTGGACAAGCTCGCTTAAACATGTGAAAGTGCAGTAAGAATTATACAAATTCCTCAGTTTTGAGGTGTCTGGCTGAAGGTTTTGACATGGGGCGAAGTCCAAAAGTACCTGATACCACTTAAGGGTGGTGTTCTATGACACATGTGAAAAGATCCGCCCTTTAAAAGCAGCCAAAGTTGGGCAAACTCTATTAAACATGTGAAAGTGCAGTAAGAATTATACAAATTCCTCAATTTTGAGGTGTCTGGCTGAAGTTTTTTCCATGGGATGAAGTCTATAAATGCCTGATACTACTTAGAGATAGTGTTCTACGACACATGTGTAAAGATCTGCCTTTCAAAAACAGCCAAAGTTGGACAAACGCGCTTAAACATGTGAAATCACAGCAAGAACTATGAAATTTCCTCAGCTTTGAGGTGTCTGTCTGGCTGAAGTTTTTGCCATGGGGCGAAGTCTAAAAATGCCTGATAAAATGTATTGGTAGTGTTATGCGATACATGTGTAACGATCCGCCATTTAAAATCAGCCAAAGTTGGGTAAGCCCATTTGACATGTGAAAGCACATTAAAAATGATGAAGGGCTCCGTGCTTTGGGTTGCCTGGGTTAAGTTTTTTCATGGTATGAAGTCTGGAAATGCCAGATACTGTTTAAGGGTAGTGTTATACGACACATGTGTAAAGATCCGCCGTTTAAACGTAGTAAAAGTTGGAGAAACCTGCTGAAGCAAGTGAAATCTCTGTAAAAATTAGTGAAAATCCCAAGCTTTGAGGTGTCTGGCTGAAGTTTTGGCCATGGGACGAAGTCTAAAAATTACTGAAACTACTTAAGGGTAGTGTCCTACGACACATGTGCAAAGATCCATCATTTAAAAGTAGTAAAAGTGGGACAAACAAGAGAAAACAAATTAATAGGAAAATAAGAGCTCCCGAACTTTGAGGTGTCTGGCTGAAGTTTTTTCCATGGGATGATGCCTGGAAATGCTTCATTCTACTTAAGGGTAGTATTTTACGACACATGTGTGAAGATCTGTTATTTAAAAGAGGCCAAAGTTGGGCAAACCCGCTTAAACATGTGAAAGCGCAGTAAAAATTTGTGAAATTTCCCGAATTTTGAGGTGTCTGGCTGAAGTTTTTGCCATGGAACGAAGTCTTAAAATTCCTGATAAAAAAAATTGGAAAATATTGGGTAGTTAAAAGCTGCCAAAGTGGCCCAAATGCGTGAAATTGGTAAAACAGAATAAATTTCCATAGGAAAATCCGCGAACTGTGGGTGTCTGGCTGGAGCCTTGTCACTGGTACAGGTCTAAAAACACTTGATACTGACGCGGGGTCGTAATCTACGTCAAATATGTGAAAATCATCCATTATAAAATAAGTGAAGTTAGGGTCATTTTTTGGCGACTTTGACCCCCGATTCCTAGGCCCTTGTCATAGGTACAGCTTTGAAATTTTCACATTCTTTCTAGATTCGGGGAGGACTCTCGATCGGTATTGGTTTCATCCATTATAAAAGGGCTCTGGGATCTCACTCTATTATGTTTGTCTTCATTATCATCTAATTCTGCTGCTGCCGCTAATAAAGCGTCGATACCAGATTTTCTCGCTTTCGTTTTAGTGGTTTTTGGGGCATTAAATTTTCCTGCACTCTCAGCAATATAGTTTTCTTATTTTCCTTCCAAGCTTCGATGACTTCATTCGCTTCTTGATTTTTTAGATTCGGTTGAAACAGTTGTAGATCTTTATGCACAAAAGTGTCCGCACTTTCGTGTCTCAAATTCCTTATCGTTGCTTCGGTATCATGTAAGTCGTCGCATATGACTTGTTAGTGTTTTCGTAATTTGATTTGAATTTGTGCTCAATTTTTCCATGATAAAGTGCGAAATGTTTTAGAATGGCTGGTTGGTTATGTTTGCGATCGCTACTGAACTCAGAATGCGCTTTTAAACCGGTAGAACTCACGTTTCATAATGCCACAGGTAGGCGCACTACATATGTATCATTTTCTTTCAATGGTGGCTCGTTAATGAATCCCGTTTACTCCTTTAATTTTTTTTACCTGTGTATCTGTATCTGTCCTCAAACTAGTAGCAGACACTTCCGTTAACTAACACTGCTAAGAAAATTAAAAGATTTGCTTTCTCGATTTTTAGAAAATATCACTTACCTAAATTTGAGCGCTGAGCGTTTTTTAATCACCTTGTCTCCTTCTCACGTAACAAAAGAGTATATCGTGGGCTTATCGTCTATCTATCTATATACATATATAAAATTCAAATTATGTACCTACATATGTATGGACACTAAGGTGATTCAAATAAAAAAAATTTGGTTCTTTTTTCGGCCTTACCCCCTGAAACTATAGGTATTGATGAAAAAATAGGCCTTGCAAAAAATTAGCGCTCTAACTTAACCCTCAGGGGTGGCTTTTTTTTCGCCCTTTCCCATACATTTTGTATGGGGAAAAATGACATTTTTTCAAAGTGAATTTTCTTTCAATTTTGAAACTTTTTTCAAAATATTTATGCATACTCTTAAAGTTTAAGCTTCCAAAATGGTATGTCATGTGCGATTATCTTAACTAATAAAATAATTACAGCCATTTAAAATTTACTAGATTTTATACTTGTTACTGTGGATGGGTGTCCAATAGTACAAAACTCAGCCATTTTCATTTTCTTAATAGTTAAGATAATCGCACATGGCATACCATTTTGGAAGCTTCAAAGCTTCATCTTTAAGAGTATGTAAAAATATTTTCAAAAAAGTTTCAAAAATTAAAAGAAAATTCACTTTAAAAAAACTTCATTTTTCCCCATACAAAATGTATGGGAAAGCGCGAAAAAAATAGCCACCCCTAAGGGTTAAGTTAGGGCGCTATTTTTTTGCAAGGCTTATTTTCTCATCAATACCTACCTTTTTAGCCGGTAAGACCAAGTCGACATTTATTTTAATCACCCTAATGGACACACTTGGCTCATAAACGAATAAGCCGATCGTAACCAAATTTTATACACGCACTGGATATCTTCCAGGGATGGTGTAAGCCTAAAAATTATTTTGATATATATAGGGGACGTGGCCGCTCCCATACAAATGGAATTTTTCATTTTCCGTATCTCTGAAAGTATGTGGGTTAGACCACTGATATTTGGTGAGGGGTTGTACGAGATCGATGCCTACCACCTCCAAAAAAATTGGATATTGTCCATATCTCTGAAATTATTAATGTTAGACCACTGAAGTTTGGTGAGAGGCTGTATGAGATCGAGCTCTATCACCTTCATAAAAATTGGAGATAACGAAAAAGGGGGCGTGGCACCTCCCATACAAATGAAATACTTCATAGTCCATATCTCTCGAAGTATTAAAGTTACACAACTGAGTGAGAAGTTAAATAAGATTAATCCCTATCACCTCCAAAAAAACTGGGGATAAAGAAAAAGGGGGCATGGCACTTCCCATTTGAAGGAAATATTTCATAGTCCATATCTCTGTAAGTATTTAGGTAAGACCACTGAAATTTGGCGAGGGGTCATATGTGATCGATCCCTAACACCTCCCAAAAAACTCGAGTTAACGAAAAAGGGGGCGTGGCACCTCCCATACGAATGAAATACTTCATAGTCCATATCTCTGGAAGTATTGAGGTTAGACCACTGAAATTTTGTGAGGAGTTATAAAAGATCAATCCCTGCCACCTCCAAAAAAACTGGGGATAACGAAAAAGGGGGCGTGGTTCCTCCTATACGAAAGAGATAGGGATACAGATTAAAATAGATATAGGGATCGGGTTAGAGAAACATGCACTGAAGTAAATTTGTGGCAGGACAACGTTTGCGGGGTCAGCTAGTTAAAGTATAAAAATTAAAGCGCCATTCTGAAAAAAAAATTATGTTTTTTATGCAACAACTTTTCCATTAGTTGTTGATTAGCGGTGCTTTGGCGAAAACAATACAAAAATTGCAGCGACAAATTGCAATGCTTAGAAAGTAATTAGGATTAAAAAAAGTACCATCTGCTCCATATTTTCTTGGTGTTCGGGACTAGAGGTGGGCGCCGTGCGTGTTTTTGACCGTGACACGAAACACGCACACGTGTGTCCATGTGCTCGTGTTTGAAAATGCGATTTTGTGTCGTGCTCGTGCGTGATCGTATTGAGCCCGAAAACCAAAAATAAACACGCGCGAGAAAACACGATCAACTTTTTTCACGTTTTTTTTAGCAAACGTCATTGCTAGGTGACAACAAGCTAACTATAGTTAAATAGATTTAAAATTGTGATATTTTTTAATGTAATGAAATTAGTTAATTATACTTATATCCCCAGATGAAGAAGCGGAGAGCGTCGAAATGCGTAGAGAAAAAATAAAAACAACAACAAGTTGTTTTATTTAAACGGCCGTAAATTCTCTACCCAGCAAACATAAATATATGCAAATTGACCCAAGAAGAAATAATTTTTCACGTTTTGTTAAACTTGCGTACTTTGATTTTTGTAAATTATATTTTTAAAGGTATCTTAATCTTAATTCCACTTCACTCCATCCCAAACTTCAGTTTAACACTTGATTAAATACAAAGATACAGATTTCTTTTATTTTAGTTTAGTTTTGCCTAGTGTTTTTATTTGTGTATGTATGTACATAAATACTAAAAAAATATGTGTAAATGACAACGACTGAGTGGCAGATCACTCTGTTTCAAAATATTTTTCAAAAACGCCCTAGATAGAGCTTTGCTGGAAAAAAATATTAAAGTGAGTGTTAGGTTAGGTTAGGTCGTCGAAACAAAAGCTTTAGATGTATAAGTACATACACGGAGAAAAATATTTTTCTCAAACCAAGAAATTTTTTTTCTCAATCTGAAATTAGTAAAAAAATTTGTGAAATTTTTAAAATTTACTTGGTTTTCACTGAAATTGAGAAAAAAAGTTTTCTTTAAACCAGCAAGCTATTTTCTTATTAAAAAACAAAAGCAAAAACTATGGAGAAAAAATTTTCAACAAAAATTTTAAATAAATCTTATTTATTAAAATTGTTTTTCCTTATTGTTTGAGCAACATTAGCTACGATAATTTCGTTTATTTTTTTTTTTTGCATTACATACTCCTGTAATTCGGAGAAGCAAACTCGTCAAAAATTTATGGAAATAGAAAAATTATGTTTGCAATCATAAATCGTGGTTTCTTCGCAAGCAAAATAAACACAATGACGATCTAAATCCTCAGAACCCAAGCGCCCTCCCCTATTGAATACACGGAAGGTAAATTTAAGGTACATTTGAAATAAAGATTTGAATAAAATTAAAAAAATCTTTGGTTGGGATTCGGTCCGGGACTCCCAGGTCAACTCCCATAATTTTGCTTCCATGAAGCACACAAGAAGAAAATTACTTAATTTAACAAAATATTTTGTAATTTATTAAAAATCTATATTTTCTTAATAAAAAGAAAATATTTTCCAAGTTCAAAAACATTCCTCGATTTTCTTGTGTGTGTCTTGATTTTAGTGAAAAATTCCCTCCGTGTACCATGTATGTGGCCTATTCGGCTAGTATTTTTTTATTCGGCATTCGGCTGAAAAGGCCGATTAATCGAGGCCAGTAATATTTTTGTGTTATTGAACAGGCGTCAGATTTCTAACGATAACTTACGCGAAATGATTCAATATCGCCACCTTAATTATGCAAGTATGTCGATCCATTCGTTTAAAGTGTCATCACTTTCGATTACTTGCGTTCAGACGGTAGTCAGCAGTTATTGCATCTCTAGAAAATGCAACATATTTTTTTAGTAGAAAATTTCATGGACTATTTGACCGATCGAATAATTTATTTTAAAATATTTTAATTTTTGTTATTAACGAACAAACTGAGCAACAACTCACAAACAAACAATACCAGCTACCGTGATTGCAATTTCGTTCTTGCTAAGGAACTAGACGTACGGCTTTGTATTTATTGTTGGAAATTTTTCCCTTTTTAGTGGTCATTGAACCGAGGAGAAATTAGGAATTTCTAACCGCAGCGTGCATACTAGCTACACCAACACTGCTTGTTTGATTTCGTGGGATAATTGCTGTTAAGCTGCATCCTCTGTTACGGTTTAACAGCGCCACGGGTCCTTGGCTAGAATATGAAAGCTTGATGTTATGGTCATTTTTTATACAGTAGAAAATTTCATGGACTATTTGACCCAGTATGACCCGCTGCGGTTAGAACTTCCTAATTTCAATTGACATTTCTTAGGACATCAACACGTAAAACATACCAGTTTCCTATATGAAAAACAGACAAAAGACTGACTAGTTGGGCCTGGTGCACCAACTAGTTGTAAAGTAGTTTTAAACTAGTTGCATTCGCTGAAGGGTAGCTCTAACTTAAAAAATAATTCGAATTTCGAAAAAATGGCCCAAACGTATTTTTTTGTTGTTGTGAGCAATACAAAAAAGTGTCCGAAGTGTCCGTTCTAAAAATTCAACTTATAGTGGAAAGAAAGACGGTAACGAAAAATTTATTTTTTATAATTTGAACTCCTTTATAGTATGGGTCGACTCTTGCGCGCTATTACCGATTCAGCACCACGTGCAAATACCGAGAGTTATACGGTGAAGGAAGCGCTTACCGCAGGTGAAATGGTGCCGGAAAAAGCGATCAACAACATACTCGAAGCAAATATACGACAAATGCTGGATCGTAGTGGCATCATAATTGATGGCTATCCACGAAATTTGCAACAAGTCAAACATTTTGAGAATAAGGTGGGCTTGTCGTGTTCATAAAACCGAAATTCGAGGATCTACCATTACTACTAGAAGTCATACCATTACCATACCATTACCATACCATTACCATACCATTACCATACCATTACCATACCATTACCATACCATTACCATACCATTACCATACCATTACCATACCATTACCATACCATTACCATACCATTACCATACCATTACCATACCATTACCATACCATTACCATACCATTACCATACCATTACCATACCATTACCATACCATTACCATACCATTACCATACCATTACCATACCATTACCATACCATTACCATACCATTACCATACCATTACCATACCATTACCATACCATTACCATACCATTACCATACCATTACCATACCATTACCATACCATTACCATACCATTACCATACCATTACCATACCATTACCATACCATTACCATACCATTACCATACCATTACCATACCATTACCATACCATTACCATACCATTACCATACCATTACCATACCATTACCATACCATTACCATACCATTACCATACCATTACCATACCATTACCATACCATTACCATACCATTACCATACCATTACCATACCATTACCATACCATTACCATACCATTACCATACCATTACCATACCATTACCATACCATTACCATACCATTACCATACCATTACCATACCATTACCATACCATTACCATACCATTACCATACCATTACCATACCATTACCATACCATTACCATACCATTACCATACCATTACCATACCATTACCATACCATTACCATACCATTACCATACCATTACCATACCATTACCATACCATTACCATACCATTACCATACCATTACCATACCATTACCATACCATTACCATACCATTACCATACCATTACCATACCATTACCATACCATTACCATACCATTACCATACCATTACCATACCATTACCATACCATTACCATACCATTACCATACCATTACCATACCATTACCATACCATTACCATACCATTACCATACCATTACCATACCATTACCATACCATTACCATACCATTACCATACCATTACCATACCATTACCATACCATTACCATACCATTACCATACCATTACCATACCATTACCATACCATTACCATACCATTACCATACCATTACCATACCATTACCATACCATTAACATACCATTACCATACCATTACCATACCATTACCATACCATTACCATACCATTACCATACCATTACCATACCATTACCATACCATTACCATACCATTACCATACCATTACCATACCATTACCATACCATTACCATACCATTACCATACCATTACCATACCATTACCATACCATTACCATACCATTACCATACCATTACCATACCATTACCATACCATTACCATACCATTACCATACCATTACCATACCATTACCATACCATTACCATACCATTACCATACCATTACCATACCATTACCATACCATTACCATACCATTACCATACCATTACCATACCATTACCATACCATTACCATACCATTACCATACCATTACCATACCATTACCATACCATTACCATACCATTACCATACCATTACCATACCATTACCATACCATTACCATACCATTACCATACCATTACCATACCATTACCATACCATTACCATACCATTACCATACCATTACCATACCATACATGTTTCATCAATGCTTTTTTGATAAATCACTATTGAAATGGTATCCATATAAACTATTGATAAATTCTAAATAGTTTAAAAAAACAAAATTTTATATAATTTGACATCTGGTTTCAGTAAGATTCGAACCCTGCTCCTCTGGCACGTTAGCCCAGTATTCTACCATTCGGCTACGGCTTATTATAAAATTTTTAGAAAAATGTACAATCATAAGAAATTCAAAAAATTTTGATTTAAAAAGATGCTCCAACAAGTTGTAATATTGTTAGGAAATCCATAGTAAAAATTGTTGAACTATTATGATTATGCGTCTCAGAAAAATTTACAATTCGCCAAAATATATTAATACGCTGTCTCTACCAATATTACTATGTAGTAAATGTGGATATGGATATACCGACAATAGAAATTCATATCACGACCATAGATATTGACATGCCGTTCAAACATATTAGCATTCTATCCATAAATATAGAAAATAGTACATCATTTCGAAATGGTTGACATGTCATTTTACTTTTTATTGGGAGAAAATGATATTTGATAACTCGCTAATTATGAATGAATATTGCATCAAACTCGTCGCTATCAATAGTGATATTGTCACAACTTTCAATGCATTTCTCTCAGTGTTACCATACCATTACCATACCATTACCATACCATTACCATACCATTACCATACCATTACCATACCATTACCATACCATTACCATACCATTACCATACCATTACCATACCATTACCATACCATTACCATACCATTACCATACCATTACCATACCATTACCATACCATTACCATACCATTACCATACCATTACCATACCATTACCATACCATTACCATACCATTACCATACCATTACCATACCATTACCATACCATTACCATACCATTACCATACCATTACCATACCATTACCATACCATTACCATACCATTACCATACCATTACCATACCATTACCATACCATTACCATACCATTACCATACCATTACCATACCATTACCATACCATTACCATACCATTACCATACCATTACCATACCATTACCATACCATTACCATACCATTACCATACCATTACCATACCATTACCATACCATTACCATACCATTACCATACCATTACCATACCATTACCATACCATTACCATACCATTACCATACCATTACCATACCATTACCATACCATTACCATACCATTACCATACCATTACCATACCATTACCATACCATTACCATACCATTACCATACCATTACCATACCATTACCATACCATTACCATACCATTACCATACCATTACCATACCATTACCATACCATTACCATACCATTACCATACCATTACCATACCATTACCATACCATTACCATACCATTACCATACCATTACCATACCATTACCATACCATTACCATACCATTACCATACCATTACCATACCATTACCATACCATTACCATACCATTACCATACCATTACCATACCATTACCATACCATTACCATACCATTACCATACCATTACCATACCATTACCATACCATTACCATACCATTACCATACCATTACCATACCATTACCATACCATTACCATACCATTACCATACCATTACCATACCATTACCATACCATTACCATACCATTTACCAACCATTACCATACCATTACCATACCATTACCATACCATTACCATACCATTACCATACCATTACCATACATTACCATACCATTACCATACCATTACCATACCATTACCATACCATTACCATACCATTACATACCATTACCATACCATTACCATACCATTACCATACCATTACCATACCATTACCATACCATTACCATACCATTACCATACCATTACCATACCATTACCATACCATTACCATACCATTACCATACCATTACCATACCATTACCATACCATTACCATACCATTACCATACCATTACCATACCATTACCATACCATTACCATACCATTACCATACCATTACCATACCATTACCATACCATTACCATACCATTACCATACCATTACCATACCATTACCATACCATTACCATACCATTACCATACCATTACCATACCATTACCATACCATTACCATACCATTACCATACCATTACCATACCATTACCATACCATTACCATACCATTACCATACCATTACCATACCATTACCATACCATTACCATACCATTACCATACCATTACCATACCATTACCATACCATTACCATACCATTACCATACCATTACCATACCATTACCATACCATTACCATACCATTACCATACCATTACCATACCATTACCATACCATTACCATACCATTACCATACCATTAATTACCATACCATTACCATACCATTACCATACCATTACCATACCATTACCATACCATTACCATACCATTACCATACCATTACCATACCATTACCATACCATTACCATACCATTACCATACCATTACCATACCATTACCATACCATTACCATACCATTACCATACCATTACCATACCATTACCATACCATTACCATACCATTACCATACCATTACCATACCATTACCATACCATTACCATACCATTACCATACCATTACCATACCATTACCATACCATTACCATACATTACCATACCATTACCATACCATTACCATACCATTACCATACCATTACCATACCATTACCATACCATTACCATACCATTACCATACCATTACCATACCATTACCATACCATTACCATACCATTACCATACCATTACCATACCATTACCATACCATTACCATACCATTACCATACCATTACCAACCATTACCATACCATTACCATACCATTACCATACCATTACCATACCATTACCATACCATTACCATACCATTACCATACCATTACCATACCATTACCATACCATTACCATACCATTACCATACCATTACCATACCATTACCATACCATTACCATACCATTACCATACCATTACCATACCATTACCATACCATTACCATACCATTACCATACCATTACCATACCATTACCATACCATTACCATACCATTACCATACCATTACCATACCATTACCATACCATTACCATACCATTACCATACCATTACCATACCATTACCATACCATTACCATACCATTACCATACATTACCATACCATTACCATACCATTACCATACCATTACCATACATTACCATACCATTACCATACCATTACCATACCATTACCATACCATTACCATACCATTACCATACCATTACCATACCATTACCATACCATTACCATACCATTACCATACCATTACCATACCATTACCATACCATTACCATACCATTACCATACCATTACCATACCATTACCATACCATTACCATACCATTACCATACCATTACCATACCATTACCATACCATTACCATACCATTACCATACCATTACCATACCATTACCATACCATTACCATACCATTACCATACCATTACCATACCATTACCATACCATTACCATACCATTACCATACCATTACCATACCATTACCATACCATTACCATACCATTACCATACCATTACCATACCATTACCATACCATTACCATACCATTACCATACCATTACCATACCATTACCATACCATTACCATACCATTACCATACCATTACCATACCATTACCATACCATTACCATACCATTACCATACCATTACCATACCATTACCATACCATTACCATACCATTACCATACCATTACCATACCATTACCATACCATTACCATACCATTACCATACCATTACCATACCATTACCATACCATTACCATACCATTACCATACCATTACCATACCATTACCATACCATTACCATACCATTACCATACCATTACCATACCATTACCATACCATTACCATACCATTACCATACCATTACCATACCATTACCATACCATTACCATACCATTACCATACCATTACCATACCATTACCATACCATTACCATACCATTACCATACCATTACCATACCATTACCATACAATTACCATACCATAACCATACTATTACCATACCATTACCATACCATTACCATACCATTACCATACCATTACCATTACCATACCATTACCATACCATACCATTACCATACAAAATGTATAATATAGAAAATTAACTTGTCTTTTCTTCCTGATCACCTAGTACAAATCTCGGCCACCCATTGTTCTCTTGGACTGCTCCAAATTACAGCTCGGCCGTGGACGTGTAGATGATACGGTCTCATCTTTTCGACGGCGTTTGGAGCTTTTCCGTGAGCAGACTTTACCTATGCTGAAAGTAATGGACAATAGCAGCCGATTGCAAATAGTAAGTTGGGCCGTAGAATGTTTAACAAAAAAACTCTATCGTAACTTTAATATCTTTTCATAGATCGATGGCGATACGGACAGTCCGTCAGTGCAGCGTGAATTCGAAAAGGTCATACGTCAACATATACAAAATATTCAAGGGAATGGCTCCAACTCACAACAAAATAATATGACCGATGCCAGCGTGATGACCAATATGGATAAAAATCAAACCGATACAATTATACAAGATTTAGAAAATAATGTCCCTGGATCAGTGCCAACGATAAGCCATCATGTGTCGCTCATGAATGGTCATTTGAAAAATCAACCAAATAAGGTGGGGAACAATGTTGGCAACAGTAATCATCAAGCTATGAATGGCGATGCACGTTTCGCGAGCGTAGCTGGTGGCATCGATTTTAGACATCTTCTCGAAGAGGCTGAAAGATATCCCGTCGATTCATACATGTAGACTTAAGAGGGTAACCATCTTTAGTTTGCATTCGCAAACGTGAACGTATGAAAAAATCACATCGTTCGTGTTAGCGAGTGAACTCGAGAATCATTACCGAATCAATATAGGAACGTTCTTCTTGTCGTCTATCTACGAAAACGAATGCATATATTGTGTGGAAGCATTCGCGAATCGAAGCAGGAACCAGACTTGCCCGTAGAGGCGACTTGACGCCAAATTAGCTACGTTTTAGGCGACTATCAAAATATAATGAAACTTTAGTACTTTTTAACTTTGTTTTCAACCTTTATCTACGCCTCACTAGTACATCTTACGAGATGTAGAGAGCAAACGCATCATATGTATGTTAAGAAAAGTAAAGGACGTCCGACACAGTAAATTTAGAAACTTCATGCCTCTGCTGCGTTTTACTAATACATATAGCCTTCGGCTGCCCCTGTGGTACATATACGTGCCTTCGGCAGTCGTCGTGTTTATGCCGGCGCAGATTGGCCAAAATCTAAAATTCAATTTGACGCTCGCTCACTTTTAACGTGTGAATTACTGATTGACCAGCGGGGGGTAGGTACTGTTGTTATGCGCTAGGCTATTGCACTAGCGCAGTAACTTCCACTTGCGTTGATGAAATTTTTATAAATCAATCAGCTATTATTATTTCATTGTATAAAACAAAATGTATTATAACAAACAATATTTGTATATATGCAAATAAAATAGGTTAAACTAAATATAAATTGATTGAAGGGATTTGAATGTATCCTCTTTTTAAAGGATTTTTAAAGCCAGGTAGTTCAAACTTAGGATAAACGATCAGCTTATTTTTTAAGGCTAAATACAATTCAGGTAGTAACAAACATCTTTTAAGACTCGTTAATAGTAAACAAATCCTTACAAAGGAAAAACAATACAGAAAATTATAAACAATCAACGACCGAACAATGAAGGGTTGATTTTTAGGAGATGCTGCTAATCATAAATCGCGGAAAAAAACTATGCACTCAATTTAAACCAAGCATAAACGAGCAGATTATTTTTTAAGGCTAGCTAACCACTGCACACGCGAAGACAATTCCTTACAAAGGAAAAACAATACAGAAAATGATAATCCGTTAACGAACAAACAATGAAGGGTTGATTCTTTTCATGCGTTTTGAACCTTTGAGTTAGTTTGAAAAAAAAAGATCGAGAATTATTTTAGGCAAGAAGATATGTTAATATTTTATTTTGTTTAATATTTAGTTAAACATATTTTATTTGCTTAATTTAATTAACAATTAATAAAAATTGTTTATTATAATACAATTTATTTTATACAATGAAATAATAATAGCTGATTTATGATAACAATTTCATCAACGCAAGTGGAAGTTACTGCGCTAGCGCAATAGCCTAGCGCATAACAACATTACCTGACCCTGCTGGTCAATCAGTCATTCATGACCCGTCATTGTAAAATTGAGCGAGCGTCAAATTGAATTTTAGATTTTGGTCTCAATCAGCGCCGGCAGAGACACGACGACTGCCGAAGGCACGTATATATGACACGAGGTCAGCCGAATGCTATATGAGTCCAAATCTGCCAACTGAGCAAACGTTTTTTTCGATGTGCGAGCTTTTTTTGCACAATAATTTTTTTTCGGTTAACAATATAAAAAAACAAGACCCCTATTTTTTTATTTTTCGAAATTCGAATTATTTTCGAAGGCCTTTGGATTTTATTCATTTACTCGCGATCGGTTTAACCGATTTTGCTCATATTTGGTGCAGTTAAAGAGGATGAATAAGTCTCCTCAATAACATTTTTTTACAATAAATAATTAAAAAAAAAAGAAGTTATTAGCCATTGTTTTAAACAACTAAAAAAAAAAAAACTTCTCAATCGCTTTCAATTGTGTTACTAGTCTTATTTTATTGTGTAATTCATAACAAAAAATAATCTAAAAAAAAGTATTAGTTTACCATACAACGAAAGTTAAAGGCATTTTTCTGCACGCGCATCGTATTTTTCGTATGTAATGGTCATGCGTCGTCGCTAGCATGCCCTATGCTGGCCTTACAAGCGCATGGATTTTGAAATTTCGAATACCCATAACTTCGAAAATAATTCGAATTTCGAAAATTAAAAAAATAGGGGTCTTTTTTTTTTTTTTTTTTTTATTGTTAACCGAAAAAATTATTGCGCAAAAAAAGCTCGCACATCGAAAAAACGTTTGCACAGTTGGCAGATTTTGACTCATATGCATTAGTAAAACGCAGCAGAGGCATGAAGTTTCTAAATTTACTGTGACGGACGGCCTTAATACGCTCAATCACATTAAAATGAAGTACGTACGTTTGAATTGTGTTAGGAGAATCTGGCAAGATATTACAAAAAAAATTGGCAACCCTTTTAGGAACGTTCTTCTTGCCGTTGACTTTCAGAAACGAACGAATATAATACTACTACTCACGGCGGCGATATATCATGACCTCTAACGAGATGCTTGCCGAGCTTCTCTTCCAACTTGTGGTGAGCTGCTTTTGATTTGTTTCCTACAAGTTGGCGGGAACTTTTCCGACTCTAACAGCACTTGCCAAGCAAATGAGTTTTTGTTGAGAAGCTTCTCATGGTAGAAATACTACCGTAGGGTTTGTCAAACTACTGCCGAGGGACGACCCCTTTGAAAAAACTCCTTTTCCAAATAATTTTTGATGTTGCTTTTGCTGGGCATCGATACCGACTACTTGGTGTAGTAGGCCGAAAGGTTGGCACTTCTAGGTTTTATTCGGGAATATTTAAGGACTTTTCTAGATAATTATGGGAACTTTTGGGATTATTTCGGAACTTTTTCGGATTGTTTTCAGGATTATTTCCTGATTGTTGCCGGATTACCTCGCATCTTTTTTGGGATTGTGTCGGAAAAAAATGTATCCTAACCAACAACACTTACGTTAATATTTACTCTTTTGAATATCAGTTTTCTACTTGTACTAAGATGAAGTGTTAAAGATTTTATTATGAAAACAGCAAGTAAGTAGCCTATAATAATTATAACAATAGATTAGAAATGGGTAAAAGCTTTAAATGAAGTAAAATCGTAACGATTGTTTATAAAAAAAGTCTTATGACATTTTCAAAAATAAATATGAAAATTTAAGTTACAGATATCGTCCCGTTTCTGCCCTAACCACGTACCTACAAAAGGGAAATATTTTAGGAAACGAAGAAAACCAACTCAAATTCTTAAGTTTAGCAAACTAAAAATGTATATACGCACCAAAAACCATGAAGGTTTGTTTATTTTACCAAGCTGATTTTAAATTCGGGTTTCTCGATGTTTTAAGGGCATTTTCACATAAAAACAAGTTTTCTTAAATAGTGTAGTTATGCGGTTAGGGTAAAAACGGGACAATATTTTACTTAAAATTACAAATTTTATATAAAATAATAGATTTAATTTAGTAGTTAATTAAAAAAAGGTGTGCATTTTTTATTAAAAATACAATTACAAAAAAATGTTGTAGTCTGTAAGAGCTTCTGTTAGTTATAAAACGGTAATTTGTGTGTGATAAAGAAAAAAGTGTGTCATTGAGCAGTGCTTTGTTAAATTAAAGTGATTAGTTATTTATGAACTTTAGAGCCGTATACAATATCTAAGTATAAGTATTTCCAAAAAACACAAGAACCTACATATTCAATACCTTTGGATGTATGTATGTAGTAAAAGCTATATTTATATAAAAAAAAATCTAGTCTTAATTTAGGATTTAATAAAAATGGAGCACCTATTTTGTTATTGATTTTTGTTTTTGCTTAGAGTTAGTATCATATACATATACATATGTATGTATAATGAAATTTAAAAATTGTAAACATAAATACCTACATACATATATAAATAAAGTATAAAAATATAGCTGAGTTTTCCTCGTAAATGGTAATGGTATGGTAATGGTATGGTAATGGTATGGTAATGGTATGGTAATGGTATGGTAATGGTATGGTAATGGTATGGTAATGGTATGGTAATGGTATGGTAATGGTATGGTAATGGTATGGTAATGGTATGGTAATGGTATGGTAATGGTATGGTAATGGTATGGTAATGGTATGGTAATGGTATGGTAATGGTATGGTAATGGTATGGTAATGGTATGGTAATGGTATGGTAATGGTATGGTAATGGTATGGTAATGGTATGGTAATGGTATGGTAATGGTATGGTAATGGTATGGTAATGGTATGGTAATGGTATGGTAATGGTATGGTAATGGTATGGTAATGGTATGGTAATGGTATGGTAATGGTATGGTAATGGTATGGTAATGGTATGGTAATGGTATGGTAATGGTATGGTAATGGTATGGTAATGGTATGGTAATGGTATGGTAATGGTATGGTAATGGTATGGTAATGGTATGGTAATGGTATGGTAATGGTATGGTAATGGTATGGTAATGGTATGGTAATGGTATGGTAATGGTATGGTAATGGTATGGTAATGGTATGGTAATGGTATGGTAATGGTATGGTAATGGTATGGTAATGGTATGGTAATGGTATGGTAATGGTATGGTAATGGTATGGTAATGGTATGGTAATGGTATGGTAATGGTATGGTAATGGTATGGTAATGGTATGGTAATGGTATGGTAATGGTATGGTAATGGTATGGTAATGGTATGGTAATGGTATGGTAATGGTATGGTAATGGTATGGTAATGGTATGGTAATGGTATGGTAATGGTATGGTAATGGTATGGTAATGGTATGGTAATGGTATGGTAATGGTATGGTAATGGTATGGTAATGGTATGGTAATGGTATGGTAATGGTATGGTAATGGTATGGTAATGGTATGGTAATGGTATGGTAATGGTATGGTAATGGTATGGTAATGGTATGGTAATGGTATGGTAATGGTATGGTAATGGTATGGTAATGGTATGGTAATGGTATGGTAATGGTATGGTAATGGTATGGTAATGGTATGGTAATGGTATGGTAATGGTATGGTAATGGTATGGTAATGGTATGGTAATGGTATGGTAATGGTATGGTAATGGTATGGTAATGGTATGGTAATGGTATGGTAATGGTATGGTAATGGTATGGTAATGGTATGGTAATGGTATGGTAATGGTATGGTAATGGTATGGTAATGTATGGTAATGGTATGGTAATGGTATGGTAATGGTATGGTAATGGTATGGTAATGGTATGGTAATGGTATGGTAATGGTATGGTAATGGTATGGTAATGGTATGGTAATGGTATGGTAATGGTATGGTAATGGTATGGTAATGGTATGGTAATGGTATGGTAATGGTATGGTAATGGTATGGTAATGGTATGGTAATGGTATGGTAATGGTATGGTAATGGTATGGTAATGGTATGGTAATGGTATGGTAATGGTATGGTAATGGTATGGTAATGGTATGGTAATGGTATGGTAATGGTATGGTAATGGTATGGTAATGGTATGGTAATGGTATGGTAATGGTATGGTAATGGTATGGTAATGGTATGGTAATGGTATGGTAATGGTATGGTAATGGTATGGTAATGGTATGGTAATGGTATGGTAATGGTATGGTAATGGTATGGTAATGGTATGGTAATGGTATGGTAATGGTATGGTAATGGTATGGTAATGGTATGGTAATGGTATGGTAATGGTATGGTAATGGTATGGTAATGGTATGGTAATGGTATGGTAATGGTATGGTAATGGTATGGTAATGGTATGGTAATGGTATGGTAATGGTATGGTAATGGTATGGTAATGGTATGGTAATGGTATGGTAATGGTATGGTAATGGTATGGTAATGGTATGGTAATGGTATGGTAATGGTATGGTAATGGTATGGTAATGGTATGGTAATGGTATGGTAATGGTATGGTAATGGTATGGTAATGGTATGGTAATGGTATGGTAATGGTATGGTAATGGTATGGTAATGGTATGGTAATGGTATGGTAATGTATGTAATGTATGGTAATGGTATGGTAATGGTATGGTAATGGTATGGTAATGGTATGGTAATGGTATGGTAATGGTATGGTAATGGTATGGTAATGGTATGGTAATGGTATGGTAATGGTATGGTAATGGTATGGTAATGGTATGGTAATGGTATGGTAATGGTATGGTAATGGTATGGTAATGGTATGGTAATGGTATGGTAATGGTATGGTAATGGTATGGTAATGGTATGGTAATGGTATGGTAATGGTATGGTAATGGTATGGTAATGGTATGGTAATGGTATGGTAATGGTATGGTAATGGTATGGTAATGGTATGGTAATGGTATGGTAATGGTATGGTAATGGTATGGTAATGGTATGGTAATGGTATGGTAATGGTATGGTAATGGTATGGTAATGGTATGGTAATGGTATGGTAATGGTATGGTAATGGTATGGTAATGGTATGGTAATGGTATGGTAATGGTATGGTAATGGTATGGTAATGGTATGGTAATGGTATGGTAATGGTATGGTAATGGTATGGTAATGGTATGGTAATGGTATGGTAATGGTATGGTAATGGTATGGTAATGGTATGGTAATGGTATGGTAATGGTATGGTAATGGTATGGTAATGGTATGGTAATGGTATGGTAATGGTATGGTAATGGTATGGTAATGGTATGGTAATGGTATGGTAATGGTATGGTAATGGTATGGTAATGGTATGGTAATGGTATGGTAATGGTATGGTAATGGTATGGTAATGGTATGGTAATGGTATGGTAATGGTATGGTAATGGTATGGTAATGGTATGGTAATGGTATGGTAATGGTATGGTAATGGTATGGTAATGGTATGGTAATGGTATGGTAATGGTATGGTAATGGTATGGTAATGGTATGGTAATGGTATGGTAATGGTATGGTAATGGTATGGTAATGGTATGGTAATGGTATGGTAATGGTATGGTAATGGTATGGTAATGGTATGGTAATGGTATGGTAATGGTATGGTAATGGTATGGTAATGGTATGGTAATGGTATGGTAATGGTATGGTAATGGTATGGTAATGGTATGGTAATGGTATGGTAATGGTATGGTAATGGTATGGTAATGGTATGGTAATGGTATGGTAATGGTATGGTAATGGTATGGTAATGTATGGTAATGGTATGGTAATGGTATGGTAATGGTATGGTAATGGTATGGTAATGGTATGGTAATGGTATGGTAATGGTATGGTAATGGTATGGTAATGGTATGGTAATGGTATGGTAATGGTATGGTAATGGTATGGTAATGGTATGGTAATGGTATGGTAATGGTATGGTAATGGTATGGTAATGGTATGGTAATGGTATGGTAATGGTATGGTAATGGTATGGTAATGGTATGGTAATGGTATGGTAATGGTACGGAAATTGCATCATAACGGTGTGGTGGTGGTACGGAAATTTTATCGCAATGGTATAGTAATGGTATGCTAACTGTTTTTGACTCAACGTGTAATGCTGATGACATCTTTTTAATGACGTGTTTTTATAGTGCTAACAACTATCGATACTTTGTATAGTATAATCGATACTTGTTCCAGCTCTATCTTCTATAACAAAGCGAGCAATCTTTAATTTACAATTAATTCTTATAGCGTAATATAGAGAGATTTAATGTTTTTCTTGAAGTGATTATGAAGCTGGAAATTTTTTGCGATAAGGTAGTCATATAAACTAACTGAAGTTATAAATATTTGTATACAAGCATCAGAATTGTTTACAATACTAAAGCAATAGCATTTTTTTTTATCATTTCTACATTATTTTGTAGTGAGCTTAGCCTACTAAAAATTACACAGTGCTACAGCCATTTTACACTTTTGAAGCGACTTAGTAGAGTTTGTGCATCTATTCGAGTTATACACGAAACGCCAAAAAACCTGTTTTTTCAGTTTCTTCGTAAAAAAAAATTCATTAAAAAACCAATTTTCAACCGATTTCAAAATCATGAACGGTTTTGCTCAGTGGGAAAATGTAATGTTTGGTAATGTATAAAGTAATGCATATCCCCTATAAAATTTTGTTTGTAAACATGAATTCATGCATTACTTTTTCTGCACCGATGTCGTAGGAAAGTAATTTATTTGCCTTACAACATACATTACATCGATTGAGTTTTCAAATATTTTTTCATGCATTACATTGCTCATGCTTCTTTTCATGGATGAAAAAGGTAATGCATTACCCACTTTCCCACTGGGTGAGTAGAGAATTGTTGACACTTTCGAAATATATATAGTGTTTTATTCATTTGAAAAAAGTATATGTTTTTTAAGCTAGATGTGGAAATTTCATCCGGTTTTCCGGTATGACGTCATTTTTTTGGCACTAATTGACAATGAATAATATTTTTTGGTTATATAAAAAGGCTACCACTACTTAATTATGTCATGTAAAGTGCCAAAAATGGTGTTTATTTTAAATTTTTGTATGGGGAACCCCACAGTTGGGATCTTAGCAGTGTGCCGCTAGCATGGGTGGGTCGGCCCTACAAAGTTAGTGGGGGTGGTCATACATTTTAACACGATTGGGGCACTCTAAATGGGCCAACTTAGGGTTTTTCAAACTTTGGCGCTCAAAGTAAAAAGTACAAAGTCGGGACATCAGAATTGGTTTTAGAGCAAGCATCGGCGCCCCATAGATCTTAAGATCAGTCAAACAAGTTGGATTCATCACACAGACACGTTGTGCTCTTTGTTTACCAAATGATTTAGTCGTCGCTGTTCAAGGGGCGAAACCACATCGCGTGGGGGTGTCGCTTGTTTGGTCAGCGAATGTTAAAAATATAGTTCGGACGATCACAGCGCGTGTATAAGCGTTCTCACTTATACACCTGTATTTACAAATCTGCCGACCCATGTTTTAGAGGTATGCTTCTTTCGGCAAAGTATCTTATTTCGATTCCTAAATTATGGGTTTGCTTGTAACTTGGGCGATTTTGAAATCGACCCGCCTACTTACACACCGTGAAAAATGCCCGATAAGGATCATTCAAACCGAAAAAATTTCGCTTCTCGCGTGAAAAACATCTCATACCCATTTCAAATGATCAAAACACTATATATATTTCGAAAGTGTCAACAATTCTCTACCCAAAACCGTTGAGAATTTCAAAATCGGTTGATTTCACAGGCCGACAAGAAATTTGACCATAAACCAGACCATACTTTGCTAAAGGTTTTCGATGCGCTGAATTCAAATCTGGGATATCCTAACCTAAAAGTGCAAAAAACACCGTTTCTGCCTATTTTTGAGGTTATATATGAGGCGCTCAGCGCCAAAACGGCCTAACCCTCATTGTAGAAAAGAACTAACTGGCTCTACTAATCTAACCGTAACTTTTGAATTAAATACTAAAAAATCTCCCCATTGCATAGTATAACACAAGGTTATACTATCTGCTTAAATCTGTTTTTCCTAGTTTTTTTGGTATTTATTTCAAAAGTTTTGGTTAGATTAGTATAGTCAGTTAGGCCTTTTTTAAATTGGGGTTAGGCCGTTTTGGCGCTGAGCGCCTCATATATACGACACATTTTTTTTTTAAAGCAAACATTGCATCTTAAAGAAGAAGTCTTCCTCTTACGAATGGCGTTGAGTTTGCTCAAATATCTTTTTTTTTCGCTAAGATAGAGCAATAGGGGTTAGGCCGTTTTGGCGCTGAGCGCCTCATATATACGACACATTTTTTTTTAAAGCAAACATTGCATCTTAAAGAAGAAGTCTTCCTCTTACGAATGGCGTTGAGTTTGCTCAAATATCTTTTTCTTTCGCTAAGATAGAGCAATTTAAAGTTTATAAATTTGCTAATTTTCCTATAGCTGAAAAACCACTCGCATATAAGGTTCTTTCTAGCGTATTGTGTGAAAGACTGAAGTCCATCGTAGACAAGCTGATTGGACCTTATCAGTGTGGCTTTAGACCTGGTAAGTCTACCATCGACCAGATTTTCACGATACGCCAAATCCTGGAGAAGACCCATGATAAAAGAATCGACACACACCATCTCTTTGTCGATTTCAAAGCCGCTTTTGACAGCGCAAAAAGGAGTTGCCTGTATGCCGCCATGTCTGAATTTGACTTCCCTGCAAAGCTTATACGGCTTTGCCAAATGACGTTGAGCAATACTAACAGCTCCGTCAGAGTCGGGAAGGACCTCTCTGAGCCATTTGAAACCAAACGAGGCTTCAGACAGGGCGACTCCCTTTCGTGCGATTTCTTCAACCTGATGCTGGAGAAGATAATTCGAGCAGCAGAGCTAAACCGCAATGGTACAATCTTTTACAAGAGCGTGCAATTGCTGGCGTATGCCGATGATATTGATATCATTGGCCTTAACAACCGCGCCGTAAGCGCTGCCTTCTCTGGACTGGATAAAGAAGCGAAAAAAGTGGGTCTTGCGGTCAACGAGGATAAGACGAAGTATTTGCTGTCATCAAAGAAAGAATCGGCGCACCTGCGCCTTGGCAGCCACGTCACTGTTGATAGTTACAAATTTGAAACTGTGAGGGACTTCGCCTATTTGGGAACCAGCATTAACACCGAAAATAATATCAGTCTAGAAATCCAACGGAGAATCACTCTTGCGAACAAGTGCTACTTTGGACTGAGTAGGCAATTGAGAAGTAAAGTCCTCTCTCGAAGAACAAAGATCGCGCTCTATAAGTCTCTCATCATACCTGTCCTGATGTATGGCTCAGATTCATGGACAATGTCAAGAGAAGATGAGATGGCCCTTGGAGTATTTGAGAGAAAAGTTCTCCGGAAGATTTATGGTCCTTCCCGTGATGCCGACGGCGAGTATCGAAGGAGATTTAACGATGAGCTGTACGAGCTTTACGCAGATCTGACCATAGTCCAGCGAATTAAAGCCCAAAGGCTCCGCTGGCTGGGTCACGTCATGCGAATGGACAAAGAAGCTCCAGCCCAGAAGGTTTTCCAATCGTCACCCGAATTCGGCAGCAGAGGAAGGGGGAGGCCTCGACTGAGATGGAAACAACAGGTGGAGGATGACTTGAACTCCCTTGGGGTTTCCAATTGGCGTCAGTTATCGCTAAAAAGGAATGACTGGCGTGCTTTGATAGGCGACGGCCAAAATCGCTTAGGCGGTTAAGCGCCAATAAATGATGATGATGATGATGAAAAACCACTGAATTAACGTAGGTATGATGCAGTAGAACACATACCTCTTACTTTAAATTGCTCTATCTTAGCGAAAAAAAAAGATATTTGAGCAAACTCAACGCCATTCGTAAGAGGAAGACTTCTTCTTTAAGATGCAATGTTTGCTTTCTAAAAAAAAAAATCTGTCGTATATATATAACCTCAAAAAATAGGCAAAAACTGTGTTTTTCGCACTTTTAGGTTAGGATATCTCAAAATCCTGACGTGATAGAGCAATTCTGCGTCCAGATTTGAATTCAGCACATCGAAAACCTTCAGGAAAGTATGATCTGGTTTATGGTCAAAAATTTTGTCGGCCTGTGTTTTTAATGATTTTTTTTTTACGAAAACTCTGAAAAAAGTTTTTTGGCCTTAATCCCAGATTTTGGGGGTGTTACAAATCTTTTGAAGGGTGTTTCGACCAGATGAACAATCTCTACTAGGTCGCTTTAAAAGTGTATTAAATTTTTTTTTGTAGCACAGTGTTATTAAAGATTAACCCCCTTATTCGTATTATAATTCAAAATTTGTATGGAAATGTCATTTTAAAAAGCTCTATAAACCAATCTTATTTTTTATGAATATGGTTGTTATATTTAATGAGAGTACGAGACAAAGAACATCCGTTCCGTGGTTAACTGATGTGAGAAGGCGACAACCTGATATGGCCACTCCGACATAATCGGTTCAAGGGCTTGTCAGGGGATTTCATCAGCAGCGTCTGTCATCATAAGATGCTGCTGCAAGCGGGCGTCGGTCTTGGATCATAAGCTGCACTATATATGTAAATGTGTAATTTAAATCCAACTTCCCGAGAAAAGGGCTGTGCTTAGGGTTTGGGACCCACCACAAATCCAAATTCCTATTAGATCCAACAACCCATTCTTGGATGTGACAACTCACTCTTTAGATAACCACACCCGCAAACTACCCAGCAACGAAACGTCAAACAAGTGCGAAAAATACTAGTATACAACTAGAATTTTCTGGCTGAAGTCACGAACACAATAAATTTGACTACTAAAAAACTTAAGTACTTATAACTTTTTTCCTGAGGCCATGATGTAATTTCTTCAATATAATAATAAATATTTTTGACGCTGTGTGTGGATGAAATTTCTGCAAAACAAATTCTTAAAATTAACTATAGTCAAATCTCCTCTTTCAGAATTTTGATACTGAGGTCAATAGGTGTCTTTTGTAACCCTGAAAATGTTTCAGGGTACCTGTTTGTAAAAGTAAATACCTAAAAGAAGTGAGACATTAAAAAAATTCAAACTGTTCGGAACCGGTCCCGGCTTTTGAAACGGTTTTGTTCTTTTTCAGATCAAAATAACGGTTACGGTTTCGGTTTTGTAAAAATTAATCGGTTTTGATCGGTTACGGTTACTGTTTCGCTTTCAGTCCTTGGTATACAACAATAACTTCCTGGCTTAACTCATACTAGTCAGGAAATATCCATTCCATGCTAGTATACAACTATATTTTTCTTGCTGAAATCATATCATTCGTTTCGTTTGCTTTTTTTTCAGCTGCTTTTCGTGTTTGGGTAAATACAAATAGTCGCTGCTTTCTTAAGAATAAACATGAAAATGAAGGCAAGTGATAAAATAAAGTGTAAGTCATGAAAATAATGCGACTATTTATTACTGGTAGAAATCATATTAGTTCAATGCTTTTTGGACTAGTATCGGGACTAGTTCATTTTATGGAAATCATACTAGTCCAGGTTGAACTAGTATGGAACTGGTATTTTACAACTGGTATAATTCTAGTATATGAAAACTAGTAGATTGCTGGTATGTTCTGGTCGAAATCTGACAATTGACATTTCGTAGGACATCAACACGTAAAGAATAATAGTTTCTGATAATGGAAAAAGATAAAAGACTGACTAGTTGGGCCTGGTGCACCAACTAGTTGTAAAGTATGTAGTTTTCAGCTTGTCGCTGAGTGCGTCGCAGTCCTTAATGATCTGGGAGCCAAAAACAAAGTTTTGTTAGGTTGGGTCCCAGGGCATGAAGGGCATGACGGCAACGAAAAAGCAGAAACATGGTGTTGTAACAGCATTTTATGGTCCGGAACCCTTTTGTGGACTCATGAAGGCCCACGTAAAGGAGACCATAAGCAACTGAGAAAATAAACAGTTTAGGCAGCATTGGCTTAGCAGCCTAGGACAGAGGCAAGCCAAACTCTTTATAGAACCCTCACAAAAAACATTAGTCAGGCTCATTAATCTAAGGAGGGTGGATCTAAGATCCATCGCTCGGTAGTTTACGGACATTGCGGTCTGCGTTATCACCTGAGTAAGCTGAATCTATCAGATACTACAATTTGTCGGTTTTGCGAACGCCGGTTCATATACTCTGTGAATGCATTGCGTTAGCAAGAAAGAGAGTCTGTTACCTAGGTAACAAGTGGATACAGACTGATTGACTTCGCCAGTGCCCAAAACATGGTCGTATCCAGCACCAGGTTCAAGCATAAAAAGATCCATCAAGCAACATGGCTACCGCCAGATCGAAAAACACGCAACCAGATCGATCACTTTGTGATTAAGTCACTCCTTATCTCATAATTCGCTTCAATTCCATAGTTCAGCTGAATTTATAATCACAGATACAGTGATACAAATATTAGAAAAAATTACACAGGCCGACAAATTTTAGACCCAGAAATGAACCAATACTTTTCTAAAGGCGTTCAGTATGCTGAATCTGAATCTGAAGTTAGATTTGTCAATTGTTCTGGTTTTTGAGATATTCATTTCCAAAAGTGAAAAAGACGATTTTTTGCTATTTTCACCACTCAATTTCTTCAATGAATCAAATTTTCATTTAAAACTTAATATAACCTTAGAAAGCAGTACCATTTCCCTTGAAATTTTTATTTTTTTTTTTTTTAGATATCTCTTTCAGAACTTGAGATATTGTTCTTTTAAGCTCATTAGCTTTGCTATATTTTACCCACACAAAGAGATAAGATTTGAAAAGCCGATATTTGAAGTATAGTTTAGGCATCTTACTTATATTATTACTGATGCAAGTCGCTTCACCAATCCTTAAAACAATATGTGATAAAAGTATATTAAAACAATTAAACTAATTTAAATTATGTTATGAGTTTGTGGTCATTAATTTGAAAATCTTTGAGAATTTTGGTGTACTTTTGACCGCTTGTGAATAATTTTTCTTAAATTATTCTTATTATTATTCAAGAACCAAGGGGATTAGGAATTTCTAAGCCCGCAGTGTGTACCTCTTAGACCAACCTGCGTTGAAAAATAAGCTGGCAGCTGTCAGTTAAAATGATCACAGGGTGCACTAAAAACCCTTGACACTGCTAGTATAAATTGTGACAAATAGATGTCGCACTAGTTGTCGATAAAGTAAGAATAACAAAAAAACTAATAAAATGAATACATATAAAGTAGTGTCCGACAGAAACCTGAATTTTGGGCCGAAGCCGAAACCGTAACCGAATATAATCCTATATTCGGCCGAAAACCGAATCCGAAACCATTTTTGCTTCTTGAATAAACAAAACACCTTACAAAAATACATAAGGGGTGAAAAACACAAGAATTCAACACACTATTGTGAAAATTGAAAAATAAAAAAAAACTAATGGCGGCGATATACCAACAGGTTATCATAACCTCTAACGAGATTTTTTAGTCGAGCTTCTCTTTCCAACTTGCGGTGTGTTGCTTTTGAGTTTTCCTACAAGTTGGCGGGACCTACAGTTTTTCGCCGACTCCGAACGGCACTTGCAAAGCAAATGAATTTTTTGCTGAGAAGCTTCTCATGGCAGAAATACACCCGGAGAGTTTGCCAAACTACTTCCGAGGGGCGACCCCGTTTAGAAAAATTATTTTTCTAAATATTTTTTGATGTGACTTTTGCCGGGCATCGAACCGCCACGACTTGGTGTAGAAGGCCGAACACTTTACCGCTACACCACGGCGGCCGCCTAAAATTGAAAAATGCAAGAACAAAAAGAAAGAAAATTTTCCAATTTCGACAATAGTGGGTAAATTTCCTCTGTTTTTTATGAAAAAAAATTTAGAGAGAAGACCCCTATGCATAGTTGCAAACAAAAATAAAAAAATCAGTCTTTATGTTAATAGCATTTTAACAATGTAAATAAAGTTCAATGTTGTACACCGGAAAAAGAAGTTTATCTGCATTTTCCCCAGGAGATTTGACCGCCTATCTGTGTTTAGTTGACCAGTTGTACTAAATAATTGCTCGGTTGGAGGAGCAGTTAAATATTTTTTTGAAACCTTTTTTAAATTAAAAAAATTGGAGGAATGCCAATTATGGAATATATTTACACTACGAAGAACAAGTGGTTGATCTAGGTATTCGGTTAATTCTATTCAAGAGTTGTATTTTTGCTTTGCGTGCGCAATTTTTTGTAGATTTATCATGGGATGCCCAGAGGTCACTGGGATCCGATATAGTTGACTCATCCAAAGATTCTTCACTATTACTGGGATCACAAGAGTTACAACAACTTTGAACATTTTTTTTTTAAATAACAAAAAAATACTCCTGGACGTTACGATTTTCTGTTATAAAAAATCAAAAACTCGTAAAATTCAGTATTTTTTTTATTAAACACTTCTATTATTCGGCCTTTTCAGCCGAAGGCCGAAGCCGAATAAAAAATACTGGCCGAACAGGCGGAATACCGAAACTTGGCCGAATATTCCGTCGGACACTAATACAAAGTGAACATGATGGATATAAGCTGGCAGGTTGGTGTAAGAGGTACACAATACGGGCTTAGAAATTCCTAATCCCCTTGGTTCTTGGTGCGATGACCAACAATAGGTCATGAAAAATTTCTAAACACAAAGCCATTTGACAATGGCCCTTGAGCAAGGCCGTAATTACGTAATCATGGTAGCTAGTAAGTGTTGTTGCTTTTCCATCTTTTTCACTAATAACACAGTGCGACAAAAAGGAAAAAATGGAATACACTTTTGAAGCGACCTAGTAGAGATTGTTCACTTGGTCGAGTTATACACGAAACACCCTTCAAAAGATTTGTAACACCCCCAAAACCGTGTTTTCAGAGTTTTCGTTGAAAAAAAAAAATCATTAAAAATCAAGCTTTCAACCGATTTTGAAATTCACAACGGTTTTGGGTAGAGAATTGATACTTTCGAAATATGTATAGTCTTTTGTTCATTTGAAAGGGTTATGACATGTTTTTGACGCGAGAAGTTGAATTTTTTTAAATTTTTTTCGGTTTTTCCGGTTTTGACGCCATTTTTTTTGCCACTAATTGACAATGAATGAACCTTATTGGGCATGTGTCATCGAGAGGCATTCACTACTTAATTATACCATTTTTTTTTTTTGGAAAGGAATTCAAGTTTTCAAGATATGCAGCATAATCCAAAATCAAATTTTTCAATTCCATTTTTCAATTAGGCGTGTCGATTTGAAATTCACCCAAGTGACAAGGAAAATCGTGTTTTAGGGATCTAAATAAGATACTTTGCAGGAAGGAAGCATACCTCTAAAACCAATTCTGATGCCCCGACTTTGTATTTTTGACTTTGAGCGCCAAAGTTTGAAAAATCCTAAGTTTAGCCATTACATTGCCCCCACTAACTTTTTAAGGCCCACCCATGCCAGTGGCGCACCCCTTAAGACCCCACCTTTTGCGGTCCCCATACAAAAAAATCAAAAAAATCACAATTTTTGGCACTTTACGTGATAAAATCAGCTAAGTGGCTATCTCTTTATTTCTGGAGTTCATTTTTCTCTTAAGAACTTTAAAAAACATATCCATTTCACTGATTTTTTCATAACAAGTGCCAAAAATTGTTATTATTTTAAATGTTTGTATGGGGAACCGCCAGGTGGTGGTTTAGGGGGTGTGAAACTGTCATGGGTCCGTCAGCCCTTCAAAGTTAGTGGGGGTCGGTCATACATTTGAGCACGTTTTGGGCATTCTAAATGGATCAACTAAGGATTTTTCAAACTTTTGCGCTCAAGGACAAAAGTAAAAAGTCGGGACATCACAATTTGTTTTATAGTTATTCTTCCTTCGGTAAAGTAACTTATTTTGATCCCTAAAATACGATTTTCTTTTTCACTTGGGCGATTTTGAAATCGACCCGCCTAATTGAACACATTACTCCTGTAGGGCGCTTGGGACCAAAATATTAGATGTTGGTTTAGGCTGCATATCTTGAAAACTTGAATTCTTTTCCAAAAAAATGGTATAATTAAGTAATGAATACCTCTCGATGACACATGCCCAATAAGGTTCATTCATTGTCAATTAGTACCAAGAAAATGGCGTCAAAACCGGAAAACCGAATTAAATTTCCAAAAATTCCAACTTCTGGCTTAAAAAACATATCATACTTTTTCAAATGAATAAAACACTATATATATATCCAAAGTGTCAACAAATATTTTTTTTTACGAAGAAACTGAAAAAAACAGTTTTTTGGCCTTGAAACCAGATTTTGGGGGTGTTACAAACTTTTTAAAGGGCGTTTCGTGTATAACTGGACCAGATGAACAATATCTACTAGGTGGCTTCAAAAGTGTAAAGTGGCTGTTGCACTGTGTAATAAAACACAGAATAATTTAAGAAAAATTATTCACAAACGGTCAAAAGTCCACCAAAATTTTCAAAGACTAATTTAAATTAAATTAAAATATATCTTATAACTTTAAACGAGCTATTCCTGTATATTTGTATACTTGTAATTCAGCCTAAATGTAAGTTATGCCCTGCGAGCAGAGGGCAATCAAAAAAATTAAAGATGCGGTGAACTAACTGTTCACCGATACAATTAAAAACACAAGATTTAAAATTGAGCGCTATTTAATTCCGCCTCGATTGCGGTTCCAATTCAAACTAACTTTTACAATTCAATCTTCTTACTAACTAACTTCTTAAGCTAAGCTAATTTGCAGATGTTGCAGTTCCCACCACTTGCCGGTGTTTCGTAATCGTTGAGTTGCGCGTGTTGATCAATATGCTTGCATTGCACTTCCCCGATATTGGATATTGGTATTGATCGCTTGCGCGTGTGCCGCATCAGCGAAAGTTCGTCTGTGAACTTTAATTGGAGCAATGAAGTCACGTTTACTGCAATGTGATCACAGGGTGCGACATTAGGAAGTATAGCGGTATGAGGCAACATAAGTCCTCCCCCTTTAAAGGTCTGCGTCCCGCAGATCAAAAGTTGAAAATTGAGAGGGGGTAAAATTTTGTAGAGAGTAATTACATTTTCCAGGTGACATATTAGTGCTGACTGGTGTGACTGGTAGGCTATTGCCCAGGCGATAAATTTCAGGAGCTGATTTTCCTCTAATGATTTTGCTGTTGTGAGTGTTGTCTGACCAGTGAGTCGGAATTTCAACTGGCGGAAGGTTTAGCTTTCTATGGTAGCATCTCCACAGCATGGCGGCAATGAGAACAATTGCGCATATCGAGAGGATTTCTGAAGCGAGAGAGAAATTTACTTTTTCGTTAACGTACCCAATATACCTTATGTTTTCCATAGTCAGGTCGTGGACGTATTCCAGGTTGACCTTCATTGTATGACTCTTGACCTTTGATAGTACTGCTGGAAGGGCTTGAGCGGTAATGGTTTCATAGCTAGAAAATACTTGGTCTCCGATGGTGACTGTTTCGTTAATTAATTGGATTACATAGGTGCCATTTACTGTACTCGAGGCATTGCTACTTTTGATTATTCCTTGGAAGTTTGATATAAACACAGTGTTCTCGTTTATTAGTTCTATATGTGACCCATTCTGTCTGATGAATTCGCAATTGGCTTCTCCACCTTTCAGGAGTCGCGGCAGGCAACTGCTTTCCTCTAGTTTAGTTAAGGATTCTGACTTACATACCGTGGATGAGCTGATTACCAAGCAATCTTTTGTTAGGCCGTACGTCTCTTCTTGGTTGACGAGCATCCTGTCAAAAGGAAGGTTTAGTTGCTTACCTCCATAGATTCCAGCGCGAGTGACCAGGAGATTATATTTCTTAGCTGTTACTTTTGGCATTGAAAGGACGTAGAGGAGAAGTGTCCCGTTAGTCAGTACCGCCGGTTGGCCATATTCGATTGCTTCTATTATATTCTGATATGGGAGCGTTTCTATTTCGGATAGAATTTGGTTAACCTCGTCCATATCCAGTAGGTTGGTGTTGACAATTCCCTTCTTTGCCAACTGACATCCCCGCACCATTTCGTTTACATCCTCGCGAAGAAGAAAAATGTTGTGAAGTGCGTTTTGTCTGAATTGCATGATTTCTGTTTCCTTTACCACGTTATTCGTGCGGTCCACGACCTCGTCGACTTTTTTCAATACCTCCTGTGTAGCTGTAAATAGTTTTCTATTGACCCTGTATTGATGGTTGCTGTTCTGAATAATCTGATTTTGACTATGAAGGATATTGCTCCAATCCGTGGCGTCAGGCGATCCTGCCAGCCACTTCCACGCTGAGCCTAGCCAGTCGATGGATCGAGTACTTCTTCTACCCGTGTTGCCCATTAGTTCGTGAAGTCGATCTAGCGTTTGATTAATGTAGTGCTGTGCTAATATTTGGTCCTCAATTCGGTTGGTTAAGTTTTCCATTTGCCTCATGGTTGTAGCATATTGTTGTAGGTCGATGGCGTGTACCAGTTTGAAAGACCCGCCAATTATCCACCCGTTGCCATTTTGGATTGTTACGAGCGGAGCCTTGTAATTGAAAATATTCAGACCGCTGATGGCATTTGCCAGCAGTGGGAATCTGCAACGCAAGATGTTAATTCTAATTTAATGTTGTTAGTAAGTTAGTAGTTGTTAGGTTCTTAGGAGGTGAGTTATGGTTATTCATTTAGTAAAAGGGGAACATGTTGTTGATAGTAGGAAGGTATTATTAGTAAGCGGCATGCTTGGAATTAGAGTGATTATCTTTAAACGAGTATTTCTATCTTGTTAGTATGTCAGTGGTTTACACGTTATTTTTTTATAAAACGATTTTTTATTATGATTAGTAGGGAAGATAAAGGAAAAAGGAAAAAAATTTTTTCTTTTTTTTTTTGTTTGTTTTTTTTGTTTCAAAAATTTTCGAAAGAATAGAAAAAATAAAAAGGAACAAAAAATTATGAAAAAATAAAAAGGTAAAAATTTTGGTTTTCTTCATTTTTCCTTTTCATTTTTAACGATTGTTTCGTTTTTCTTCTTTTATTTTTTGTTTCTTCTCCAACTGAGGCATTTTCAATTATGTTTTTTGTTTCTGTTTTTTTGTTTCTTTCTTCTCCAACGGGAGGCATCTCCAACTGAGGCATTTTCAATTATGTTTTTTTGTTTCTGTTTTTTTTTGTTTCTTTCTTCTCCAACGGGAGGCATCTCCAACTGAGGCATTTTCAATTATGTTTTTGTGTTTTTTTTTTTTTGTTTCTTTCTTCTCCAACTGGAGGCATCTCCAACGGATTAGGCGAGGGAGGCATTTTCGATTCTTGTATAGGGCAGAGGGTCATACTGTTCTCGAACCGGCTACGGAGAGATCGCCAGAATCCCGTTTGGTAGTAGCGTAGCCATTTGTCAAATTCGATGGCGCTACGAGCCTACTAGAGCACGATTCATCCCACTAACAAGCCCGCTCTTGTAGTGATGACCATTTCCTTTTGTTCTGGACTAGGGGTGTTAACATTTCTCGAACCAGCTATGGAGAATCGTGTTACCCGGTTAAGGCACGATTTGTCCCACTTACAAGCCCGCTCTTGTTAGATAAACTCCCCCTTAGTACCAGGTTATCTTTCTTATTTTAGTTTATTTCGGTAGTCTTTTCATTTCTTATTCAGTATTATCCGTTATCTATTATTTTCATTCTTTATTTTATTTAAGTTTTTTTTTAAAAAATTTTTATTTTTATTATATATTTTTTTTTTTTTTTTTGTTTTATGTGCTAGGATATGTATTCCTGTGTTTCACATTTTTTATGTGAGTTTTGTGTATTTTCTTGCCACTTAGCGTGGTGACTGATACTTTGTTGTCTTTTACAACAATTTCTTTCTTATACACGGGTTTTTGTTTTCCCTTAATCTGTTTGTCCTTCACGTATATGACATCGTTTTCGTCATAACGCTCCGGTAGGGATCTTTTTTTATTGTGACGTTTGATTTGATCTAGCTGCTTTTTTGTCAGCAAGGCTTTCAAATATTTATTAGTTTTTCTACTTTTCTCTAACAGCTCTTGATAATTAGAGGATTTTGCTCGATTAAAAAATATTTCACTTGGTTTTTGGTTTGTAACCGAGTGAAATGAGTTATTGTATCGATCTACTGCTATGTTAATTAATTCTTTTGTCCTTAAACTTGGGTTGTCTATCTTCAGGCATCTAATTATTTCAATTAAGGTGGAGTGGAGTCTCTCTACCTGACCATTCACTTCGCTTCTTTGGGATGGTGTGCGATACAATTTTCTTCCTAAAGAGTCTAGTAGGTTTTGGATTATTGGACTGATTAAACCGCGCTCATTATCGGTCACTAGAATATCAGGTGTTGTGAAATAGTGTAAAAGTTTTATTATTTTGTCTTTAAGGTGCAAGGTGGACTTGTTTCGTAAATGGAAAAGTTTCGCGAATTTTGAGAATTTGTCGATGACACTGAGGAATTTCTCCCCTTGAATTTCGAAAATGT
Source organism: Campiglossa producta (assembly GCA_964058755.1). Taxonomy (NCBI): domain Eukaryota; kingdom Metazoa; phylum Arthropoda; class Insecta; order Diptera; family Tephritidae; genus Campiglossa; species Campiglossa producta. The sequence goes on from CAXKVI010000003.1 coordinate 98,334,027, forward strand.
CTAAATGGATTATTTCGCAAGGACGTGATGGAATTGGAGTTTTTTGCAGCTCTGGTGCATTTGGATGTCTATCGTACTTACTGACCTTACATGTTTCGCAGGACGAGACATACCCTTTGATTATACTGTTCATTCTGGGAAAGTAGTATTTCCCTAGGATTTGTTTCTTGTTTTCTGTAGCGTTGCGGTGAGCCCTTTTATGTTCTCCCCATATTACCCCACAAATCCTATCCGGATCCCTCAAATCTTCTACCATAGTCTGAGCTACCCGGATCTTATATTGTGTGAAATTTTCTAAATATACCTTCTGGAGTAGCCCTAATTGAGCTTCTGGCATCTTAATACCATTGATTACGTTTGGTCTTAGTTTTTTCTTAAGGACGTCGATAAGCTCTGCTTCGCTAATTTCCTCTGACCCTAGGTAGTGTCGTGAGTAACCGGGATGGGGTTCCCCGAATATTTCTAGTCTACCTCCAAACACGAGCTGATTTCTAAATACGTTTATTGGCGCTTCCACGAACGGTATCAGATCCGAATTATCTTGATCTGCGCTGTGGACGGTGTTGCCTGATGAGCCGTTCTCGCTTGCCGAGTCCGATTCTGATCCTGAGGTTGCATTTTGGCTTGCATTCTCGGATATGTGCGTTGCAAGGGGGTTCGCCTGAGTTTTTAGGCGAGAGAGAGCGTCTGCCACGACGTTCGATTTACCCGGTTTGTATATTATTTCGTAGTTATATTCTTCGATCCTAGACTTCCACCTCTTTAGTTTTGCGTTGTAGTTCCGGTTGCTGAGTGAAAATGTTAATGGTTGATGGTCGGTGAATATTCGTATCTTTTTAGCGCCATATAGGTAGTTCCGGAGATTGTCCAATGCCCAAACGATGGCGAGCATTTCCTTTTCGTTGGTCGCGTATGCTTCTTCCGTAGTGCTTAGGCTTCTTGATATAAATGCTATTGGTTTATCTTTACCATCGTAATCTTGTGACAACACGGCACCAATGGCGAAGTCGGAGGCGTCAGTCGTCAGATTGAAGGGTTTGTCGAAGTTGGGAAAGGTTAGGACTTCCGATGTCGTTAGTATCTCCTTGAGATCAACGAATGCCTTTAGCGCTTCTGCATCCAAGCTTATCGGTACCTTTTTGGATTGCGTTGCTTTTACCTGTGCGTGCTCTCCTCGTGTGAGGTTGGTTAGTGGTTTTGCGACTTTAGCGTAATCTCGGATGAATTTTCTATAATATGATGTTAAGCCTAGGAAACTTTTGAGCTCTTTTAAGCTGGAGGGAGGTAGCATTTTTCTTATAGAATCTACCTTTTTTGGGTCTGGAAGTATTCCCTCGGAGGTCACAATATAGCCCAGAAACTCTACGCTCGTTTTAAGGAATTGCGTTTTTTCTAGATTAACTCTGAGACCCGCGTTCATTAGCCTGTGGAGAATGGTCTCGATGTCCCTTAAATGAGTATCTTGGTCTTTGCTGAAAATTATAATGTCGTCGATGTATACGAAACATATACGACCTATGAATTCCTTCAGCACGTCGTCTATCATTCGTTGGAAGATAGAGGGTGCATTTTTGAGACCAAAAGGAAGCCGCAAAAATTCGTATTTTCCATTCATTGTGGAAAATGCCGTTTTTGCGATGTCGCTGTCCTTCATTGGGATTTGGTGAAATCCCGAAGTGAGGTCAAGTGTCGTGAAATATTTAGCGTTACCAAGACTCGCAATAGTGCCATTAATGTCGGGTATAGGGTACGTGTCAGGGATAGTTACGGCGTTTAGCCGCTTGAAATCTATGACCATTCGATACTTCTTTTCCTCATCAGACTGGGATTTCTTTGGCACAATCCATATGGGCGAATTGTACGGGCTTTTTGAAGGACGAATTATTCCTTCTGAAAGTAGATTCTGGATTTGCTTCTCAACTTCTTCACGCATGTTTACAGGGTAGGGGTAACTTTTGGTGTAGATAGGGTTTTCGGTATTAGTTCTTATTTCGGCCTGGACATTGGTTTGAATTTCTATACTGCGATCAACCGGGCCAAACAAAGTTTCGTATTTATCTAACATTTGGTAGAGCCTATTTTTAGTAAGGTTAGTAATGTGGGGATCCAGCGGGATGTTTGTTTCTATTTTATTAACTTGTTGTGCTATTTTTCGCTTTAGGGGCAATGCTACATTCGGTTTTAGCATAAGGACGTTGAGTTCCCTATCTATTACCGCTTTAACTTCAGTCAACGTGTCGTCGCCTATGATCCCGTCGAACGATTTGAGTCCTGGGAGGACGAAAAATGTGGTGGGAGTATCCCTGCCTACAAACTTAAAAAAATAGCCACATACTTTCCTGTCTACTTTTATGTCGCCACCCGCAGAAGTTACTTTGAAAGGCTTTTCCACTGGCATGGTGTTGCGTGCCACGCGTTCGCTTATGTAATTCTTGTTTGCCCCCGTGTCTACTAGAAACTCCAACATACCCTGATCATGCGTAACATACTCTAAATATGGTACGCCAGACATGAGGCTCCCATGGTAAAATTTACCTGATCGCCGGTGGGTTGATCTTTGTTTGCTGTATCCTGGATTTCCTCTTTATCTACCGGTACCAGGTGGAATAACTTTTGTTGTTTGCTAGGGGTTTGGTTCATGTGTCCCGTGGAGCCTGCACCCCTCTTTGCGGCGTCATATGCCGAAAATCTGGTGTTTCGCGACTGGGAAGATGGCTCGTAATTTGTTCTTGCCACCGCTGACGGAGTGCCCCGCCAATTTTGCGTTCTCGTTTGTCCCGAACCTGAGTAAGACGGTCTTGGTACTTCTCGGTTGTCGTTTTGCCAAGTTCGTTTGTTGTTTGGCTGGCGTGAATTATGTTGGACTGAATAGCCTTGGCCTGGCCTAGTGTAATCCCTTCCGTTACGGGAGAAGGATGGGGTGTCAATGATATTCCTGTCATCTCTATTTGCTAAGGATGGACGGTGGAACGCATTTCTGCGGTCCGCATTCAGCATCTTCAGGCAGGCAGAGTATGCCTCTGGCAAGGATTTGATATTTTGAACGAGGAGCAGGGCCGGTAGATCCCCATTAAGGCCCCTAATGAACACGTCTAGTGCTCTTCGCCGGTGCGCTTCTGTCAGCGCTTCAACCGTTTCTTTGTGTGCGTACTTTTCCGGCTTGATGGTGTTAATCATCAAGGATAACTGCTTTTGGATTTGCGAATAAAAGTCAGATAATCTCTGTCGCCCCTGCGACATCAACGTCAGTTGCTGTTCTAACGTTTGTATATCCCTGATGTCTGCGTAGTGCAGTGAAAGGGTTTCTTTTATCTTCACCCAGTCTGAGTCGTGGATGTTGTGCGCAAGTAGCGCAGAATCCGCCGCCCCCCTAATTTTTCCCCTGATATGCCTTAGGATGGCAGTGTATATCGGCTTGTGCCGCACTATTTCATAATCTTTTATGACTAACTCTACACTGTGTATCCAGGAGCCGTAGTGTTCCCGTGAGCCATCGAACACTTGCAGCTCTTTGACACAGTCCGGAAGCTTGGCCACTTGAGCTAGTTCGTTTTCCGTTCGGGGCGTAACTAGCGGCTCGACTGGTTCTTGCCTGGTGTCCGTGGACTGCCTTCGTACCTCCTGTACTTCCCTCTCTATTCTTTCTAGGTCCTGTGTAAGGCCTTGCAACGAATCATCCCTGTTTGTGGCCTCCACTCTATTAAGGCGCTCCTCGAACTTCTTCACTTTAGCTAGAATGGCATTCACAGCACCATTCATTTCCGTGAGCGACCTCGCAATCTCGTCGGAGTTCATCCTGAAAATATAAGTAGAAGATCTGGGTTAGGAAGTAGGCAGACTTACACGATCCAAAGTTTCATTGGCTTTTCGGAAATATTTCCAAAATTTTTGTCACGCACACAAGGTTGGGTAAAAGATTTTTTATTTAAGTATTGTTTTCTTTTTTTTTTTTCTCAACTATTTATATGCAAATGTCCGTTTACTTGAAAAATTTTGTAAAAAAAATTTTTTGCAGTAGATTAAAAATATTCTTTCACAGTTTATTTGTTTAATTTTATTTATGTTTTTTTTTCTTCACAAGACACTTTTGGTTAAAATCCTTGAAAAGGTTTTGTAAAAAATTTTTTTGGCAGTAGATTAAAGATATTCTTCCACAGTTTATTTGTTTAATTTTATTTATGTTTTTTCCTTCACAAGTCTTTTTTTGGCAGTAGATTAAAGATATTCTTCCACAGTTTATTTGTTTAATTTTATTTATGTTTTTTCCTTCACAAGTCACTTTGCACCTCCTACTCGGGCGCCAGTTATGCCCTGCGAGCAGAGGGCAATCAAAAAAATTAAAGATGCGGTGAACTAACTGTTCACCGATACAATTAAAAACACAAGATTTAAAATTGAGCGCTATTTAATTCCGCCTCGATTGCGGTTCCAATTCAAACTAACTTTTACAATTCAATCTTCTTACTAACTAACTTCTTAAGCTAAGCTAATTTGCAGATGTTGCAGTTCCCACCACTTGCCGGTGTTTCGTAATCGTTGAGTTGCGCGTGTTGATCAATATGCTTGCATTGCACTTCCCCGATATTGGATATTGGTATTGATCGCTTGCGCGTGTGCCGCATCAGCGAAAGTTCGTCTGTGAACTTTAATTGGAGCAATGAAGTCACGTTTACTGCAATGTGATCACAGGGTGCGACATTAGGAAGTATAGCGGTATGAGGCAACATAAGTTGTATGCTACACATAAAGCTATTGTTTGCTACCATACACTATTGCAAAAACTTTATACTACATAAACACACACTTCTATAAATAAAAAGAACGTATCTGAAAAATCCAAACTGCATTTTCAAGAGAAATACTTGCTCTTTCAGAAAACATATGCAGGTTTAAACGAAAATAAGTTTTCATGAAGTAATAGAGTACTGAACATAGAAAAAAATGCGTTTTCCACCTTTGGGCATGAATACCTCAAAAACCAGAACCAAATTGAAAAATCGGACTTCAGATTCGGATTCAGCGTGTCAAAGAGCTTCAGAATTATATTACTTCATTTCTGGGTCTGCACTTTTTTAAATTTTGTCGGCCGGTGTTATCTATTCAGAACCTCCAAGTATTGTTTCCAATATTTTATTTTGATATAGGTACCATAAATTTATAACAGGGAAGAACGAACCCTAAACTACATACATATTTTCTGTGAGATCTGCTTTAAATCGCAACGACAACTCGCTTTCACCAAATTTCATTTTATATGAGCTTTCTATGCACTCATATTACTCGAATGTGTCAGTTTGTTTTTATTGCAACCCCTACACTAGACGTTTTCAAGTTTATAATAAGAAAACGTATGTTTATCTTGAGAAAACAAAAGTTGACAATGAGAAATGTAAGTTCATAAATACAAACATACATATATGGGTTCATTTCTCATCATCAAATTTTGTTTTCTCAATATAAACTTACATTTTCTCATTATAAACTTGAAAAGGTGTAGATTAATATAGCAAACAATTCCTGATGCTATTATCAAAATAAAATCCGTATTTTTACCCTTGATTTACTTGTTTATATTGTTCATTCCACGCTACAGCTTCGCTAGAGTATAACTATGTAAATACATACATATTTATGGAGGTATACGTCAAACAAGCGGATGAAGAAAGCAATTATAAGATTAGATGGGTATACGTCCGGAGTTGCTTAGAGGACAGAAAATCTCTAAATCGTTCTAATGTGGACCCGTGATAATCTCCGGCAAAAAGCATCGTCACATTACCATACCATAACAGCATACCGCTACCATAGCATTACACCATTACCATACCATTACCATACCATTACCATACCATTACCATACCATTACCATACCATTACCATACCATTACCATACCATTACCATACCATTACCATACCATTACCATACCATTACCATACCATTACCATACCATTACCATACCATTACCATACCATTACCATACCATTACCATACCATTACCATACCATTACCATACCATTACCATACCATTACCATACCATTACCATACCATTACCATACCATTACCATACCATTACCATACCATTACCATACCATTACCATACCATTACCATACCATTACCATACCATTACCATACCATTACCATACCATTACCATACCATTACCATACCATTACCATACCATTACCATACCATTTCCATACCATTACCATACCATTACCATACCATTACCATACCATTACCATACCATTACCATACCATTACCATACCATTACCATACCATTACCATACCATTACCATACCATTACCATACCATTACCATACCATTACCATACCATTACCATACCATTACCATACCATTACCATACCATTACCATACCATTACCATACCATTACCATACCATTACCATACCATTACCATACCATTACCATACCATTACCATACCATTACCATACCATTACCATACCATTACCATACCATTACCATACCATTACCATACCATTACCATACCATTACCATACCATTACCATACCATTACCATACCATTACCATACCATTACCATACCATTACCATACCATTACCATACCATTACCATACCATTACCATACCATTACCATACCATTACCATACCATTACCATACCATTACCATACCATTACCATACCATTACCATACCATTACCATACCATTACCATACCATTACCATACCATTACCATACCATTACCATACCATTACCATACCATTACCATACCATTACCATACCATTACCATACCATTACCATACCATTACCATACCATTACCATACCATTACCATACCATTACCATACCATTACCATACCATTACCATACCATTACCATACCATTACCATACCATTACCATACCATTACCATACCATTACCATACCATTACCATACCATTACCATACCATTACCATACCATTACCATACCATTACCATACCATTACCATACCATTACCATACCATTACCATACCATTACCATACCATTACCATACCATTACCATACCATTACCATACCATTACCATACCATTACCATACCATTACCATACCATTACCATACCATTACCATACCATTACCATACCATTACCATACCATTACCATACCATTACCATACCATTACCATACCATTACCATACCATTACCATACCATTACCATACCATTACCATACCATTACCATACCATTACCATACCATACCATTACCAACTTCAGAACTGCACAGTTTTTCAAAGGTTGGAGAAAAAGTTGAGCCATGTTTGCTGGGATACCATTACTTACATAACTAAACAATCAACAATATCAAAAATAACCGTATCAGAATGAGCTTAGCAGCTGATCGACCTCACAGTAGCTTCCAACACTCACGCCACTGCCATCATCATATCGCTCTTTCCTGATTAACTCTATAAGTATTCCTCTATCTCTTGTCGCTTTCTCCGACTCTTTACTAAAGTATATAAATATTAGACAGTTGTCAGTATGTATGTAAACATCTGATATGTGTGCACAGCGTGCAGGAGTGTAATCATTTATCGCAAAATCGTTGAGTCCCTTCTAGACCACTAAATTGGTTAGTTAGTTAGAAAATCTCGTAGGCATCGGTTGTTTGGTGTTTTGTAAAAATTCTAACAAAATTGCTAAATAGCTAAACAAGAGTGATTTGAAGATTTAAATACTGATACCTGCATTAACAAAGAAAGCAAGATCAAAGGACTGACTGCATCATCATGGCGGAGAAGAGTCTAATGAAGAGGCCAACTCAGAAACGGCATAGCCAACCGAGTTTGGGAGTATATCATTACTATCATTCGGATTTTTACTACTCTATGCCGAATCTTAATAGTGAGTAAAATAGTTCTTTATCAATAAATATGTAAATACTTGTGCACAGTTGCAGTACATATATCGACTACTTAGAAAACATCACATTACATATTTCAAAATATTTTTCAAAACCGCCTCATTTCCGATTTTTATGCATAACATACCCTGTTTAAAAATTTTGATAAAAAACGACTAAAAAACGACTTCTATCAGCTGAAAATGTATTGAATATTCATTGAGATAGTACGTTGATTGATTTCGCCGCTGCTCGCAATATGGTCATCAGTAGTACCAGGTTCCAGCATAAACGAATACACCAAGCCACATGGCTGTCTCCTGATCAAAGAACAAGAAACCAGATTGATCATGTCATGATCGACGGCAGACATAGCTCCACCGTTCTGGACGTGCGTACCCTTCGTGGTCCCAATATCGACTCGGACCATTATCTTGTTGCAGCCAAGATACGCACACGCCTCTGTGTAGCAAAGAAAGTGCGCACAGTAACGGAAGGAAAGTTTGACGTCGAGAAGCTGCGCACGACACAGACAGCTGACAATTTCTCCACTCGACTCTCACACCTGCTATCGGAGAGCAATCCTCGACCTAACGATGCAACCGAGCAATGGAAGCATATCTCTCACTCATTACGTACCGCCGCTGAGGCCACTATAGGGTTCCAGCGAGCCCGCAAAAACAACTGGTACGATGAGGAATGCAGCACTGCCTCGGACAAAAAGGACGCTGCCTACAGGGAGACGTTGCGAACGGGCGCAACCCGCAGTGTATGGCAACGCTATCGTGAGGCAAAGAAGGAAGAGAGACGCCTTTTCAGAAAAAAGAAACGTGAGGCCGAAAGGCGTGAGTGTGAGGAGCTTGAGATGCTGGCTGACAGGAATGATGCCCGAAAATTCTATGAAAAGATCCGGCGGATGACGGAAGGTTTTAAGACCGGGGCAAGTTCCTGTAAGGACAATAATGGCGACCTGGTAACCGACGTACAGAGTGTACTTAAATTATGGAGGGAGCACTTCTCCTCACTGCTAAATTGCGAGGGAGACGTCGAACCCGATACCCCAATCCCTGACGATGGAAAAGTCGTCCCACCACCTGACTATGATGAAGTGAGGATAGCTATATCCCGGCTCAAAAACAACAAAGCGCCTGGAAAAGACGGACTACCCGCCGAGCTGTTCAAACACCCCGGGTAGAAAATCTTTTAAATTTAGCCTAGGGCCTGACTAGATTTTCCCTTTTAAAATCATGGGCCTGCCAAGGAAAGTTTACACAGGCCCTTATCTGTTTGTTAATGCTTTTTAATAAAGGGCCTGTCGGGTAATGCTAATCTAGGCCCTGCCTAGTTTTTCCAAGGCAATGCCAGCTGAGAAATAAAATAATTCATTGCCTTTCAGTCAGCATTGAACCCGGGCACCTTTACATCACAGTTGTCTTCTCTGTTCATTGGGCTATTCCAATCATTGAAATATTTTCAGCAAATGAACAACTTGAATTAAATTTCACATACATTTAATAAAAAATGCATTGCCCCTGAGCCAGCATTGAACCCAGGCACCTTCACATTACAGTCATCATCTCTATCCATTCAGCTGTTACAACTCATGAAATTTGTTCGGCAAATGAACAACTTTAATTGAAATTTATAATCGTGGAAAACTATCCTGGCGCTGGATTGGAAAAACTAGGCCGGCCCAATATAGAAAAAATATTCAGGCCCTGGATTGGAAAAACTGAGCAGGTGCAAGGTATGCAAAACTAGGCAGCCCTCTTACAGAATATACCATAAATTGCCCGTAAATTGAAAAACATACGCTTTCCATTCCAGAGCCCTGGCAGGCCCACGGCAGAATTGTCTATTGTAGGAAAATCTAGCCAGCGCCTAGATTAAAAATAGATTTGCCTAGATTATTTTCTACCCGGGACGGAGGCGAAGAGCTGGTAAAAAGCATGCATCAGCTCTTATGCAGAATATGGTCAGACGAGTGCATGCCTCCAGACTGGAATTTAAGTGTGCTCTGCCCAATCCACAAGAAAGCCGATCCCGTTAACCGCACCAACTACCGCGGAATCAGCCTTCTTAATATCGCATATAAGGTTCTTTCTAGCGTATTATGTGAAAGACTGAAGCCCATCGTAGACAAACTGATTGGACCTTATCACTGTGGCTTTAGACCTGGTAAGTCTACCATCGACCAGATTTTCACGATAAGCCAAATCCTGGAGAAGACCCATGATAAAAGAATCGACACACACCATCTCTTTGTCGATTTCAAAGCCGCTTTTGACAGCGCAAAAAGGAGTTGCCTGTATGCCGCCATGTCTGAATTTGACTTCCCTGCAAAGCTTATACGGCTTTGCCAAATGACGTTGAGCAATACTAACAGCTCCGTCAGAGTCGGGAAGGACCTCTCTGAGCCATTTGAAACCAAACGAGGCTTCAGACAGGGCGACTCCCTTTCGTGCGATTTCTTCAACCTGCTGCTGGAGAAGATAATTCGAGCAGCAGAGCTAAACCGCAATGGTACAATCTATTACAAGAGCGTGCAATTGCTGGCGTATGCCGATGATATTGATATCACTGGCCTTAACAACCGCGCCGTAAGCGCTGCCTTCTCTGGACTGGATAAAGAAGCGAAAAAAGTGGGTCTTGCGGTCAACGAGGACAAGACGAAGTATTTGCTGTCATCAAAGAAAGAATCGGCGCACCTGCGCCTTGGCAGCCACGTCACTGTTGATAGTTACAAATTTGAAACTGTGAGGGACTTCGTCTATTTGGGAACCAGCATTAACAACGAAAATAATATCAGTCTAGAAATCCAACGGAGAATCACTCTTGCGAACAAGTGCTACTTTGGACTGAGTAGTCAATTGAGAAGTAAAGTCCTCTCTCGAAGAACAAAGATCACGCTCTATAAGTCTCTCATCATACCTGTCCTGATGTATGGCTCAGATTCATGGACAATGTCAAGAGAAGATGAGATGGCCCTTGGAGTATTTGAGAGAAAAGTTCTCCGGAAGATTTATGGTCCTTCCCGTGATGCCGACGGCGAGTATCGAAGGAGATTTAACGATGAGCTGTACGAGCTTTACGCAGATCTGACCATAGTCCAGCGAATTAAAGCGCAAAGGCTCCGCTGGCTGGGTCACGTCATGCGAATGGACAAAGAGGCTCCAGCCCAGAAGGTTTTCCAATCGTCACCCGAATTCGGCAGCAGAGGAAGGGGGAGGCCTCGACTGAGATGGAAACAACAGGTGGAGGATGACTTGAACTCCCTTGGGGTTTCCAATTGGCGTCAGTTATCGCTAAAAAGGAATGACTGGCGTGCTTTGATAGGCGACGGCCAAAATCGCTTAGGCGGTTAAGCGCCAATAAATGATGATGATGAGTGCGTTTTTGAAACTCATTCTAAGATAGGGCCATGATATAAATACTATATACATGACGCAGGATGACGGTTCATAGTAATAAGTTTCCGAAGAATTGACACGCACGCCCTTTCAACAAACTTCCTTTTTCAACTCTGTCAAATATTTTTATATCGCTTGCTTCGCCTACTACTTGTTAGTATGTCAGATTTACAACAAGTGTTTCATGACACATCATTGTTTACCTCGCCTACTAATTGTTGGTATGTAAACATTGCAACAAGTATTTTATGAGAGAGTGCGCGCCACTTCCTCAAAGTATTTTCCAATACTCTAAACCTATTATCAGATCCGACACGGCCATACTGACATGTCACACGTCCCCGTGTGATATACTTCAAAAAGTCTTCCACTCGGCCATTACTGACTTAAAATTTTAATTTCAGTTTCTCTTTTATTCATTAGAGCTCATAAACAATATTTTATTTTATAATTACAACTATTTTCATTTAACCTAAATCCATCCTCTACCACTTACACCAGTGGTCGCAATTTATTCTCCATCACTTACAGCAGTGATCACAATTTCATTCTCCTCCACTTATACCAGTGGTCACAATTTCATTCTCCATCACTTACACCAGTGATCACAATTTCATTCTACTCCACTTATACCAGTGGTCACAATTTCAACTTCATATCAAATAAACTAAATGGATAGTTCCCGTACATATTTTCATTTTAGAACATGTGCTCTTACATCTCTATGTCATTATTGTCAGTTTCATTTTCTTCGCAATCTACAAAAATAGTACCATCAGGCATTTTACGCAAACGATCATGTGCATACTTATAAATACGGTTAGATTTTGGAGCGGATAGAGTGTACCTATCTCCATCCAAAACTTCAATAATTTTAAAAGGTCCTTTATATTTAGGTTCTAGCTTTGTCTGATTGCGTTCTTCATTTTGCATCAATACATAATCCCCTACCGAGAACTTTTTTACCGGAGCTTTATTTTTGTCAAACCTCTTTTTATTGTTTTTAGCATTTTGGTCGATATTTTCTAAAGCGTTTTCCCTCACTCTATCAATTTCAATGCCCGATTCGGTTTCGTCAAAACGAATAAGTTCGAGAGGTCTTGCAACCTTTCCTATTAATAATTCTAGCGCGCTGTATTTAGTGACCTTGTTGACGGTACAATTCAAAGCCAACTGCACATCAGGAAGAGCATCTTGCCACGAACGATCCTTGCTTGTCTCTACAGCAGAAAACATATTCCTGAGGGTACTCATTATTCGTTCTACCTGACCAATCGCACGCGAGCTGCCGGTAGCAATAAGATGCAATTCAATGCCGTTAGATTTGCAAAAATCTCGAAACTCAGAACTAGAAAAACACCTACCCTGATCAGCAATTATACGTTTAGGAGCACCAAAAAGTGACACACCGAATTTTACTGCCTGAATACTATTTTTTGAATCAATATGTAAGGTATGGTGTAGAATTACAAATTTTGTGAATGCATCTATTAATACAAAACATATTCCTTTTGATCACTCTTACCGCTAAGCTTACCCGTTGCGTCAATATGCACTGTGTGCCAAGGAGTCGAGACCTTTGGAATGGGATGTAATTCTGCCTGCACTCTACCAGAATGAGATTTAGAAACTTTACATGTAATGCAATTGTCAATAACCCAATAAACACACAGGCGAAGATGATATCGCCTCGAACTCGAGGCGAGTTCGCCGAATGTAGATTTTCTCCAAGTTACTTTCTCGGACTCGTCTCGAAATCGAGGCCAGCTCGCCTAATCTAGATTTTCTCGAAGGTATTTTCTCGCACTCGTCTCGAATTCGAGGCGAGTTCGCCGAATGTAGATTTTTGCGAGTGTAATTTTCGGACTCGTCTCGAATTCGAGGCGAGTTCGCCGAATGCAGATTTTCTCGAAGGTACTTTCTCGTACTCGTCTCGAATTCGAGGCGAGCTCGCCGAAGGTATATATTCTCGAAGGTACTTTCTCGGACTCGTCTCAAATTCGAGGCGAGTTCGCCGATTGTAGGTTTTCGCGAGTATAATTTTCGGACTCGTCTCGAATTCGAGGCGAGTTTGCCGAATGTAGATTTTCTCGAAGGTACTTTCCCGGACTCATCGCCAATTCGAGGCAAGTTAGCGAAAGTAGGTTTTCGCGAGTGTAATTTTTGGACTCGTCTCGAATTCAAGGCGAACTCGCTAAAAATTATTTTCTCGAAGGTATTTTCTCGGACTCGACTTAAGCGTTGCGTTATGGAAGTTTGTTTGGTCTTTTAACAGGCACGACGTAACTTCTCCCTCCTTTGCAATGTCTGCTGTCATCAAAGACCTGTCGGGCACACACGCGCCTTGGCAGCCAAATTTGAAACTTTGAAGCAAAAATTAATTCAGCTTAGATATCCGAGGAGATCACCCATGCCAACAACTTTGGGTTAGAATTAAGTAGTAAAATCCTCTTCCAAACGGCCAAATCTAAAAGCCGATTAACGCCAAGTTTTTCAAAAGGTGTTACTATAGACTGAGTAGACAATTCCGTAGATTTATGTCCCTTTCAGTGAAGTATCAGAAAAAAACCAAACATTAAAATTTTCAAACAAGTTATATTTATTTAATGAAGCAACGGAACAAAATAAGTATTTCCATTTAACATTACTTGGAAAACTTTTGTTATTTCATGAAAAGTGAATCTGCTAATGTCATTAGTTTGGAATGTAAAATTATTGGATATACATTTCTTAATATGATTAGAAAAGGAACAATTATCAGTTTGTATTGGCTTACCATAAACGAAATAAACATTATTTTCAATTTCGATGTACTGAACAGTATAAACGTGATTATTTTTCACAAAAAGATTATCAGGGTGATTGAGTGAGATAAATTTTGATTTGGTGCCAATAAAAGAGTATTTGGTGCCGTCAATTCGCTCTACTCTAAATTTTTGCTTTTTTTTTATTATTCCGTTACGACTTGATTCCACCATTCTATTATATATTTGCGCCCCGAACTGTGATTTTTTCCTTAGTTGTCGTTTGATACTACTGAGAAAGTTTTCAAATTTGAATGCGCTGAATGTATGAAGTGGTCCATGCATTTTGCAATCCGCAGTCAAGTGTATTAAGCAGTGCATGTTGTAAGTTAATAAGGACTTGGTGTACAATAGTGGAATTTTTTCCACAAAACGGCATAACAGTGCGTTTGCTGAGTCGTAAGAACAATTATCGTTAGAAAGTAAAAGCCTTATTGCGGTGCTTAGGTCTAAAAAGTGTTTATATCTCTCAGGACTTAAAATATTCAACAAAATAATTGGCCCAGTATACAAAAGAAAATTTCTTAACTCAGTTGCCTTCCACCTATCGAATTCATATATCGAACGAGGCTTTCTCGCAAATTCATAAGGTGAATTTTTCTTATTTTTAGCAAGTCGAGTGTTAAGTGTACGTATCTTTGATGCACTTAACGAAAAGGGTTTTTTCCGTTTTTTAATCCAGTATCTAAGCAATGTTTTCATAACACCCAAACACACAACGTGCATATAGTCAAAAGGGAACTGTTGCACCATATCTATTGGCAGGTCTTCTAAAGCAATCCTTTGCTGATTATTGTGGTGTGCTGAGTGCATCCGAGCTCTAAAAGCTTCATTTGTTCTCAGTGTATTTTCGCTATATGGAAATATTGTTTTATTTTGATATCTCTTTCCGCGTAGTGTACATCTGTGGCAGCAATTGTAACCGGAATGACCTTTTATTTCCATAATCATGGCTCTTGCCGGAGCATCACATACAAAAACTCCAATTTTGACCAAAAAGTATTTCCCTCTAAATTCGAATCCGTTACTTACTAATTCATTTATTTCACAAATCGTCATTTCAAGATACCTTTAAAAGAAAAATAAATTTTTGGAAATTGCGAATAAATGAAACGAATTGCGAAGTAATACGTACTCGGACATATTTTTTGGTTTGCTATAGCCTTCGAATACACCTACAGTTAGCACAACTTCTGTATTTTTAATACTCATAAGAATTGGCCAAACTTGTGCACCAGAACTTTTAGATACTGGAAGACCATCAATATTAAAATTTAGTTCAAGCAAATCTGCTTCATGACAATTATTTAAGAAAAAGTCAGTAAGGCCATCTTTGATTCCATAATGGATATAATGACCTCCACCTATTTGAATTCTCGGTGTACTTCTTGGTGAGTTTCTCAAAGTGCGTGCATCAAGTGGTAATGTCGGATGATGTGGGCTTAGAATGCGTAGAAGTTTGTTGATAGAAATAGCTGCTATATTTTCTTCGATTGACCATTTCGAAATCTTAGTTCTTATATCGTCAAATTGTATATCATCATGAATTAATTCTTCACTTGCCTAAAAAAACTATTTTAACTAAAGTATTCAATAAATGCATGCATTTGGACATAGTAAACATACGTTAGAATGTACAATGTTTGCATTTGCAGCGCAGTCATCACTTTGCGAACAATAGCTATATTCTGCTTGCTTTTCACATTGATCTTCCAAATTATTTGTTTCCTTATTTTGATCGTAATTTTCAAAATTACTTGGGCCTAAATAAGTGTTTAAAAATTGATGCACTTCTTTCTTAAGAGCTTGCTTATTACGATGCATTATATCGGATGAAATTACTTATTATTTGTCACCAAATTTTCAATTTTATTTTTGATATTTGACATTTCTTTCATACCTAATATGAAAGAAATGTCAAATATCAAAAGTAAAATATGAATACTGCTTGAACAATCGCAGTTATCTTTGAAAAAAAAACTCTACTCGCAAAATCAAAAAATTATAAATTACCGGTGAAATCGAAAAAAATTTATTTCAACATGAGTAAACGACGTTCCAGTTCCTGTTCTAGTGACTCGGAATCGAGTGCGTCCGAATCACAAAGCGACGATGATGTCAAGAAGCCTAGGCATGTAAAGGGTAAGTAAATGATTTACAGCAATATACATAAGTGATGAAGCGAAGGCGGCTAAAGCGCCTATGACGAATGCTAGAAAACTTCATTGCATGAAAATTGGCGACAAAATTTGTACATTCATTGCAGGTAAATTTGAGGCATTCTCCATCGTTTCATTACTCATAATATTACAGATAACATGTGAATAAAAGATAATCTTATACTTATAAATTATTAACGTTAAATTTACAGCTGAAATCTTTGCAAAATTGGATAAAATAATATCAAACCAAAAAGAATTAAAGAAAGCCAATCTAAAGAATGCCAACGCCATAAGCCGCCTAGCTGAGGAGGTTCTCGACCTAAAGCGAGAACTGAAAAAGAAAAAAAATGATGGGGCTAATATTTTGGTGAAATGTTTGCCCGAGCAACCATTTTCATCAGAACATCAGTTCAACAAATTTGAGGAACAGCTACGTGACGCCGACTTTTTTCAAAACGCGGTATGTATGTTTTACGCAATCGGTTTGATTCGCATAACTATTCGCTTCGCAAGTGAGTGTAAAATCAGCCGTGGCCTTTTGGAAATGGAAATAAAGCCCAAGGGTGGTTTTATTTCCTTTTCCATATCGAGCAAAGCGCTCACTGGTTTCACAAAATCTTGTCCGTGAGCGTTTTTTCACGCCCATGGCTTAACAAATCTTTTCAGTGGGCGTTTTTTCTTTTTGGAAAAATAAAGAAAATTCCTGGGCATTATTGCTTTTTGTCCGAGGGCGTTATGTCTATTTCGATAAGGAAATTACGCTGTGGGCGCAGTTTATTTGTTTTTAGATTATTAATGCCCGTGGGCGTAATTTCCATGGTCCTTATAGTACTCCACAGTTTTATATCACCTTTTATATGCGTAACATTTTTAATGCTTATAGGTCCATGAGCTTGCAAGCTTTGCAAGCAAAGCACCGCAGGAGTTTGTTAGAAAATCATGGCGAAGAATTATTGATGACAACGCTGCTCAAAATGTTTGTTGGGTGGGAACCCAAACAAAAAAAGCTGCCAAAGACTTGATAACAACAGCAGCTATTCGAGGTTAGTATTGAGTAAAAATAAGAGTATTCACTCCAGTCTGCAAATAAAGTTATCTGCTTTAAGATTTGATTTTTTTCAAACTCTGTTAAAAATATAGCAAAATATTCTAAACATACCCATCTTTTGACAAGGTCGTATATACAGTACTGTTCGAAACCTAAGCAACTTTTTTCGAGAAAGTACTTCAGCGAAACTATGATTATTTACTTTTTAATAGTTGTCATTTAAAATATGGAAATTCTTATGCGGAAACCACATAAAAAGAGGTTTTAAAGTTTATACGAAATTCAAGAAAATTCAGGAAAATTAACCAAAATGTGAAAAACTGTTATCAAATTTTTTAACTTTTTTCTCAGAATTTTTAGACTTTTTTCGAGTATGCAGTTTTGTAGCTCATTCAATTTCAGTACAATGCAAGTTAGAACTTGCTTCGACATTCCGCTGAATTATTGGAGTTTTTTTCGTCGAGGCTGTTCCACATTTTCTTCTATACAAAACTGAATGAACTACAAAACCGCATACAGTTTTTTAAATTTTGGTTAATTTTCCCTAATTTTGTATAAATTTGGAAACTTTTTTATGTAGTTTCGGTATAAGAATTTCCCAGATTTTAGATTAAAATTTTTTAAAATATGTATATAAATAATTATAGTTTGGCTAAACGGCTTCCTTGAAAAAAGTTGCTTAGGTGTCGAACAAAACTGTATAGTACGACACGCTTTAACGTTGCTGAAATAAACGTTAAGCCGAAATTGGGGTTATCTTCAAATATCTAGTTTACTATTTTTTGTCGTAAAATTGTCTCAAAATATATTGAAATACATCCCATTTTCTGTTAAGTCCAAATTCAGCAACATTAATAGCCCGGGGTACGCTGTACCTCTTCCTCTCCTGAGACGACAAACTCTTGTATCTTCGAAAATTTTCGAAAGTGGTGGGTTTTGGAGTTAGGGGGCGTGGAATCAGACCTGTTAATAATGATTACTTGTTATATTTCTTTTGTTACAATGTTATATTCTTTGTTACAATGTTATATTTCTGCTTACCTAACATACCTCACTCTTGTTCTACATATGTATATTATTCAAACATTTACATACCTAACTTAGACACATTTGAGGCGGGGAGCCGGGCCCCATACCACACTTTTTTGTAGGGCTCTTTATGTTTGCATGCTATTTGCGACCATGGCTGTCTGTGATACAAAAATTAGCTCGGTATTATTTAAATTTTTACACGCCTAGTTTTGACACATTCCACACCTCTAACCCCGAAACCCGCCAATAAAAGTTGGGCATCTCAGTGAAAGGAAGACGCTCACAAAAACTCAGCTATTCAGCATACCCCGGACTATAAATAGTTTAGAACTGGCCGTACTTTAATAAAATGCTTGATATATATATATGATATACATATATTTCAGCTGCATTCCAGTTAAACTTTAAAACAGTTTCAACATCCTTGGTGGAGGAAATTTCAAAGAAAAACTTTCAGTATTGCAGAGACCGCTTAAGTAAAAAATCCAGGTATACTAAGCGAGGTGCTGAGATAATAAATGAGGATAAAATAAATGAAAATTGAACACAATTGTTTTTTATAAGTCTTTCTTGTTTCAATAATTATAATAAATACATATTTGATGTAAAGAACAGAAATTTTTTTTGCATTACATAATTATTTAACGAATAGCCATACAATTGCAAGTACTCGAATCGGAAAAGAGCTAAAATACCGATTTGCCAACGATCCGAAAAAGTAGAATCGTTCGATTCGCCAAAGAGCTAAAATCTCGAATCGCCATTGAGATAAAATCTCAATTCGTCGATGAGCCAAAATCTCGAATCGTCCACTATCCGAGAAAGCAATGTTTTCTCGAATCGCCAAGGAGCTAAAATCTCGAATCGCCCACGAACCGAGAAAGCAATGTTTTCTCGAATCGCGAAAGAGCTATAATCTCGATTCGCCTATGAACTAAAATCTCGAATCGTCCACGATCCGAGAAAGATCTATAATATCGTTTCGCCTATGAGCTCAAATCTCGAATCGCGACGATCCGAGAAAGAGCTATAATCTCGATTCGCCTATGATAAGTGACTCGCCTGAGAATTCGGATTCGCCGCTCTATCGCCGCGAAGTATCACCGCGATAATATTTTAAGAGAAGGCGAGCTCGCCTCGAATCCGAGGCGAATCCGTTGTGTTTATTGGGAAATTTTTTTACATACTTTGCCATGTTCTCAAACCAGTGCATTTCATACATTTTTTCGAGAGTTTTCTCCCATCCGAGATGAATTATAGATTCATGAACGCAACTAATGACAGACCACCTTAGCGCTCGGGGAAGGATTGGCAAACACTTTGTTCTGCCATTGCGTTGTATACTGCGATGTAACACACATGACCGCAGCTCATAAGTTTTAGATAAATTATCGCAAAGCTTTCCATTTTTTACGTCAGAAATTATTTTCTGAATTTCCTCATCACGATGCTGTTCAGCAATCAACCAGTTTCCTGAAATATCTGCAATGTTAACTTCTTTTCTTTCAACTTTCTCAACGTTATGATCATTTGAAGTACGTTGTGGGTTTCTTGAAAAGAAATCAACGTGACCCATACGATCACCATTCCTATGTACAATATCAAAATTAAAGGATTGCAGAAAAGCCCACCATCTGTGTACCCTAGGTGTCAAGTCCAATTTACTACGTGCGGATTTCAGGGAATTACAGTCCGTAATTACAACAAATTTTCGGCCATATAAAAAATGCCTAAAGTGCTTCACAGCATTTACAACAGCAAGAGTCTCCAATTCATAAGAATGGTACTTTGCTTCAGCAGGTGTGGTGCTCTTACTAAAATACGCCACAACACGAAGGTTTTTGTCACTCCTTTGCATAAGGATTGCACCATATCCTAAAGAGCTTGCATCAGTTTGTAGTTCAGTAGGAAAACTTGGATCAAATATGGTAAGAACTGGCGAATCGGTCAACACTGCTATAATTTTTTGTCTAATAACTTCATGTGATGTCCTCCAACTGATATTTCCCTTACTTAAGCTTGTTAATGCATATAAAGGTGACATTACTTGGGAAAATTTTGGAACTAATTGCCGAAAATATGAAGCTAAACCAATAAATTGACGTAGTTGAGTCACAGTTTTTGGTGGAGGGAGATTTACCAAGGCTTCAATTTTTTTCGGATTGGGTCTAATTTCACCATCACTTACTTCATAACCAAGATACTCTACCTTTCGCTTTAAAAATGAACACTCTCCAACATTAAGAGAAAATCCAGCTTCGGTAAGTATTCGTAATACAGTACCAACCCTATCTAAACTTTCCTCAACATTTTCGGTTCCTAATACCAAAATGTCATCCATGTAAACTACCACATAAGAGTGCACAAGGTCTCCAAGAACTTTCATAACTGCCCGTTGAAAGACTCCTGGAGCTTTTCGCAATCCGAATGGCATGGCTAGGTACTCAAAGTGGCCTTCTGGTGTTACAAAAGCCGTCTTTTCTATAGAATCTGGATGCATCGGTATTTGATGGTAGCCGCTGGCCATATCCAAGGTCGTGAAATAAAAGCTTCCATGAAGCCTATTAATTTGGTCAGATATTAAAGGTAAAGGGAATCTATCAGGAATTGTATTATCATTTAATTGGCGATAATCTACACACATGCGATCTGAACCATATTTCTTTTTAACCAATAAAATGGGAGAGCAACTGGGCCGAATTACACCGACGCTTAATAGTTCATTAATTTTTTCGCGAACAATGCTCCGTTCTTCGAAACTTAGTCTATAAGGTCGTCGATAAACAGTCTTATTCGGATCTTTAAGGCGTATTTGCATAGGAGTAACAACAGTAGAGGTACAAGGCGTGCCTTCCGTAAAACTTTCTTTAAATTCGTTTAAAATATTTACTAACTTCGATTGGAATTGAAATGGAATATCAGTCTTTAGATCTTTAATACTGAAGATTTTAATTTGCTTCTTACAAATATTAACCGAAACTTCAACTTTGCTAAAAACTAATTCATTTGAAGTCATTTTAACACACACACCCTGATTTAAGATCTCACGTCCTATCATAATATCGTATGACAAATGTTCATCTGGTAAAAGGTGAAAAAGTATTTCCAATAAAATTGAATTTATTTCAACTGTGACTAAAATCTGTAAAGTACTTTTAACACTCGCGTGACCAATACCTGACATCTCTACAATATTATTAAAACGCTTACCGGTAAATTTAGAACCTACAGATTCTTTCATAAGTGAACACTCCGCTCCAGAATCATAATAAAAAATGTATTGCTCACCTGACTTTCGTAAAATACCTGATGGCGATTTTACAGCACATATTTCGACTCTACGATTAGCAGTAACACTTGAACATGTGGTTTTTTTAGTATTCTCGGTTGTGTTTGGACATCGGGAGGCGTAATGCCCCAAACTCTGGCAGCGATAACACTTTACTGATGCCTTGTTTGAGTTGCAAGAATTCCGATTTGGTAGTTCCTTCTTCGATGTTGATTGTGAGACTTTGTCAAGTTTGTATTTGCACATTACCGCTTTGTGTCCTGGTTTTCCACAGACGAAACATTTCACAGCAAAATTAACTGGATTAGCCTTCTGACGTTTGGTTTCAAATTGTTCACATTCATTGCTCACTGTTGAGATTTTCCTCTTTAAGCCCTATATACACTTATTTTTTAGCGTGAACGTGGGTGAGCGTGAACAATTTTCTTTTGTGTAATATGTTGATATTACTCCACTTTTCCAAAAAAAAAATCATCCGTAAGTGGATAAACAACTAAAATATCTTTGATATTACTGCATTTAAACTTAAGTGAAAGAGTTAAATATGCTTTGAAATGCTTATTTTACTATCTCACAGTGAATTGTGTGCGAACGCAAAGTGACACAACCCCTTCGCAAGTGAGTGTTGAAATTTGGCAATTACCACGCCAAACTGTGATGTTTTTTTACATTTTTTGGAGAGTTGAAGTCATTTGACAGATGTGCGTGAACGCACAAAAGAATTGATTTGGAATTCTTTTCCTTTGCGTACGCAATAGAAAGTCTCCACTCATTCACGCTCACGTTCACACGGAACTGTATGAGGGTCTTTAGAAACGACATTGAATTTAGTTCTTGCTGCAATTGTTTCCTTGTTTCCACGTTTGATATGAAAGCCAATCGCTGAATACGATGATCAAACTGAGCCAGATGTGCCAGCACTATTGAAATTACTATTTCTTCTGTAGTCAGATTTTTCCATTTTGTCAATAACGATGTCATTATAGTTGCTGCATAAGATGCAAGACTCTCATCTTTTTTTGGTTTTTTA
This sequence comes from Campiglossa producta, assembly GCA_964058755.1. Classification (NCBI taxonomy): domain Eukaryota; kingdom Metazoa; phylum Arthropoda; class Insecta; order Diptera; family Tephritidae; genus Campiglossa; species Campiglossa producta. Next base: position 98,356,663 of record CAXKVI010000003.1, read on the forward strand.
TTGTTTTAATTGATAATGAAAGCAGCGTTTGTCTCCGTAAAGTCAAATCTTGAAATGAAAATCTCTCGGAACTCATTCCAAGTCATATCGGGGTACGAAATTTGAGTTAGCCAGTTTGCAGCTTGTCCTTTAAGAGCGCGACTAAGAACCAACATTAAAGATGCCCCTTCAATGCTTTCTCTGCCATACACATATCTGCTGTGGCTATCCATGCTCGTGCACTTACATTAAACCCGTTGGGATCAAATTCCGGTAGCTGCACATCATTATTTGCACCGGAAGCGGAACCAAATGCTTTTAATAACGAAACAAGCTCTTTGTTTTGTTGCTCGTATAACTTGTTCCATACCCTATCTTCATTATTTAATTCTTCTGGCTCATTGCCCACTTCTGATGACGCAGGATGACGGTTCATAGTAATAAGTTTCCGAAGAATTGACACGCACGCCCTTTCAACAAACTTCCTTTTTCAACTCTGTCAAATATTTTTATATCGCTTGCTTCGCCTACTACTTGTTAGTATGTCAGATTTACAACAAGTGTTTCATGACACATCATTGTTTACCTCGCCTACTAATTGTTGGTATGTAAACATTGCAACAAGTATTTTATGAGACAGTGCGCGCCACTTCCTCAAAGTATTTTCCAATACTCTAAACCTATTATCAGATCCGACATACAAAAATATTATATTGCTTAAAAACTTCAAAAAAATCAAAAGAGAGAACGGTTTTACCCAGTGGGAAAGTAGGTAATGCATTACCTTTTTCCATGCATGAAAAGATGTAGGAATTTTGTTATAAGAAAAAATCACACCAAAAGCAAGGAAGGGAGTAATGTGTCGCTCATTTTTTGATTTGTACCCAGTGGGAAAGTAGGCAATGCATTACCTTTTTCCATGCATGAAAAGATGTATGAATTTTGTTATAAGAAAAGATCACACCAAAAGCAAGAAAGGGAGTAATGTGTCGCTCAATTTTTGATTTGTAGTTTTAAAAAAAATTGTTTTTCGTGCATGAAAAGATGTACGAATTTTGTTATAAGAAAAGATCACACCAAAAGCAAGGAAGGGAGTAATGTGTCGCTCAATCTTTGATTTGTAGTTCAAAAAAAATTGTTTTTCATACATGAATAGATGAACGAATTTTGATGTTAGAAAAGATCATACCAAAAGCAAGGAAGGGAGTAATGTGTAGCTCTATTTTTATTTGTAGTTTGAAAACTTCAAAAAAAAAAAAAAATACACAACTTTCAAACATAAAAAAATACAATTTAAATTCATTTCGAAACTGCTGCTCGTTACTTACATCTTCATCGCTTTTCCTGCTGCTGTGAGGCTTTTCAGAAGTCGAGAGTCGACTGGACTGTGTGCTCCTGATGCCGGTGCCTTTGTGGTTTTGGTTTTTTTATTATATTTTTTTTTTGTGCACTCATCTTGGTCGTAGCCCATGACGAGCTCGTCATTCAAACATTTAAAATAGGACCTTAACTTTTCCCCCGCTGCAGAGCCTCACTGGGTCTTAATGTCCTTGTTACTCCACAAGGAAATTTATAAAATGTTATGCAAAATTTAATATGTCCCTTGTAAAGCTTCTTTTCATTCAAGAAAGGCAATGCAAGATATAATGTATCCCTTGTAGTGCATATTTTCATTCTTGAAAGGTAATGCATCTTTTCATTTATAAAAAGTAATATAGAATGTAATGTAAACATGTCGCTTCAGTTTGTAGTCGAGCGACACATTACTTTTCCTATGACATCGCTGTAGAAAAATTCATGCATGTTTTCATGTATAGTCTATAGGAGCTATACATTACTTTATGCATTGCTGTACATTACCTTTTCCCACTGGGTACCTGTAGTATCCCAGTGGGAAAGTAGGTAATGCATTACCTTTTTCCATGCATGAAAAGATGTATGAATTTTGTTATAAGAAAAGATCACACCAAAAGCAAGGAAAGGAGTAATGTGTCGCACAATTTTTGATTTGTAGTTTTAAAAAAAATTGTTTTTCGTGTATGAAAAGATGTACAAATTTTGTTATAAGAAAAGATCACACCAAAAGCAAGGAAGGGAGTAATGTGTCGCTCAATCTTTGATTTGTAGTTTAAAAAAAAATGTTTTTCATACATGAAAAGATGTACGAATTTTGATGTTAGAAAAGATCATACCAAAAGCAAGGAAGGAAGTAATGTGTCGCTCTATTTTTATTTGTAGATTGAAAACTTCAAAAAAAAAAAAAAAATAGACAACTTTCAAACATAAAAAAAATACAATTTAAATTCATTTTGAAACTGCTGCTCGTTACGCAGATCTTCATCGCTTTTTCTGCTGCTGTGAGGCTTTTCAGAAGTCGAGAGTCGACTGGACTGTTTGCTCCTGATGCCGGTGCCTTTGTGGTTTTGGTTTTTTTATTATATTTTTTTTTGGTGCACTCATCTTGGTCGTAGCCCATGTCGAGCTCGTCTTTCAAACATTTAAAATAGGACCTTAACTCTTCCCCCGCTGTAGAGCCTCACTGCGTCTTAATGTCCTTGTTACTCCACAAGGAAATTTATAAAATGTTATGCAATATTAAATATGTCCCTTGTCTACAGCGCTGTCATAGGAAAAGTAATGTGTCGCTCGCCTACAAAACTAAAGATACATGTTTACATTACTTTTTATATTACTTTTTATAAATAAAAATATGCATAACCTTTCAAGAATGAAAATATGCACTACAAGGGATACATTATATCTTGCATTGCCTTTCTTGAATGAAAAGATGCTTTACAAGGGACATATTAAATTTTGAATAACATTTTATAAATTTCCTTGTGGAGTAACAAGGACATTAAGACACAGGACAGAGTGAGGCTCTACAGCGGGGGAAGAGTTAAGGCCCTATTTTAAATGTTTGAATGACGAGCTCGTCATGGGCTACGACCAAGATCCCAAAAAAAAAATATAAAAAAAAATAAAAAACCAAAACCAAGAGGCACCGGCATCAGGAGCCAACAGTCCAGTCGACTCTCGACTTCTGAAAGGCCTCACAGCAGCAGAAACAGCGATCAAGATGTAAGTAACGAGCAGCAGTTTCAAAATGAATTTAAATTGTATTTTTTTTATGTTTGAAAGTTGTGTATTTTTTTTTTTTTTTTGAAGTTTTCAAACTACAAATAAAAATAGAGCTACACAAGGCGAATTCATTACAGGTGTGTTCGAGCGAATTCAGATCTACACGCACGCACACACTCCTTGTGCCTAAAAATGTCAGACAAAGCAACAACATAAGAAATTTGACAGCTACGATTGGATTTTCAAGGAAGAAGAAGAAGTCATATGGTGGGAAAAAGTCACCTGTAAATTTATTCGCCTTGGAGCTACACATTACTCCCTTCCTTGCTTTTGGTATGATCTTTTCTAACATAAAAATTCGTACATCTTTTCATGTATGAAAAACAATTTTTTTTGAACTACAAATCAAAGATTGAGCGACACATTCCTTGCTTTTGGTGTGATCTTTTCTTATAACAAAATTCATACATCTTTTAATGGTACTTTTTATAAATGAAAAGATGTATTACCTTTCAGGAATGAAAAGATGCATTACAAGGGATACATTATATCTTGCATTACCTTTCTAGAATGAAAATATGTAATTACTTTCCTTGTGGAATAACAAGGCCATTAACGCGACGTGAAGCTCTACAGCGATAGAAGAGAGAAGGTCCTATTTTTGAATGTTTGAATGGCGAGCTCGTCATGTCGACCAGCCCCTAGATTCCCTAACTGTGAGTTTTGAAATGTAAACTTTTTCCCATATATTTCAAATGGTGAAAACGTGAACATTTCAAAACTCACTGAGTATAGGTCCAGGTGGGCGTACAACCAAGATGAGTGCACACAAAGAAATAACATTAAAAAAAACCAAAACAAAAAAGGCAACGGCGTCGTAGGTTCTCCAGACGATTTCTGGAATGCCTCACAGCAGCAGAGAAAGCGATGGAGATGCGCGAAAAAGAACAGCGGCCACAGCAGAGGTTTATTATTTAATTTAAATATTTATGTTTTCGATTGTTTATATTTTAAAGCTTTGTAGCTTTTTTTTTTTGAAGTTTGCATTTTTTTACAAAGCCTGCTTCTTTTCAAACTACAAATAAAAATTGAGCGACACATTACTCCCTTCCTTGCTTTTCATATGACCTTTTCTAACATCAAAATTCGTACATCTTTTCATGTATGAAAAACATTTTTTTTTTAACTACAAATCAAAGATTGAGCGACACATTACTCCCTTCCTTGCTTTTGGTATGATCTTTTCTTATAACAAAATTCGTACATCTTTTGATGCACGAAAAACAATTTTTTTTTTTTAAACTACAAATCAAAAATTGTGCGACACATTACTCCTTTCCTTGCTTTTGGTGTGATCTTTTCTTATAACAAAATTCATACATCTTTTCATGCATGGAAAAAGGTAATGCATTGCCTACTTTCCCACTGGGAAGTAATAGTGAACTTGACAGTTCTCTCTTTTCTGTAGGAGTTTTCCCGTCAAATGAAAAAAAAAAATTAACCCGTTCTGCTTAAGATTTTTAAATTTTTTCAATAGTGTGAAGAAATAGCAAATTGTGTCATATAAATACAATACCGCTTGCCTCAGTACCTTGCACGTTTAAATAGAGTTTAGAGTTCAGATTAGCTAGACTCTAGCACATTTAAGCTAAGATGAATGGTCTACTCTTTTTTCAACCGGATCTTAGACCGAAAACGAAACTGTAAGCGATTAAAATCGATCATGACCCCTGCGGGTTAGGGGTTTAGTTAATGTCCGTAGTGGAATACCTGTCACAAGAAGCAACTAAAATCCATTTCAACCACGGTCACGGGGTTGATGAAATCGGGAATGGGAATAGTAGCATAAAGTGGTTCGGCGGCTGTGAGAGCATAGACGCATAGACCGCACAACTCTGTTTGGTCCGTCACGTCCCTCTTACAACAGCAACAGCGAAGCCGATTAATTTCTCGAAACCAAAAATCGTAATCGATATTTTAATAAAAAAACGAAGCCCTTTCAAAGTCCAGAACCGGTTCCAAACAAGTTTCTACTTGTTTTTTAAAATTGACTACTTCATTTCGCATATTTTCCTTGATAAGACGGTAACCTGGTTTTGACTTCAGTATAAAAAAACTCTAATGGAAACCAATCCACCAGTTTCTGCGACATTCTGGCGACAACCTTCTTAAGGTGCCAGCGGCGGAAATCGGCAAATATTCAATACTCGCCATTTTTATAACGCAAAGGTCCGAAAAGAAGTAGATTCCAAAGTGGGCAAAGTTACTCCGTTGCTGTTTGGGCTAGCATATTTAGCGGTATTGACAATTTTTTGGCATGAGCAAATGCTATCTAATTTTTCAGTAAAACAATTGTATGGGACACAAAAACTGTGCTTGGGTGGCAAAGGGTTAATACGCTTGTTTACATTTATTTAAAGGAAAAACTCCTACAAAAACAAAATATTTCAGTTGTCAATTCTACCTTGTTTAATTTGCCTTGGATAGGGCCTAAGGCGAATTCATTGAAAACCAAATCGTAGTTGTCAAATTGCTTATGTTGTTGCTTTGTCTGACATTTTCAGTTATAAGGAGTGTGTGCGTGTGTGTAGATCTGAATTCGCTCGAACTCACCTGTATGAATTCGCCTTGATAGGGCCAAAATATATTCAATAACAAGTAAGGAAGTCTAAGTTCGGGTGAACCGAACATTATATTCCCAACGGTAATTTTCGGGACGAGATAACCAAGATATAGGCCATAGGAGGATTTACCTAAAGTTTTTACTATCTTAGCTATTTACCTTACCGAATTATGTCAATTTATGTGATTTTCGAAATTTTCCATATCGAAAGTGGGCGTGGTCGGGATCTCGTCCAATTTCATCACCTATATTGCTAGTATATGTTGTGCCAAATTTCATGAGTCTGAAGCAAAGGCCGACAATTACTTTCCTGGGAGGAAAACTCCAACAGCCATTTTATTAGATTTTTGAAATGTTCCATATCGAAAGTGGGCGTGGTCGGGAAGCGATTTCGTCCAATTACATCAGGTATACTCCCTATTATGCTGGTATACCTTATACCAATTTCATCGTTCTACCGTAATCAGTTTAAAAGTTATGACCCGTGAAATTTTCAAATATGCCTCGCTGAAAAGTGGGCGATGCCACGCCTACTTTTAAAAATTTATCAAAAAATCCTAATAGAATGACTAGGAGGTTCATCCTACCAAACTATATCATTTTAGCCATTTCCGTTACCGAAGTATGTCAATTTATGTGATTTTCGATATCGACAGTGGGCGTGGTTGGAGAGCGATTTTTTCCAGTTTCATCAGGTATACTCCCAACGATACTAGTATGCTTTGTGCCAAATATCATCGTTCTACCCTAATCAGCTTAAATGCCCCCCTTAAAAGTGGGCGGTGCCACGCCCACTATAAAATTTTTTTGAAAAAATCATAAAAGAATGACCAGGGGCATTCACCTATAAAATTATATCATTTTAGCCATTTCCGTTACCGAATTATGTCAATTTATGTGATTTTAGAAATTTTCGATATCGAAAGTGGGCGTGGTTGGAGGGCGATTTTATCCAATTTCATCAGGTATACTCCCAACGATACTAGTATGCTTTGTGCCAAATTCCATCGCTCTATCGTAATCAGTTTAAAAGTTAAGCCCAGTAGAATTTTCAAAAATGCCCCCCTTAAAAGTGGGCGGTGCCACGCCCACTATAAAATTTTTTTGGAAAAATCATAAAAGAATGATCAGGGGGGTTCATCTATAAAATTATATCATTTTAGCCATTTCACCTGCCGAGATATGCCAATTTGTGTGATTTTCGAAATTTTCGATATCGAAAAAGGGGGCGTGGTTATCATCCGATTTCGCCAATTTTCAATAGCAACCTACCTTGACCAGAAAGTAATCTGTATACGAGGTGTGTTCAAAAAGTATCGCGAATTTTGAATTTTCGCTGGTTACGTATATTCGAATTTCGAATTTTTTGTGACGTTATGTTGGTACTCATGTCTCTCACTTATGCCGACAAGCTCGCCCATTTTGAATGTTCAGTTAATTGTTAACAGCATTGTTTATCCCTCTATAGTTTGGCAACTTCTTTTCTTCTTCTTACGAATTTGAGTGGAAGGCACTGGCTGAGTGACTCCAAATGTAATGGAATGAAGGAATAGTATGAAGCCCAATAAGCCATTTTGTTTGATATCAATCTGAGATGCATTTGAGATGAAACATTCAACGTCAATTCTCACTTTTTAAAAACTTAATATAAATTAATCAATCAATTAATTTTCGATTTAGTGATAAACTACCTGTAGCAGGTAAACTTTTTTGCTAAATGAGTATTAACTTGAGTTATAATTAAATATAAAAATTATAATATAAATGTCCGGCAGTTTCTACCTTCACAGTTTTTATACATACGACCCCCTATACCATTCCCTAAAATAAATTTTGTCCAAATCGTGGTACATTATTGACCCTCATTATTCACCAAACGTTTGAGAAAATATTTTTCTGTGCTTATGGGGAATATGCAGTGCGTATGCAATAGTGTGTTTTTTGCGAGTTGCGCTACTATATAAGGTATACAATGGTTAACAGCTGCTTTGCTTGCACGTGTTTTGGATCGTCTTCGATTTTTACCTATTCAAAAAAAATGGATCAAAGAACCTGTATCAAATTTTGTGTTTCCACGTCATAACCATAAACCCACGATTCGTCACCAGTTATGACCCTCTCAGCAAATTTGGGTCGTCGCGGACAGAGTTTAACATCTCATTAGCAATGTTGTTGTTGTTGTTGTTGTTAACAATGCATTGCCCTGTCTAGAGTGTATGATCATTCCGAAGATCTTCATCAAGCTCTTCTAAGGGGAGTCCAAGGAAACGTGCAGTTTCAACAGGGTTTGTCCAGAGGGACAGAGGGGTTAGAAGAGTAGGTTCAAATGAACAATTGAAGAGATGTAGAGTATCATGGGGGGTTCTACCACATGCAGGGCATGTGTTTGAGATTGTGTCATTAAGTCTGGACAAGTAGGAGTTTAACCTTACACTATATCCAGACCTAAGCTGTGCCAAGGTAACTCTTGTCTCCCTTGGTAAGGTGCGTTCTTCTTCAGCAATATCCGGTGGAGGACTGTTCAGAACGGGGTCCACAGGTAGAGATCCGACAAAAGTATCTACCGACTCGGTGTGGATGTCGGTTAGAGCCCGCTTATGATTCTGCAGATCAAACGGCAAGGTAATATGATGCCGGATCTCATCATAATGTTTACGGAGATGTTTCCTTATGTCTCTCGGGGGCGGATCTATGTCCAAAAGATGACAGTTTGGATGTGCTGGCTTGTGGCAGTTCAGAAGGAATTGCTTGCTCAGCATTTCCGCATGCTCTTTTACATTGAGCAGTTTTGCCTCCTGATGGAGGTGAGACTCGGAAGACATGAGGAGACATCCCGTAGCAGTTCTGATGGCAGTATTTTGGCAGACTTGTAACTTCGTCCAGTTGGTGTTATGTACATTAGGCGACCATATGGGTGCAGCATAGTCAAAGACTGGTCGGCCAATGGCCTTATATGTAGTCAGCAACGTTTCTTTGTCTTTTCCCCAAGTACTGCCGGCAAGTGACTTGAGGATCTTGTTGCGACCACGTACCTTTGAGACCATTGCAGACACATGACCAGCAAATGAGAAAGTATTATCCAATGTCATCCCTAATAACTTTGGGTGGCTGACAGTTGGTAGCTTAGTGCCGTCAACGAAAATGTCTAATTCATTTCTCACCTGGTGCGTCCACGTCGTAAAAAGCGTCGCCGTTGATTTAGTCGGAGATATCGTCAGATCTCGCTCTGTGAAAAACCTGGAAAGGTCGCAGAGGTAACCGTTGATTTTATTACAGAGTTCATCAGTATAGGGGCCCTTCCCCGTCGCCATTATTGTACAGTCGTCAGCATAAGAAACGACGGAGACACCCTCTGGTGGTGGGGGCATCTTCGATAGATAGAAATTAAACAGTGTTGGGGATAGGACACCACCCTGTGGCACCCCCTGTCTAATTCGTCTTGGTTTTGATGTTGCGTTTCTAAAGTTGACCGACGCCTGCCGCCCATTCAAGTAATTAGCGGTCCATCTCTTTAACCCATCAGGTATTTGTGTTTCTAATAGATCTTGTATGAGAGTGGCATGGTTGACTGTGTCAAAAGCTTTCGACAAGTCAAGTGCCACTAACACAGTCCTGTGATTTGGTTGGTTTTGATTTAGACCGCTATTTATTTGCGTTGTAATGGCATTGAGTGCGGTGGTGGTGCTGTGCAGCTTACGGAAGCCATGTTGATGATTAGCCAGGTGCAGATTTGCGGTGTAATACGGGAGCAAAATGGACTCTAGCGTCTTCACTACCGGCGACAAAAGTGATATAGGGCGATATGAATCGCCTATGTTTGCCGGCTTTCTAGGTTTTAATAATGGAACCACTCTCGCCTTTTTCCATATTTCAGGAATGACGAAAGTGTTCAGTGAAAGATTGAATAGAGCCGCTAAGTATTTGTGTCCCTCCTGGCCTAGATGTTTCAGCATCTTCATGGCAATGCCGTCGGGGCCGATGGATTTTGAGGGCTTAGCCTGTCTGATGGCTTCCTTGACCTCTGAGGCAGTGATGACAATGGGCGTGTTTTGGTTTTTGTATTTACGCGCCTGTCGCATGGTTCTACGTTTAGCTCTATCGGGTGGGGAATGTAGTACAAATTGTCTACAGAAGGAGTTCGCACATCCCCTAGGGTCCTTCTTCACCCTGTCACCGAAAGTAATATCTACTTTATCCTTGTGTTGTGTTGGATTAGATAGAGCTTTGACCGTAGTCCATAATTTGCCAACACCGTCAGAGAGGTTGCATTGCTCTAGGTGTTGTTTCCATTTGGCCAGTTTGTGTTTATCGACCAACCTACGAATTTCCGCGTTGAGATCCCTTATACGGGGGTCTGCGGGATTGAGACTTCGCACTTCATCTCTTTCTCTAGCCATGGCCGCTGCCTCCGCGGGGAAATTTGGTCTTATTCGGGATATTCGACCCGCAGGAATGAAGCGTCTAGAGGCCAAGTCAATGATGTTGCGGAAGTCTCGTTCGCCTTTGCGTACGTCCGTAGGAATGGATAGAGCAGCCAAGGATTCGTCCGTATATGTCTGAAAACTGTGCCAGTCCGCCTTGGTAAAGTTGATGTATGTACCATGCTCAGGTGTTATAAAGTCCGTCGGTCGTTCGATGGTAATGACTATTGGGAGATGGTCAGACGCCAACGTGAGTATGGGTCGCCAATTGGTGTTGTTCAATAGTCCTGCACTTACGATAGAAATATCTGGCGAACTATAGCAGTTACCCGATACTCTCGTTGGGGCGTCTCCGTTCAATATACAGAAAGCCGTATCATCTATTTGTTCTGCGGGTACATGCCCCCTACTGTCTGCTGGCAAGTTTGAGTGCCACATGTCGTGGTGCGCATTGAAGTCGCCCAGGATCACGCGGTTATCTCCTCGTAATAGCAAGCTAATGTCGGGGTGATAACCGGTGGGGCAACTTGAGACAGGGGGTATGTAGATGTTAATAATTTGCAGATCGACATCTCCTGTACGGATGGTAATACCTTGGCTTTCTAAGATATCACCCGTTCCTTCGATGTCGGTATCAAATAGATGATACTGTACAGAGTTGTGCGTTATGAACGCTAGACCACCTCCCAGACCTCCTGTTACTCTATGACGGTCTTTCCGGTGAATGTTATATCCGCCATAGGTAATGAGGTCCGACCTTGGACTGAGCTTGGTTTCTTGGATTGCGGCAAGTTTTATGTCATATTGCGTCATCAAATTAGTTATCTCTGCGATCTTACCAGTTAATCCGTTACAGTTGTGCTGTAAGATTTGGAAGTGCGCCGGTGGGGTCGATGTCGAGTTAACCATAGGCGTGAGAGACGGATGTGTTCGCCCAGGTGTTGGTAGGCGAAGACCAAGGCTGTGCCTCAGCCTAGTTAGCTGTGGACCTGGTGTAACCGGGTTGGCTGGCGTCGTAGGTTGAGGCGTGTTACAGCATGGTGCGATGAACGCATCCGTCCAAAGATTCCTGTTAGCGAGCCCAGAGCATAGATGTACGTGGCATTGGCCTAAGCAGTTATTGCATTTGACCGATGACGCGAGCGTGTATAATCTTTGCCGACAAACAGTACACGTCGAGACAGGTGCAAGAAGATGTTGATCCTGACTCACGTGAGAAATTAAACGGGAGGGGGGGTGTGACAAAGAAACAGACAGAGACTGATGCTCGGAGTTGCTCATGTCTAAACTGCTCCGGTGGGAGCAAGAGTGTTGAGCTGCTGCGCGTGATGTTGACGCCATAAGGCACGAGCAACAGTCTGGAATTTGTGTGGCGGGTATAGCAGAAATGCTGCTAGTCGTTAAGACATTATTATTATTATTATTATTATTATTGCTACTGGAAGGTGGCGGTAGGGGTGCGCTTGAACGGCGCTTACCGCGGGACGCCCGACGGCGCAAACAACAAGGGGCCACGAAAGTACTAAAGAAAGTACGGGGTCTGTGGATGTTAAGGTTAAGCCCTGAACATCCAGATTTATGGAGCCATCTCTTGCACGAGAAGCATTGCACAGGATGCGACCGTTTAATATATATTTTTTTGCAACAGACACTGCATATCCATTCTTTTGGTCCGGGGTTCGGCTCAACGCCCGCCCGTAACAAAAGAATATCTTGCAGCCCTGCTGCAAGGGGGGAGGATGATAGTTTCGGAATGGGACAAAACATACTAAACAGGGTTACATTGAAAGTGACAGTCCTTGGCCGAGGTAAAACCCCGGGTGGTTCCACTGCGCAGAGATCCATGGCGATGTCCTGGGTTTTCTGCTCTGAGAAGTGACTGTACATAGGGAACCTTCATTAGCAATGTTCATGTGATGCTGTTTTTGGTCACAATTCAGCAATTTTGGTACGAATTTCGCGGCGACCCGTCTCATGCACAAATCATTCATAAAAATCGAATGGCACGAGCCAATCGATATGTTAAGGTCCTCAGCAACTTCTCTAACGGTGATTCGACGATTGGCCAATACCATTTTCTCCACTTCATTAATATTTTCGTCTGTTGTTGAAGTGCTCGAGCGTCCGGCACGCTCTTCGTCGTCACATCTTCTCTCCTTTTGAATAGGTAAAAATCGAAGACGATCCAAAACACGTGCAAGCAAAGCAGCTGTCAACAATTAACTGAACATTCAAAATGAGCTTGTCGGCACAAGTGAGAGACATGAGTACCAACATAACGCCACAAAAAATTCGAATATACGTAACCAGCGAAAATTCAAAATTCGCGATACTTTTTGAACACACCTCGTACGAAATTTCATGCAAATATCTCAATTTTTACTCAAGTTATCGTGTACACGGACGGACAGACGGAGACGGACGGACATGCCTTAATCAACTCCTCTTTTAATCCTAAGAACTTTCATATATCGTCGCCTAAGAGTGTAAACCTGCTGACGGCCAAAAAACATATTTTACAGTAGAGGCAAAAAACTAAATATATCCTTAAATGTTAGCTCAAGGGTCGAATCCTGCATATAGTTTGTTAATCGCTTGACGTTGTATAGCCCCAATTCAAAAAGAAAGAAATAAATAACGTTTTTATGGTTTTATTGGCAAATTTATAACTTAACAGGTTTTAGTTTTTTTTGATTTTCAAAACTAAAAAGGGATTTAGCAGTTTTTCTGTATGACAAAAAAAAAATTCCTCTTTTATTTTTTGATAGTTACGATAATTGCACGCGGTTTTTTTTTGTTGGAAAGTTGGAAGCTTCAACTTTAAGACTATGTAAAAGTTGCTTGAAAAAACTTCCAAAAAATATACGAAAATTTACCTTAAAAAAATGTAATGGCTAAGAAGATCCATCAGCAGACACCCTTAGTATGAAAATAACAAAACGAAATGTTGATGTATTAAAAGCTAAAGGTAATAACTAAAGTTCATGAGAAATTTGTTTTTATGTCTCTTGAGAAAACCTGAAAACACGATATGATATATATAGATTTATTTATTTATATGATTCTGTGTCACTTTCGTCTGGTATGGGGTCGGCTGCCTCATTAAATGTATTTGAAATTGTTGGTGGAATTGGAACTTCTGGATCACTATTTCCATTGATGATACTTATGTACATTCACTTCAGCTGCAACGTCATTCATCTGTTAAATCACAAATTACTTATTTGGATCATTTCTAATACCAATAAAAATTGCTATTACCTTGGAATAAAATAATTCACTAAAATTAAACAATAACCGAACGTAAAAGCACAATATATTGGATTTAGCAGTTGAGTTTGATCGCGTTGTACTTAGCAGCTTTTCTCATCAAACAATATTTTACATTTATATATTTATATTGACAGATTTTTTTTTGCTTGGCAAGTGCAGAATCGGCTACACTCTTTGGCGACGATATGGAACTCTATATCTATCTCGATTATTTTGTGCCGTTACAAACAACCGTTATGTGAACAAAATTAATATACCCTTGTACTAGTACTAGTACGCTGGGTATAAAAAGGGATTGACACTTAAATATGTTTCTCTTGTAAGGGGCTATAATGTCAAACGAATGTAAACAAATGAATTAATCCTTTATGGTGCACCACACACAGTAAAAAGAAAAGTCTAAATTTAATACCAATTTGGGGTTTATATATGTATATGTAACAACGCCGAAAAGTATTAAATTAATACCATTTTCCGTTTAATTGAGAGAAAGAGTATTATTTTGGTATTATTTTAAGACTATTTAGACTAATTTAATTACCAAAATTGAGAGAGAGAGCGGTTTAGTATTATTTTGGTATTATTTTAAAACCATTAGTCCAAATTTAATTTCGAAACTTTTTCAGGGTCTTAAAATAATACTATTTGGTATTATATTTAAAAAAAGTAGTCTTTCATTTTTTACTGTGCATGTAAGTTGGGTATCATTTTCTCTTCTTTAATATTAGCAAAAATTGACTCTTACAACATCCGCGGTTTTTGTGAAAAATGTTTGGTTACAGTTTTCTTACCGTAGCTTACAAAACAGTTGGATTCCAACCGTTTTTCACTGGCACCGAAGTTTTTTTACTACCAATAAAATACTTCTAAATTTGCTACCGAATATTCTTTCGTATAGCTAACTTGAATTAAAAGTAAAATATAAATATTGAAAATGAAAAACAAAAGTTAATTTACAAATTTTTTCCTGAAAGTATATAAACGAAAAAATTGTTTTCAAGTGGGTTAAAATATTTTTCTGTTTGACATTATACCCTGGTTCCGATTGAGAGCAACGTCAAATTCAAGCACACTTTGTTGAATACGTTTTGTTGAAGACATTTTGTATATAAAAAAAAAAAAAATTTGAAATATGTAGGACGTTATTAAAAAATAACTCTGGAAATTGAAAAAATGTTGTGAATTCAGGCGATCTTTCCACTCAGCAGTCGGGATAAAAATAGAAAATTTTTGATTGAGAACTTTCAATAGAACGTGGCTTATAAAGCCCAAGACATATCACAATGTTATACTGGCGCATGAACGACGGAGAGATGAGCAGTAAAAAAGGTGTTTCGAGGGTAATTTTCGGCGCTGATTACCAATCCGTTTTCCTTTTTTTCGACATCAGGTCGAGTTTATTAGATAACTGATAAAAAAAAATGGCAAATTTTGCACTCTTAATGAATTTTTTATTGGAAAAAATTCTACAACTAGAAGTGAAGCGCAGCCGAACTGCATCGTTTGTAATTCTCAGGGTTCACGTATCAGCGATCATCCCAAAATTTGTTCACTGTGGAAGGTGGGAATTTTGGAAAATCGTTTTCGTTGACCTGGATCATATTCGTGACGATGAGGTAGAACGGTGTTACCATAATGATCCTCAGTAGCGCGAATCTCCATATCATAGAATGTCTTATATATTGAACCCAAAACGACCCAAAAACAAGTAAGGAAAGCTGTCTTCGGCTGTGCCGAAGGCTAAATACCTTTCATGAATAAGCGTCACGATTTTCACTGTTTGATCCCCAGTACAGCCTGTGTGAATTTAACTTTAGCTCATACCGAAATTATCGGAGCTATCGATTATATGGGGCGATGTGTTATATTGGTCCAATCTCATTGATTTTTAACATCGACATTCCACATTCTAAAATAGCAACATTTACGAAATTTCACGTTCCTACCGATATAATTACAGGAATTAACTACCAAAATCCGTTTATCGGAACAATCGATTGTATGGGGGCTATGTGAAATATTTATCCCATTTCAATGATTTTCAACATCGATATTTTACATATAAAAATAGCGATGCTTCCAAAATTTAGCGTTCCTATGTGTTTAATTACAGGACTTATAGCCCAAAATCCGCTTATCGGAATAATCGATTGTATGGGAGCTATGTGAAATATTTATGCCATCTCAATGATTTTCAACATCGATATTTCGCATATAAAAATAGCGATACTTCCAAAATTTCGCGTTCCTACCTATATAATTACAGGAGTTATCTACCAAAATCCGTTTATCGGAACAATCGATTGTATGGGGGCTATGTGAAATATTTATCCAATCTCGATGATTTTCAACATCGATATTTCACATATAAAAATAGCAATACCTCCAAAATTTCACGTTCCTACGTGTTTAATTACAGGAGTTATAGCCCAAAATCCGTTTATCGGAATAATCGATTGTATGGGAGCTATGTGAAATATTTATCCC
Source organism: Campiglossa producta (assembly GCA_964058755.1). NCBI lineage: Eukaryota > Metazoa > Arthropoda > Insecta > Diptera > Tephritidae > Campiglossa > Campiglossa producta. The sequence goes on from CAXKVI010000003.1 coordinate 98,372,527, forward strand.
ATCTCTATGAGTTTCAACATCGATATTTCACATATAAAAATAGCAATACTTACAAAATTTCACGTTCCTACGTGTTTAATTACAGGAGTTATAGCCCAAAATCCGTTTATCGGAATAATCGATTGTATGGGAGCTATGTGAAATATTTATCCCATCTCTATCATTTTCAGCATCGATATTTCACATATAAAAATAGCAACACTTGTAAAATTTCACGTTGCTTCGTGTTTAATTACAGGAGTTATAGCCCAAAATCCGTTTATCGGAATAATCGGTTGTATGGGAGCTATATGTTATATTGGTCCGATCTTGCTGGTTCCGACAAATGATTCCTATATTGGAAAATGGTGGCCGCATACCAAATTTCAGCCAAATATCTCAAAAACTGAGGGACTAGTTTGCGTTCAAACAGACAGACAGACAGACAGACAGACGGACAGACGGACAGACGGACATGGCTAAATCAACTCATCTCGTCATCCTGATCATTTCGGTATACTTATTGATGGGTCTATCTCTTCTTCTTCTCATATTTACAAACATCGGACCAAAGTTATAATACCATTTCATGTTCATGAAAGGTATAATGATCCCAAAATGACCCTAAAATGAAACAAAAATGTTTCCAAAATGGCCCCAAAATTATCCGAAAAGGACCCCCAAATTATCCGAAAATGATCCCAAAATGACCCTAAAATAACTCCCAAAATGATCCGAAAATGAACCCAAAATTGTCCCAAATTAATCCAAAACTAAGCCCAAAATGATCTCAAAATAGTCCCAAAGTGACCCCGAAATGATCCTAAAATAATCCAAATATGATCCCAAAAATATAAAATACAAAACCATGAAAAAGTGATATTTAGAACGTTATTTCCGATTTAGTTTAATTTTATAAAATTACTGCGAAATTTTTTTAAATAACTTTATCAATAAAAATATATTTAAAATAACATTTTAAATTTCGTTTCGCTAGCATCAAACACAAAATCAAAAATTTTCGTTTCTATCTGATAATTATTTCGAAGTTTGAGTATTGTTGGGCATTTTCTTAATGGAAAAATATACTCTAATAGTACATTTACACTGCACAAAATTTGGCAAGCGCAAATGAGCCATTTCGACACCGTTTAGATAACCAAATTGCATATGGCCTCACCTTCCCTTCAAGAATGCTCCACCAGAACAAAAAGCCACCGAAAGAAAATGCACTACCGTGATGTTTTAAACATATGTAGAGTAATAACAATAGAATAATGAAGAGGGGTACTCTCTCTCTCTGGTAGAATTGAGGGTAGTCAGCAAACTTTGATCATTTACAATTATATGATGTGGTAATTCATAATATTTCGCTAATGCCTACCGTTAAGCCTATTGTAAAATACTCAGTGTACATATGGCAAATAATTTTAGATAATAATGCTTCAAAGTAAGGCACGGTAACGCGAAATAAATCCCAAATGAAATAAGTCCCAAAAAAAAATGAAAAAAGTCCCAAATATTTTTCAAACAAAAAAAAACACTAATGGCGGCGATATACCAACAGGTTATCATAACCTCTAACGAGATTTTTAGCCGAGCTTCTCTTTCCAACTTGTGGTGTGTTGCTTTTGAGTTTTTCCTACAAGTCGGCGGGACCTACAGTTTTTTGCTGAGAAGCTTCTCATGGCAGAAATACACCCGGATAGTTTGCCAAACTACTGCCGAGGGGCGACCCCGTTTAGAAAAATTCTTTTTCTAAATAATTTTTGATGTTACTTTTGCCGGGCATCGAACCGATATGACTTGGTGTAGAAGGCCGAACACTTAACCGCTACACCACGCCACAAATTGGGACTTATTTCATAATGAAATAACTCCCAATGCGTTGGGACTTATTTCATAAAATTTTGTTGGGAATTATTTCATAATGAAATAACTCCCAACGGGATTTTGTTGGAAGTTATGTCTTTTTCATTGGGACTTATTTCATTTCTCTTAAAATTGCAATTTAACAAGCTTTCACGTTTTTGTAACTGATTCCATAACTGGTGTAAGGTAAGATTTTAGCAAAACAACCAACAGTCTTATTACATCGAAACTGATATTGTTGTGTCAATATGTTCCAAAAAGAACATATTTCAATAAATAACAACAATAAAAAGATTTTGATCGATGACACATTTTAAATTTTACCGCTGGGGTGTTTTAAACAGTTGATTTTGATCGCCAAATGGTAGAAAAGGACTTATCCAAATATTGGCCGATAACTTAGAGATACATACAGACCGACAGACAGACAGAAATTTACAATTTTATTATATGTAGAGACTATGAAAAGGCAGGCAGGAAAAAAAGTTGGATGGGGAAAGGGGCATGGGCCGCACGCCGGCGCGTACCGACCCGCGCACGCCCCCTCCCCCCAACTCTACCCAACTCTTTCTTCCCTGTTTATGTATATCTATATACTAATATACATATATGTGTAATGACGAATTTTTTAATTAATTTCATGTTTTTTTTTTACTTTTTCTTACACATATTTAGGTGTATAATTAATAACGTATTGACGGTCCTCTGAACGAGTGACTACGACCACCTGTGCTTGGTTATTTCGGTTGGTTGATTTGTTCGAGGCCATAAAGCGTTCAGAAGAATCAGTCCGTCAATACGTTGAAACAACTGACAGCAAAGTAGACTGCGGGTGTTTGTATGCGTAACGTCAGATACGACGGATACGTTAAAATAGAATTTGCTCTAAAATTGACGTACGTCATGCAACTGACGTATTGGCGGACTGATTCTGTTTCCTATTTAAGTCGTCATATAATATTCTTTCCGGTCAACGAATGTTCAGGGATTAAAGAAACCGAGAGCTATGGTGTAACGGTGACATAACAACTTATCTCGAGGTAGGAGATTTTTTAAAAATTGATTGCATAGGACTTTCTTCTTTGCTATGCATAATTGTATCCTACTAGAGTGTTTCTATGACCTTTAGTTGAGAAGTTATGGTACCGGAAAAATCAACATTATTCAGTTTTTTGGTACAAAATCAATTATATGTACATAAAACAGTTTTTTCGCTCTCCTGAAAAATTGTCAAATCTGAAATATGTTTTGCCAATTATTTCTCGAGATATAGCCTCCGAATTTTTGAAAAATATGCTCATTTAATATGACCTAACCGAACCCTTAGCAGGAAAGGTGATGATGCCCGCCTAGTTGGGGTCCTCAAACAGGCAAACGCTGACATCACCGCTATACAAGAAATGCGATGGACGGGGCAAGGTTATAAGACCATCCAAACCTGCAATGTCTACTGGAGCGGCCACACTAACGACCGCAGATTCGGCGTCGGTTTTATGGTGGGAAAGAGGCTTGTGAAACAGGTAGTGTCCTTCACAGCCGTGAACGACCATCTCGCCACAATCCGAATAAAACTACGATATTTCACAATATCGTTTATCTGTGCACACGCACCGACTGATTACAAGGACGACGTGGAAAGAGATGCATTCTACGCGAAATGAGAAGAAACTTATGAGCGCTGCCCCCGTCTTGATATCAAAGTCGTGCTTGGCGACTTTAACGCCAGGGTGGGCAAAGAGGGTGTATTTGGCCCCATTGTCGGAAAGTTCAGCCTCCATGAAGAGACTTCGCCGAATGGATACAGACTGATCGACTTCACCGGTGCACGAAATATGGTCGTAGCCAGCACCAGGTTCAAGCATAAAAAGACCCATCAAGCAACATGGCTATCGCCAGATCGGAAAACACGCAATCAGATCGATCACTTTGTGATAGACGGACGGCATGCTTCCAGCGTTATCAGTGTGGCTTCAGACCTGGTAAATTCACCATCGACCAGATTTTTACAATACGCCAAATCTTGGAAACCCGTGAGAAAAGGATCGACACACACACCATCTCTTTGTTGATTTTAAAGCCGCCTTCGACAGCACGAAAAGGAGTTGCCTAACTATGTCTGATTTTGGTTTCCCAGCAAAACTTATACGGCTGTGCAAAATGACGCTGAACAACACCACCAGCTCGGTTAAAATTGGGAAGGACCTCTCCGAGCCGTTCGAAACTAAACGAGGTTTCAGGCAGGGCGACCCCCTATCGTGCGATTTCTTTAATTTGATGCTGGAGAAAATAATACAAGCTGCCGAACTTAACCGCGCTGGAACAATATATTAGAAGAGCGTACAACTGTTGGCGTATGCCGACGACATCGACATCATTGGCCTCAACAACCGCGGAAAAAATGGGTTTGGAGTCAGTCATTCGCGCCTTGGCAATCATGCCACTGTTGGCAGCCATTATTTCGAGATAGTGAGGGACTTTGTATACCTGGGAAGCAGCATTACTACCAACAACAATGTAAGCCTGGAAATCCATAGAAGGATAGCTCTTGCAAACAAATGCTACTTTGGGCTGAGTAGGCAATTTAGAATAACTAACAAACAAAAAATGTTTGTTAGTTTTCAGAATCACCCTAATGTATGTCATTGTGGTGTTTAGAATGTGCAAGTAATGTAAATTTCTGCTTAAATATATCAATTACAATAAAATACATATGTTCAATATGCTCAATATTTTTTTTGTTGTGAAAAAAGTTTATGTTTTCCTTTGGAAAAAAACTGGAAAAGACTTCTCTCTAGCAAGATACTGTTAATGCAGCACAAGTCCTAGTTTATTCCTCTATTAATCGTGTATATATAATTTTTTTCGGCGCACTAACCAATAAACAGAATTTTAGAGAAATCATATATCATCTCAAATATAAGGTACTTTTTAGGAACGTCCGAACGGCAGATTGAAACCCTTCTTGAGTGGTAATGTGGCATCTGTAGAAAAAAATGTTGGTAGTCCTGGATAGATGAGTACAAAGGCTTCATAGCGTTACAGCATGGAACGTCCGTAATGCTGGAACACCCATATGCAAAGAATTTGGGCGAAAAAATGTTTTGTACAATGAGAACGTTCTTTCTAATTCAACACTGGTGATTAGGGCGTACTTGAAGCAAGATAATTCTTTAACATTTTCAAAGGTAAAGCCTTCCCTATTTGGGCGCAAAAGTGTTTTGTACAATGAGAACGCTCTTTCTACTTCAACACTGGTGATTGGGGCGTACTTGAAGCAAGATAATTCGTGTGGGACAAAGCTACTCTTATTGCAGCTGTTACTTGTGTCCACTTGGTCACTTGGACTTAGCACACCAGATATTACCTTAAGTTCCTGGAACCCAGTATTTTTTCGCAGAACGGTACTCAACTTCTCCCTTATCTTTTCACCAAATTCACCCTGCACCCCTTCAATAGTTGTAATAGCAGCCTCCACAATACATATGTAATTGTTCAGCCAATGATTTTTTCCCTCCCAATTTTGTTATAATATCTGACAATAAGCTGTAGTTTGAATTAATATAAGCCAAATGTGCTACAATAGAATTTTAAGCCATTGCTTTTTTTGCCTTTAATATAGAAGACGAGTCGCCATCATTTAGATTTTTAAGAAAGGTTTGAAACTCGTTAAAATTTTCGCAGTAATATTTTGTCACATCTAACCAGGTTCACCACCTTATAATATCGGCTGTGGGGGAAGAGCGATATTGGAAAACATGTCTTTAAACCCTTCAGCACGCAAAGCAGATTTTGAAAATATTTTCTTTCCATTCGATATTAAGTCGTCCACATCACTGAAACAGGTTCTTACATCTTCGGCCACTCGATGCATTGCATGTGCCAAGCAAGTAACGTGCAGTAACTTTGGATAAAATACCTTCAGCGCTTTTCTGAATGCACCATACATGTATGGAGCTGCCTCAGTGACACATAACAGAATTCTCGACTTTTCCAAGTCAGGGTCCAATAATTGCATGGAATCATCAAATGCTCTTGCAATTGTGGAGTGATTCGTGCGTTCTAGACAAACGACGTTTAATAAAATGGTTTAAATGATGGTTTTTGATACTCCGGAATGTTTTTGGGCAGTCCCTCGGGGTCCTCCCGGGGTAATTTCAGGATGTTTTTGGACACTCCCCCGATGGTTTTGAGGACTCCCTTGGGGCCATTTGGGGGACATTCCGTGATGGTATTGAGGGCTATCTCGAGGTCCTGGAATAACCCCAATTGACCCCGAGAAAGTCCAAAAAAGATCCCCGACCGACCCCCAAATTACCCGGGGAGGACCCACAGGAAATCCCAAAAAACCATCCCGGAATGACCCCTAAACTACCCCGAGGAAGTCCCCAAAAAAAATCCCGAACGACCCCGAGGGAGTCCCGAAAACCATCCCAAAATGACCCCTAAACGACCCCGAGGGAGTCCCAGAAAAAATCCCGGAAGGACCCCCAAATGACCCCGGGAGGACCCCGAAGAAGTTACCAAAACCATACCGAAATGGGATCCAAACGACCCCGAGAGAGTCCAGAAAAAGATAGTAGCATATGCAGACGATTGAGCCATTGCATACAGGGGCAAATTCCCACAAACTCTGTAAGACCTGATGTAAGTGCAGTTCTGAGATATCGCGATTGCAAAACTAAATCCATACATTATTTTCACATAAATGCCACGCATAGAATTTTCCGGATTTTTTCTCGAAACCGGTTATATGTATCGAAAACAGTTTTTTACCGGTTGTTCGTCACGAAGTCCCTCATCGACAATGAAAATAGTTATATTTGTAAACCCTATAGTTCTAGCTAGAGCCAAATTTACTCCATTCATGATATCAAAAACCTAAAAGTGGTTTAAGTATAGATATCTTATATAACAAAAAATTCGATAGAGCTAAATTTTTGTGCAGAGCTTAGGAAAGAAGACTGCATCGATCCCATTTGTGCTAAAAAAATTATTCAGCGTCCAAAGTCGAGAAAAACCCAAAAATAAACTAATTCTGTAAGCTGTATCTAGTCACTAATAGAGACATTTCGTGGTCTATTTCATATTTGATACAATTTGGTATTCAGTAAGATGCACATCTCTAGTCTCAATAAAGAGTCACTGATTTGTCATCTGCTTGTAGGCAGGTAACAAACACAATTAATTAAAGAAAATTTGTTAAAAAATTTAAAAAATTAAAAAAAAAGTGAATTTACGAATTAGAAATATTAAATGTTTAAAAAAAGTTAATTAAATTTGAAAAAATTAAATAAAAAAATAAAAATTTATTGTTCGCGGACCGGCACTTGAACCTGCGACCTCCCGCGTCATAATCCGGACGCTTAACGCCTGGGCTACATAGACATCTATAGGACGGGTGTCAAATGCGTTATTTAAAATTTATGCAATTTTTGTATTCACCACACCTTAAAATGAGCGAGAGAGTGACTGTGGTAGATTTCTTGTGACTTTCTCTTATAGAATACCGGAATCATCTCAAGTCACAAAATTTGTATCTAATGAAATATCTCAAATTTAGTGACTTGATATGAGACAGAATTACCGAATACTGGTATAAGAATAACTTAAATCCAAGAATAACTTTTTTTTTTCTGGGTGCGAATCTAAGCTCTCCACAAAAATTTAGCTCTACCGAAAGATAGATACAAGATATCTATATTCCGTAATTCTGTCTCATATCAAGTCACTAAATTTGAGATATTTTATTAGATACAATTTTTGTGACTTGAGATGATTCCGTTATTCTATAAAAGAAAGTCACAAGAAATCTACCATAGTCTCTCTCTCGCTCATTTTAAAGTGTGGTGAATACAAAAATTGCATAAATTTTAAGTAACGCATTTGACACTCGCCCCATAGATATCGATGTAGCCCAGGCGTTAAGTGTCCGGATTATGACGCGGGAGGTCGCAAGTTCAAGTGCCGGCGAACAGTAAATTTTTATTTTTTTTATTTAATTTTTTAAAATTTAATTAACTTTTTTAAACACATAAATACTTATAATTCGTAAAATCACTTGTTTTTAATTTTTTCAATTTTTTAACAAATTTTCTTTAATTAATTTCGTTTGTTACCTGCCTACAAGCAGATGACAAATTAGTGACTCTTTATTGAGACTAGAGATGTGAGGCAGCTTACTGAATACCAAATTGTATCAAATGTGAAATAGACCACGAAATGTCTCTATTAGTGACTTGATACAGCTTACAGAATTGAGGTATTAACATGTATTTTATGTTGACTATGACAAACATAGAACGATGTTTATGTTAGAATCATGTTAAAGTAGATTAAAGTCTGTTTTAATTCGACTATGTCTACGGTCCAATATTTATTGAACTGTAAATTCATTTGATTGATATTACTTAATAAAAAAGCTTTTAAACTTTCAAAGTTCCCTCATTGTTTCAATCAGCGTTGCATTTGAATAAACAACAGCTAACTTCATCGTATTTGTAGATACATACCTATGTCACTAATGTCAATCTATTATTTCACATTACATTTCATTGTTTTGTTCGTTTTTCGGTGTGTTTTGATTTTACGCATCTAATATAAAAACAAAAGAACAAGAGCGCCGCATATACAAACTAAATAGTGGATGATTTTCATTATTGAGCGACTCAAGTGTCGTATAATATTTAATGTTACTACGTATTTATGTACATATTTTGTTTGATATTGTTGTTGCTTGCTATATGTACATATCTCTTCTTCATGCTTAATTTTATTTATATACCTACGTACAAATGTAACCTATGTTTGTTTATTGGGCTGCTCTAGCTTACGCCAGATTGAGATATTTCACAAAATTGTGTTTAACGAACGCTTTTCTTGATCTAGGTTGCTCCATTTTTGTTTCATGAGTACGCTCAAAACAAAACTAGAGTAATCCAGATCACAAATGTCTCCTCTAGCTTTTTTTTATGGAGTAAGTTAGAGCAGAGAAGCAATTGTCATTCAGGAAAAAATAAATTTTTGAAAACTTCAAAAAAATTAGCTTGCAAGAAAATCAATGTTTTTGTATACGTGAATTTGAATTAATTTTGAAGATTTAAACAAAAAAACCAAATAAAAAGAAACTATCGAGATTCAAGTGTTTCATGGCAATTCTGCTCTGAGTTGCTCTAAGTTGCTCTATTTCTATTTTGAAAGCTGCCCCGCTCTAACCTGCTCTGAACTTTTTTTTGGTCAGTAAACAAACCAATATACCTATTTTCGATGTGTAAAACGCAAGACTTAGCGGCGTTTTACAATGCATTTGTCGGATTGTTGGGCCTGTAATGGAAAACACGAACAGTTGTTGGGATATGGTGACTGTGTGAGGGTCATTTTCGCGTCTTACATTGAGGGTAAAAAATATTGGACTCGTAACAAATGGGTTGAACAGCTGAGGGAAATATAGATTTTTACTGTTAATTTGATGTGATAATAATTGAACAAGTGATATTTAAAAACAATACTAATTAATATATTTTACATACGAAAAAAACTGCTAATGAATGAGTCTCTTTTAAAGAAATGCAGTCGAAAAACAGATAGTGTTGATAAGTGGATGGTGTAGATATGTGTGTTTGAACTACATACATATGGATGTGCCTACATACTACGTGATTTCCATTTTGATTAGTCTTTGATTCGAAGGTCTTTTTATTAAAACCATAAATTATTAAGGCGTATAAAATGTGGTGATATTTAAATTCGTTTTTTCATACGCACATTTTTCATGAATTTCGAGATATTTGTGACAAATGCAACGTTTTATGGAAAATAAAGCAAAGGACCAGTGGACATAGGGCGCCGAGCATTAGCAACAGCAGCTTTCGGCTGTGTATTAAAAAAAATTTAATGTTTATGTTGATGGGAAAGACACAGCTTAATGCTGATGTGAGTTAAATTTAGCTGTATATACCTACATACATATATCGTTACCTTAATTCACAAAGGCTTCAAGTGACTTAAAAAAATTTTACAGGAGAAGCAAAAAACAATTATTTTTATATTAAACGAATGCAAATGTTATTTTATGAATTTCAGTGAAAATCAAGTACATTTTGCCTGTTTCTCCAATTACACGGTACAATAAAATTGAAGTTTTTGAAAATCCCACCAAGTTCCTCAACGGTTCCTAAAGGTGTTGGGTTAGCTCACTCCGAATCTGAAGTCAGATTTTTCGGGTTACCCTAGGTTTTCTTTCCAGAGTGTAGTTTGTACAGAAATCGGTAGTTGTAAAAAAAAGTTTTATAATTTTTGTTAATAAATTAGCGAGGGCAACTAATTTTCCTGTAGTCAAGGAACCATACTATAATTTTGATTTTTATATTTTACCGCATACAGAATGTTGAAAGTACCAAAAATGGAGGGTTAGTTGGTACAAATCTACAAATACGATATAGCATCCCCCAACGGCACTAGGTTGATTGACTTCGCCGCTGCTCGCAATATGGTCATCAGTAGTACCAGGTTCCAGCATAAGCGAATACACCAAGCCACATGGCTGTCCCCTGATCAAAGAACTAGAAACCAGATCGATCATGTCATGATCGACGGCAGACACAGCTCCACCGTTCTGGACGTGCGTACCCGTGGTCCCAATATCGACTCGGACCATTATCTTGTTGCAGCCAAGATACGCACACGCCTCTGTGCAGCGAAGAAAGTGCGCACAGTAACGGAAGGAAAGGGTCCCGTACGATATGTCGAATTTCCAAGACCGAATTTAAAAAAATTTTAAAATACCGAAGAGATTTTTGACCGAAAAAAAAAATGTCGAAAAAATGCAAATGACCGAAAAAGGTCGAAATTTGGATGCTTAATGTAAAACTTCGGAAATTTGAGTTTAACAACGTGTTTTATGACAGTATACAATTATTTATCACTTCCTTACCTCTTACCAAGAACTTTTCAACCATTTTCCAATACAAAGTCTATTCAAATTTTCCCCTTGTTAGAGGTAACAACAGAAATATTCTCAGACATTTTCGGGCTACAAACTGCACATGTAAAAATTAAGATTGAGAATGACTTATGATTCACAGAGCCAAAAATGCCTAATAAAATTAATAAAATTGTCTTCATGATCAGCTTTTGGGCAAAGGGGTAGTCGCAACGGTGCAAACGAAGAAAAAACTGTAGGGAAATCTCTTTGGTTTTAAGAAGAAATTCTTATTAAAAAACTATACATTTAGTACAAAGGTGTAGTTAGACGCTGGCAATTATTAGTATATGATGGCCGGATGGTTAGCAGCTGGGTTTAGCATTCGAAAAATTGTAAGTTCGATTCTCTCTCTTTTTTTCCTAATTAGAAATGTTAAAAAGAAATCTTCTCAATTATATTGATGAGATTTTCCTTTGAAACATTAACAACTATACACATATCAGTAATTAGATGCTAGAAATCAAAAGTGAGCGATGGCCTGATGGTTAACAGCTGGGTTTATCATTCCGAAAATTGTAAGTTCGATTCTCGGTGAGGGCGATATCATTTTATTTTTCATTTAAAATATTAAAAAGAAAATCTTCTTAATAAAATTAAAAAGACGGTCTCTACAATAATAAGAAGCACATCTTCTTGAAGAAAATCTATAGAGATATCTTATGACTTTTGTTCTATTTTATTAGGCATTGTTGGCTCTGTGTTTGTACTTATTAAAAGCATAACACTAATCATTTGGTAATGATCATTTCGAGAAAGTTACCGTTATCTTATTGAGCTAAACTATGCTGGAGTCACCATGGCAAAAATAAATCGATGGGTCTTTGATGCAAAGTCTACACAGAGCCAAAAATGCCTAATAAAATTAATAAGATTGTCTTCATGATCAGTTTTTGGGCAAAGGGGTAGTCGCAACGGTGGAAACGAAGAAAAAACTATAGGGAAATCTTTTTGGTTTTAAGAAGAAATTCTTATTAAAAAAACTATAAATTTAGTACAAAGGTGTAGTTAGACGCTGGCAATTATTAGTATACGATGGCCGGATGGTTAGCAGCTGGGTTAAGCATTCGAAAAATTGTAAGTTCGATTCTCTCTCTTTTTTTTCCTATTTAGAAATGTTAAAAAGAAATCTTCTCAATTATATTTATAAGATTTACTTTTAAACATTAACAACTATACACATATCAGTAATTAGATGCTAGAAATCAAAAGTGAGC
>CAXKVI010000003.1:98384771-98513653 GCA_964058755.1 Campiglossa producta
CGAAAGTCAAGAAAAAGAGTTTTTTTTATATTTTTCTCGACTTTTTAACCCGAATAACTTTTTTACGGGAGTGCCACTAAATCCCCAAAAACAAAATACCCAAACACAAAATACCCAGCTTTTAAAAAATCCCCAAATCCAAAATCCCCAAACATAAAATCCCCAAACATAAAATCCCCATGTTTTGAATATACAAGATTAGCGTGTAAAAAAGTTATTTGGGGTCGAAACTGAAGAAAAATAAAAAAACCTCAAATTTGGATTTTTCTTGACTTTATACCGAATAACTTTTTTCGCACAAATCGGGTCGATGGGAACTTTTGCAGTTTTGTTCCAGGGAGCGAACCTAAGTCCCTGATAAAAATTTGGCTCTGTGGGATTTTTTGTTTTACAAGATAAACTAAATTTATTTTTATTTTTTTAAATTATGCAGGGAGAAAAGGTGGCTCCAGAAAACCTAAAATTTTGACCTCTGACTCCGAATAACTTTTTTTAACACATACGGGATAGATGGGGATTGAAGATTCCTGTTTGCCGGCGAACCAAAGCTCTCTACAAAAATGTGGCTCTGTGGGAATTATTGTTATTTCAAATGTTTATTTTGACGTATTTTTCTTGTTTTTTTTTGTTATTCTTTGTAAATTGTTGTTATGAAAAAATTTAGAAAAATAGGGAAAAATACAAAGAAAAAACGTAGTGTCATACGGGCATAAGGAAATATCTCAAATTAAGTGGTTTGAGATGGCACTGAATTACAGAATACAGCTAAAAAACAAACAGCTTAATAATTTAAAAAAAAGTAAAACAAATTATATAAAATTTAAAAAAATATTGAGCATTGATCGGGCATTGGACTCACGCCCTTCGTGGTAAACGAAACGCAATCGACTAAGCTAATGCTGCATATTAGTTTCAATGGCAAAATAGCCAACTCATTACCTGCAGACCCAATAGTTCAACACCCATTTTATGTGTGAAATAAATTCAAATTAGGTTGAAAATCGCCGCGATTTGAAACCTTATTTGAATTTATTTCACACATAAAATGGGGATTTCGTGTTGGGGATTTAATTTTGGGGATTTTGATTTTGGGGATTCTGAGTTTGGGGATTTTGAATTAGGGGATTTCGATTTTGGGGATTTTGATTTTGGAGATTTTGATTTGGGGATTTTGTTTTGGGGATAATGTGGTACACCCCTTTTTTACATGGTTTATTCAAAACATGGGGATTTTGGATTTGGGGATTTTTGTTTTGGGGATTTTGGATTTAGGGATTTTTATTTTAGGGATTTTGATTTTGGGGATTTTTTAAAGGCTGGGTATTTTGAGTTTGGGGATTTAGTGGCAAATACAATGCAATGAAGTTTTGTAGTTGAAGTTCAACCACTTGGACAGCACTAGTTTTACCAAACAATTTTGTGCAGAGTGGGTACACATGTTTTCACATCAAACTTCACGAGTACATACTTGGTACTCACGCCTTTTTTTGTTTTTTTTATGTTATTTTTTTTTTTTTGTTTTGCTTTAAAAGTGTCAATATTTTTTACATACTTGTTGAAACTAGAGATAAGCTCAAGCTAAAATTTATTCAAGCTCTTATTAAAGTTAAAAACAAAAATACTAACTAGGTATGTACATTGTACATATATCGATTTACTATGTGTACCTATAGTCTTGGATATAGGTTCATTCAACGCATAGTATGTTCTTTGAGTTACTTCAGCAAAAAATCTATGTATTAAATATGCTTAAGATCACGTGGTGGATTGTGATGGAATGAATAAATAAACATTTTCTCAGAGTGGGTGATAACACTCTTACAAAACCTGGAGATCGACAAAATTGTTTAATGAAGTGATACCCAAAAACGTAAAAGCCTGCACATACCTACACAAAAATTTCAAAATATATTTTATATATATATAAATAGAAACAAAAAAATAGCTAATAAAAAAATTCCATAGCCAAAAAAATAGCTAAAAGTTTTTTCTTTAAAAATAGCTACATAAATAAGCCTTTATTTCACATTAAATTACACCAAACATGTAGTTGCTAAATTATTATAAGGCAAAAAAAAACTATAAGTCAGTATTTTAATATTAGTGCCCGACCGAAGCCGGAATTTTCCATCGAAGCCATAGCCGAATATTCCATTAAAATTAAAAAGATTTACCCAAGTTCGAGATTTTTGTTTCATTAAAATTCATTTTGTTGGCTTCGTAAGCAAATGTGCCAAGTCCAGCTTTTGTAAGTGTTCAGGAGAGGAAAAAACCGCCAACTGTTTTTGTTGCCAATTTTTTTAAATCTTAAAATGCGGGTTTTTTCTTCAACCCTTCTTGTTTATATACATATAAGTTATCACTGATAAGTTATCAGAATAAGTAACCAAAATTCTTGGGCACTTTGCTTTTTGTAAGAAATGGGAGGAAAATTCCCCTCTTAAGTAACTCCCCGCTTTATTACCCAACCCGCTTAAGTGATTCAATTTTTCGTGCACTAATATCCATTTCTCATATAATTTTCCCCTCTTAAGTACCTACTTGATACTTACGTGTTTTGGAGCTCTGGGAGGCCTATAAAATCGATATTTGATTTGATTTACACTATAATTTATCGAGAATCGCTAGTTGTTAAAGTTAAAATAGAACAAGAAGTCTAAGTTCGGGTGAACCGAACGTTAAATACCTAGCGGTAATTTTCAGAACGGGATAACAATGATATAGGCCCTAGGAGGATTTACATAAATTTTTAACTATCTTAGCTATTTACCTTACAGAATTACTTCAATTTATGTTATTTTCGAAATTTTCCATATCGAAAGTGGGCGTGTTCGGGAAGCGATCTCGTCCAATTTCATCACCAATATTGCTAGTATATGCTGTGCCAAATTTCATTTGCCACGCCCACATCTAACTATTTATCAAAAAATCATAATAGAATGATCCATCCTACCAAACTATATCATTTTAGTCATTTCCGTTACCGAATTATGTAAATTTATGTGATTTTCGAAATTTTCCATATCGAAAGTGGGCGTGGTCGGGAAGTGATTTCGTCCAATTACATCAGGTATGTTCTCTATTATGCTAGTATACCTTGTACCAATTCCTTGTTCTACCGTAATGCGCTTAAAAGTTATTACATGTGAAATTTTCAAATATGCCTCCTTGAAAAGTGGGCAATGCCACGCTTACTTTTAAAAATTTATCAAAAAATCATAATAGAATGACTAGGGGGTTCATCCTACCAAACTATATCATTTTAGCCATCTCCGTTACCGAATTATGTCAATTTATGTGCTTTTCGAAATTTTCGATAACGAAAATGGGCGTGGTTGGAGAGCGATTTTTTCCAATTTCATCAAGTATACTCCCAACGATAATAGTATGCTTTGTGCCAAATTTCTTCGTTCTACCCCAATCAGTTTAAAAGTTGCGACCACTCGAATTTTCAAAAATGCCTCCCTTAAAAGAGGGCGTGGCCACACCCACTTTAGAAAATTTTTCAAAAAATCATTAAATAATGACCAGGGGGATTCACCTATAAAATTATATCATTTTACCGATTTCCGTTACCGAATTAATCAATTTAGGTGATTTTAGAAATTTTCGATCAAAAAATCATAATGGAATGACTAGGGGGTTCATCCTACCAAACTATATCATTTTAGCCATCTCCGTTACCGAATTATGTCAATTTATGTGCTTCTCGAAATTTTCGATAACGAAAGTGGGCGTGGTTGGAGGGCGATCTTGCCCAATTTCATCAGGTATACTCCCAACGATACTATAGTATGCTTTGTGCCAAATTCCATCGTTCTATCGTAATCAGTTTAAAAGTTACGACCAGTCAAATTTTCAAAAATGCCCCCTTTAGAAGTGGGCGGTGCCACGCCCACTATAAAAAGTTTATGGAAAAATTATTAGAGAATGACCAGGGAGATTCACCTATAAAATTATATCATTTTAGCCATTTCAGCTGTCGAGATATGTCAATTTGTGTGATTTTCGAAATTTTCGATATCGGAAAAGGGGGCGTGGTTATCATCCGATTTCGCCCATTTTCAATAGCAACCTACCTTGGCCAATTTTTACTCAAGTTATCGTGTACACGGTCGGACAGACGGACGGACATGCCTTAATGAATACCTCTTTTCAACCTAAGAACTTTCATATATGTAACTCTATATCTATCTCGATTATTTTGTGAGATGATGCCCGATTTTTGGCAAATTTTTTTTCTAGTTTTTTTTACATTTTTTCAACAATTTTTTTTTACTTATAAATTTTTATTGAAAAAATGCATTTTGTTGCCTTTCTATTTTACTAATACCCTTTTAATTTTTATTTATTTTTTTGTATACAATTTTTGTTAATTGGGTATTTGGAATTTTTTGGGTGTAGTAACAAGCTCTGTCATATTTCAACACAATCGTACAGTTTGGTAGTGTACGTTTGAGCATCGCTGTTTTAAGTACAAAACCCGCTTAAGTACTTCAAAATTCTGGACATTTTGCTCGGGGTACTTAAGTGGGGTTTACTGTATAACCCTGTAAACATAGCTAACGGTACTACCTAAGTATTCAAGTACACAAGTACCATCTGGTCCATATTTCCTTGGTACTCGGGACGTCACTGGAACGTTTTTGTATTTTTTTTTTTTGAACTTTTTGACGTAAAAAGGCATGATTGCCCTGTTCAAAAAAATATTTGTGTAACTTGTACTGAAATGTTTTCGGACGGTACTAGCTTTTAGTGGCAATTCCGTCAAAGTCATGCTTAAAATATATAATGCTATGGATACACACACGGAGATTATCTCCAATAAATCTTCTTTAATCAGATCCAAATTTTACCCTGATACACACAAAATTGAAGATTAACAGCATTGAGAATTACTACTTTGGTTGTTATTGCACCATATTCTTACCTACCTCGGCGACATCTAGCTGTCGACAGTCGGATCTTAGAAACCAGCGCGACGCCTATCTGTCAGCTACCCTTAATTTCCTAGTGTTTCTTGGTGTTGTTGTCTATTTATGTACAGAGTGTTGCCAGTGCAAATTTTTTAAAACTGCTCAAATCTTCTTAATTTTTGGGAGTTTATAATGAAGATTATGCTCAAGTTAACTCCCAAAAGCGCAGTTAATTCGGAATTTGAGCTAATGTATCAGCCCTTTTAGACGTGGACTTAGCACATTTGAGTACCACTACATAATAATGTCTAAAATCGACGTTATGGTAACTTTTTTTTTTGGTAAGCGATGTATTTTTAGTTGCACTATCGGTCTGCATTGAAATCTTATTTTTAATTTCTGTCACTTCCTATACAAAAAAAAAAAACAAAAATTCGTGAATTCCACATACCGTTATTTTTGGTTATTGAACAGACCTATTGTTCGGCTTCTTTTATTCGGCCCACTCAGCCGAAGCCAGAGCAGAATATAAAATACTAGCCGAATGCCGAAGCATGGCCGAACCTCTTTTCGGACACTAATATTTATATACTAAAAAGTTACGAGTCAGTTCAAAATGATAAAATTCTGTTAAAATAATTTGGAAAATTACAAAAATGTTGTAGCTAAAATAGCTAACTTGATTTAAAAAAAAGCTAAAAAAATAGCAAAACCCAAATTTCTATAGCTAAACGTCAGAATAAATAGCTAAATCTAGCCACAAAATAGCTAAAATGGCAACACTGCTCAGCATGTCAGTGCCAAATTACTTATACAGATACATACATTAACCTCTTGTTATTTTTTCAAAGTAATTATTTGTAGAGCAGTGTTATTAGTTCCACCACTGCGCAATTATATCGCTGGCATTCGGTTTAATCAACTTATAACTTTCAGGATCATCCGAGGTAGCTGTAAGTTCCTTTAAAACGTTATTACCGAATGTTATATTGCTGTTTATATGAAAGTAAGGTCCCGATTCAGCTAAAATTTAATTTAAGAAAAAATAAAATATTTAACAAATTTTATTTTAAAAAAATTGCATATTTCACGTACTCTCCATAGGCTTGATAACTAGATCCGGTTGACTTGCAACCTTTGGTACACCATCCACACTGAAGGAATGCCATAAATCCACCATTTTCTTTGCCATTTCTGTATCATTCGAATTAAACGGAGTCATGTCAAACAAATATGAAAGAGTAGCCCTATGATGCACTCCATCTACAAATGGATATTTGCTAGAACCGTAACCATTTTTACTTGGTTCGCCAAAATAATCAAAGGCGTATACGTAAACAGTTGCAGATTTGCTTAGCATTGCGTTCGCATAGGCTATTATCGGCGATTTGAAGTTAACAGCGCTGCTAATCTGCAAAATTAATAAAATATTGCATACAAAAGTTATCAAATAAGCGAAGCTATTTATGAACTAAGGACGTAAAATACGCACAATGGAATAGCTACGTACTCCCTGCAAAAATCGAGAGTATTCTATTTCCTATCCAAAGAGTACTCCAATTGGAGCATCAGAGTACTCCAAATGTAATCCTTTTTCATATAAAAATTGTGCTCCAATTAACATTGCGATGTCCTAGGACTGGACCACCTACTCCAACCTTCGCTTTGTTTCTGCTACTCCATGGAGTACCTACACTCAGACTACTTTGCAATGTACCCCAATGTTGTTACTCCTTGGAGTATATACTGCCAGAGCGATAGTGTTGTGATTTTCGTCGATAAGGCACAAGCAATGATCGACTTTCAAAAAGCTGAAGGTGGTCCGATGAGGTATACAAAGGATTACTATTGGAGTACTCCAATATCAAAAAATTGGAACACATAGTCCAAAGATTTTTGCAGGGCTATTGCAGCATCGATTATTTGTTTTATGAAATTTTGAAATGAATTTCGTCATTAAATCAAGGGGTCAAATATGGATAATAGGGTGGTCCTTATTTGTATGGAGACAATTTTATCATCAAATGACCAAAGGCTCAACACCTAAACCGATAGTAATATAGTCGGAGATACCACACAAACATTTTTATCCCGATTGGAGGTGGTTTAGGCGTGCCGCACTATGGTCGGAGATATCACAAGCTACCGATTTCGAGTATTAGATAAAAAGAAAAATCCCGTTTATTTTTTGAGTCTCCATAGAGCAATCTGTACTTTGACCCCCCTGCGACACGCTTAAACCAACTCCAATGGGGATAACAATTTTTGTGTGGTATCTCCGACTATATTACTATCGGGTTAGGTGTTGCGCCTTTGGAAATCTGATGATAAAATTGTCTCCATACAAATAAGGACCACCCTAAGGTGCAAACATTTTTTTTTGTCACGAATCGATAAAAACCATTCCAAACATTAATCTATATATATATGTATATAAAAGAAAGTGGTGTTAGTACAAACGCCCATAACTCAAGAACATCTGCACCGATTTGGATGATTGATACCAATTCTGATTGATCCTTGGCCAGAATAGAATAGTATCAAATAAAATTCCCGAAAAATCCTGCGGGACATGAATAACCGCACCCATCAGTTTTGTGATATTGACGTAAACAACGTGGTGGTAAATCTGATATTGATAACTTCATTTATTATCCAAGGGATAGGGTTGGATTTAGAGTGGTATGGTAATGGTATGGTAATGGTATGGTAATGGTATGGTAATGGTATGGTAATGGTATGGTAATGGTATGGTAATGGTATGGTAATGGTATGGTAATGGTATGGTAATGGTATGGTAATGGTATGGTAATGGTATGGTAATGGTATGGTAATGGTATGGTAATGGTATGGTAATGGTATGGTAATGGTATGGTAATGGTATGGTAATGGTATGGTAATGGTATGGTAATGGTATGGTAATGGTATGGTAATGGTATGGTAATGGTATGGTAATGGTATGGTAATGGTATGGTAATGGTATGGTAATGGTATGGTAATGGTATGGTAATGGTATGGTAATGGTATGGTAATGGTATGGTAATGGTATGGTAATGGTATGGTAATGGTATGGTAATGGTATGGTAATGGTATGGTAATGGTATGGTAATGGTATGGTAATGGTATGGTAATGGTATGGTAATGGTATGGTAATGGTATGGTAATGGTATGGTAATGGTATGGTAATGGTATGGTAATGGTATGGTAATGGTATGGTAATGGTATGGTAATGGTATGGTAATGGTATGGTAATGGTATGGTAATGGTATGGTAATGGTATGGTAATGGTATGGTAATGGTATGGTAATGGTATGGTAATGGTATGGTAATGGTATGGTAATGGTATGGTAATGGTATGGTAATGGTATGGTAATGGTATGGTAATGGTATGGTAATGGTATGGTAATGGTATGGTAATGGTATGGTAATGGTATGGTAATGGTATGGTAATGGTATGGTAATGGTATGGTAATGGTATGGTAATGGTATGGTAATGGTATGGTAATGGTATGGTAATGGTATGGTAATGGTATGGTAATGGTATGGTAATGGTATGGTAATGGTATGGTAATGGTATGGTAATGGTATGGTAATGGTATGGTAATGGTATGGTAATGGTATGGTAATGGTATGGTAATGGTATGGTAATGGTATGGTAATGGTATGGTAATGGTATGGTAATGGTATGGTAATGGTATGGTAATGGTATGGTAATGGTATGGTAATGGTATGGTAATGGTATGGTAATGGTATGGTAATGGTATGGTAATGGTATGGTAATGGTATGGTAATGGTATGGTAATGGTATGGTAATGGTATGGTAATGGTATGGTAATGGTATGGTAATGGTATGGTAATGGTATGGTAATGGTATGGTAATGGTATGGTAATGGTATGGTAATGGTATGGTAATGGTATGGTAATGGTATGGTAATGGTATGGTAATGGTATGGTAATGGTATGGTAATGGTATGGTAATGGTATGGTAATGGTATGGTAATGGTATGGTAATGGTATGGTAATGGTATGGTAATGGTATGGTAATGGTATGGTAATGGTATGGTAATGGTATGGTAATGGTATGGTAATGGTATGGTAATGGTATGGTAATGGTATGGTAATGGTATGGTAATGGTATGGTAATGGTATGGTAATGGTATGGTAATGGTATGGTAATGGTATGGTAATGGTATGGTAATGGTATGGTAATGGTATGGTAATGGTATGGTAATGGTATGGTAATGGTATGGTAATGGTATGGTAATGGTATGGTAATGGTATGGTAATGGTATGGTAATGGTATGGTAATGGTATGGTAATGGTATGGTAATGGTATGGTAATGGTATGGTAATGGTATGGTAATGGTATGGTAATGGTATGGTAATGGTATGGTAATGGTATGGTAATGGTATGGTAATGGTATGGTAATGGTATGGTAATGGTATGGTAATGGTATGGTAATGGTATGGTAATGGTATGGTAATGGTATGGTAATGGTATGGTAATGGTATGGTAATGGTATGGTAATGGTATGGTAATGGTATGGTAATGGTATGGTAATGGTATGGTAATGGTATGGTAATGGTATGGTAATGGTATGGTAATGGTATGGTAATGGTATGGTAATGGTATGGTAATGGTATGGTAATGGTATGGTAATGGTATGGTAATGGTATGGTAATGGTATGGTAATGGTATGGTAATGGTATGGTAATGGTATGGTAATGGTATGGTAATGGTATGGTAATGGTATGGTAATGGTATGGTAATGGTATGGTAATGGTATGGTAATGGTATGGTAATGGTATGGTAATGGTATGGTAATGGTATGGTAATGGTATGGTAATGGTATGGTAATGGTATGGTAATGGTATGGTAATGGTATGGTAATGGTATGGTAATGGTATGGTAATGGTATGGTAATGGTATGGTAATGGTATGGTAATGGTATGGTAATGGTATGGTAATGGTATGGTAATGGTATGGTAATGGTATGGTAATGGTATGGTAATGGTATGGTAATGGTATGGTAATGGTATGGTAATGGTATGGTAATGGTATGGTAATGGTATGGTAATGGTATGGTAATGGTATGGTAATGGTATGGTAATGGTATGGTAATGGTATGGTAATGGTATGGTAATGGTATGGTAATGGTATGGTAATGGTATGGTAATGGTATGGTAATGGTATGGTAATGGTATGGTAATGGTATGGTAATGGTATGGTAATGGTATGGTAATGGTATGGTAATGGTATGGTAATGGTATGGTAATGGTATGGTAATGGTATGGTAATGGTATGGTAATGGTATGGTAATGGTATGGTAATGGTATGGTAATGGTATGGTAATGGTATGGTAATGGTATGGTAATGGTATGGTAATGGTATGGTAATGGTATGGTAATGGTATGGTAATGGTATGGTAATGGTATGGTAATGGTATGGTAATGGTATGGTAATGGTATGGTAATGGTATGGTAATGGTATGGTAATGGTATGGTAATGGTATGGTAATGGTATGGTAATGGTATGGTAATGGTATGGTAATGGTATGGTAATGGTATGGTAATGGTATGGTAATGGTATGGTAATGGTATGGTAATGGTATGGTAATGGTATGGTAATGGTATGGTAATGGTATGGTAATGGTATGGTAATGGTATGGTAATGGTATGGTAATGGTATGGTAATGGTATGGTAATGGTATGGTAATGGTATGGTAATGGTATGGTAATGGTATGGTAATGGTATGGTAATGGTATGGTAATGGTATGGTAATGGTATGGTAATGGTATGGTAATGGTATGGTAATGGTATGGTAATGGTATGGTAATGGTATGGTAATGGTATGGTAATGGTATGGTAATGGTATGGTAATGGTATGGTAATGGTATGGTAATGGTATGGTAATGGTATGGTAATGGTATGGTAATGGTATGGTAATGGTATGGTAATGGTATGGTAATGGTATGGTAATGGTATGGTAATGGTATGGTAATGGTATGGTAATGGTATGGTAATGGTATGGTAATGGTATGGTAATGGTATGGTAATGGTATGGTAATGGTATGGTAATGGTATGGTAATGGTATGGTAATGGTATGGTAATGGTATGGTAATGGTATGGTAATGGTATGGTAATGGTATGTTAATGGTATGGTAATGGTATGGTAATGGTATGGTAATGGTATGGTAATGGTATGGTAATGGTATGGGATATAGCAACATGCAGGGAAATAAATTTGTGGCAGGGCGCGGACGTCCATTACCGGACGTCTGCCGGGTCAGCTAGTTTTATTATAGTTAGAAAGTGTAGCACGCTGTCTATCCAATGTAGCAAAGGTAGCATTTATGAAGTATAAATTTTGCGGTGTTATATTTGTTTTAATATTAGATCGATTTTACTGACTTTTTCTTTATTTAGCCAAGGAAGTGCTATATTTTAGTACAAACTCAAAACTAAGTCCACACCTTTAAAAGTTATATGCACAACTTTTCTACAACTGGTACCATTTTTTTGTAAATAAAATTTAACTTCACGCAAAGTATTAATGAATTTATTATATTTTAGCATTTCTTTATAAGACTGCACCGCTAAAATCTAAAAATTAGGTATTCATAAAAATAAATTTTTTCCGCGGTTGAACCACTGTGATAGGTACGTACCTACAACGCAAAAGCTCTCTTTGCATAAAATTCTCAGCCCGCAGGCTAGGAAAACAGCGTCCCTTCGTTCATACTTACATCAAAATAAGCAAGCAAAGCATCAGTGTGATTGTTCGTATCCAAAAGTTCTTCTTTTAATGATTTACGTAAGAGCCAATTGTTGGCCAGGCGAGTGGTATCTTTGCTTGCATCGAGCAAATGGTTAGCAAATTGTTTGCTTGCATCGAGCAAATGGTTAGCAAATTGTCTTACAGTTACATTCGAAAAACTTCCGTACTGCTGTAAAATGGTGTCGTAATGCTCTTTTGGAAGAAGGCATATTAAATTTTGATGACAATATCTATTAAATAAATGATTTTAATACTAAACACTTACGTCTCATTATAAAACCACCATCTTCCCTATTAAATCCAGTCATTAATGGCACTGTGTGATTAAGTTTTTCTAAAAGCACTTTAGGCTCGTCCGGTAGAACGCCATGTATATCGCCAACCACTGGGGAAAACATAACTCCTTGATCCGTTGGCTGCGCCGCTTTTAACAAATCAACTATATCAGCGTTCTTCATACATTTATTCTGTCCCTGTACATCGTTACATTCCGCACAATCAAGCAACTCACAGACGCGTTTAACCTGATCCAAAGCAATACGATTTATAGCCCATGCTCCCATAATAGAACCCGACTGTAAAATCGACCTTTGAAAATAATCTGGCGAAGTTTTAGGACTTAACATGGTAGCACCAGCCATTGCTGAACCGGCACTTTGTCCCAATATTGTAACTTGAGTTGGATCGCCGCCAAATACATGAATATTTTTCTGTACCCAGTTTAGTGCTAACTGCACATCCATTATTGCCACATTACCCGGAATTTCGTCGGTGAACGTCGTCATGAAGCCGAATGGACCGGTGCGATACTGTGTCGCCACAAGTACAATATTTTTTTCCAATAAAAAACCTGGTGAGTAAATTGATACACTGCCAGTGCGAAATGACCCACCATATAAAAAAAATATGACAGGTCTCTTAGCTTTTAGCTAGAATGGGAAAGATTTTTAACTTGGGTATATGTACTTATGTTCGAGAGAAATGTGTGTTACCTCTTTACTGTAGATAGCCAAGGTAAGGCAATCTTCCAAATCTTCCTTTCGCTGTGTATCGTTCAATTGTAAAACATTTTCATAGAATGGACAAGCTCTCCCAAAATTACGCACATCAAGAGTTTCATTCCATGGTGCCTTGCTTTTGGGTGGCTGCCGAGTAAAATAAAAATAATAATAAATATTTGTTCCGGAGCCAATATTACATGGTTGGTGCCATCGTAGGTTGAACTCGATTGACAACACTTCACAAAACAAGAATGTTCTTTTCCAACGCCTACATTCGATTTTTAACCCTTACTTGAAAACGCAACGGCCCACTCGGGGACTCTGCAAATGGTATACCGCGAAATGCAAAAAACTCTTGCTGTGTCCACGACGTTTTATCAATTGCGCCCAGCACTGAACCTTGAAAAGGTATATTGACAATCGGAGAATCCTTTCTAATGGATACCGATGTCGTGAAAGCAAATATAATAACAAAAATGCATAAAGCTAGTGCCACTATTCTTAACTTCATTGTATTGATGTCCATAGTAAACTGCAAGAAAAAAATAAGCTTGGAATATTTATACAGGAAGTTAAGCTAAAATAACTACAATATATGTATGTATAAGTATGTATGCACTAAAATATATTTGATTTGATTGATAACAAAAATTACTTGGTCTAGACTAGAGATGGGCGTCGTGCGTGTTCCGTGACACGAAACACGCACACGTGTGTCCATGTGCTCGTGTTTGAAAATCCAATTTCGTTTCGTGCTCGTGCGTGATCGTGCTGAGTCCGAAATACAAAAAAAAAACACATCTAAACGAAACTTCAATAGATTTTTATCGGAGATAAGTTGTTTTTGAACCATATTTTCAGATAGAGCTTTGCTAAACAAAATTCTGAAATATATTAGAAGCGGTTGATTTGTTGGGGAGGGATAATCCGGTATACTTAATTATTACCAAGGAGTCAAACCGTAACCGTAACCGATTAAAACCGATTAATTTTTCAAAACCGAGACCGAAACCGTAACCGTTATTTTTATCTGAAAAAGAACGAAACCGAAACAGTTTTAAAAGCCGGAACCGGTTCCAAACGGTTTTGAATTTTTTTTAACGCCTTCTTTTTGTGGACACATATTTTATTTTACCAGAGGCTACCCTGAATAATTTTCATGGAAGATGGTTTAGCAAGGTTACAAAAGACACGTTTTGACCTCAATATCAAAATTCCGGAAGAGGACATTGATCCACTATAGTCGAATAAATCCATGGCAAATTTACGAGATCCGAAAAAAATTTTTAGTGGCCCGTCTCAGAAAGCATCACTCATATTAATGTTCCATTTTAACTTATTTCTAAAAGAAAAAGTAGAGTTAATTTTTTAAATTTATTTTGAAGAAATTTTTTCCATAAATAGCGGGAGTAATACTTATTTATTACTATATTGGAGAAAATCCATCATGACCACCGGAGTAAAGTTATAAAAATTCAGACTTATTTTGCATTTAGTTACATATGTATTTGAGTTTTGTAGAAGCAAGATTAGTATGTGTTGGTGTTTTTATTTGGAAACCGAAATAAATGTTGTAGAACGAAACCGGAACTGAAACCGAAACCGAAACCCGTTACAAAACCGAAACCGGAACTTTTGTTTAATCGGTTTCATAACTTGGTTGTTACCAATGACAAGTTTTGTTTTATCTTGCATCGATAAATTAACTAACCGGATATCCTGCACCTTGACAGCCACTTGAAACTGTGGAGTATTTTATATATTTGGCATAGCGGAATTTCCGAATATATCTTCAAAGTCCTCGCATTATCGCCTAGTAATTGCGTATTTTATTTTAAGTAGATTTTTAAGACTTATGAGTATTTTGCGATGGAGATATGATCGTGAATACTATACAGATTTGTATTGATGAAGTAAGCAAAAAGTTTAGAAACCTCAAGAGCTTTAAATGAGCGCATATAGGACTCTTTCCTTGGAGCGCTCACATTCATAATGAGCTACAAAAATAATCATAAACAGTCATAAAATGTTCATATTTGAGTGGCTTTTTCTATGAAACTGGTCATTCATAAAGGAACTCTTATTTTTTGAACTCTTAAACCAGTGCATAAAAAAGTCTTTTTTGCATAATATTTTTACCTTTAAGAGCTTTTTGTATTTTGTATTTCTTTTGCTTTTCTTTTCCCTTTGTCTTTACATCTTTAATTTCCAATAGTTTTCCCATTCCCTTTTCTGAACCCTTAACCGTCCCCTTCCTAAATAGATGTAATTAAAGAGACTAGTACCGCTTGTGGTCGAAAATTCGACCAAAAAAATCTGGTGGTGGTGACTGGAGATGTCGTGGGGTCGCTAGCCCTGTACCACCATCCTTAAATTTCGGGGAGTTTTTTTCAATTTCCTTTCCATCGGTGCATATTTCATTCAAATTGGTCAAACGGTTCGCTCACAGGAGGTTCCTAAAGTTTTACATGTGGCGTATTTATATATTAACTAGCAGATGCCCGCGACTTCGTCTGCGGAACTTACCTCATGTCAGTGGTTATATGTTGTGGATTACAAATTGAAAGATCTCTAATATCTATTTTGCGCTACTTTAAATTATTTATTCACAAAATTTCTTTACAAATATGAACTAAATCTGGCTATAAATACCGATTTTGTAGATATAACGACTCCTGCGCCATCTAGCGGGAAAAATATAAAAATTGTTGGTACGACGTATCCAAGGAATAAACTGTCAAAATTTGGTAAAAATCAGTTGAGTAGTTTTTGAGCCAATTCGTCACAAAAAACCCCCTACATTTTTATATATATAGATAACACTAGTTTACAAATAAAAAATTTGAAAAAATACCAAGATATTCCTGTATAGTTATGTACGGTGACCATAAATTTTTTTCAAAAAACAGAACTCTTTTTACTTAAGGCTTGGTCTTGCCATCACGTGAAAATTTCGGTACCCGGCTATAAACTATTTGGGGTTACACTCTCAATATTTGGAATAAAATAGTGTTTTTCATGGCGTAATCTCTTTGCAGTAAGAAATGTTGCCAACGTCTTCGAAACATTAAAATTGCAATCTTAAATAATTTCAACCAAAGTGCATAAATTGAAAGTCATTTTTTTAAATATTCGTTTAATTTTTGTGGATAGTATTTCTTGATGGTGAGAGACATTTCCTCGTTAATTTAAAACTTACAATAACCACGGTTGCCGTTTTGGCCGAAATGTACCATTTTTGGAACGAATTTTTTCCGGGAACGAAACTTCCAAATTTGGTACGTTTTGCATTTTAACGTACTCAATTTTTGATTTCGATGAAGCACTTGACCGCGTTAAACATGAACTAAATTATTTTAAAAATGAAGTTTTATTTGTGGATTGAATCCAATGTATATATTTATACGCTAATTTTGTAATTATAGGTATTAGAAAGAATTGAATGCAAAATTTTATACAGCGGAATGGTAATTCACTGACTAGTTTCCATGCGACCAAGCATTTAGACGTAGTGTTTTATCCGGTCTGGCTGGCATCGAACCTACCAGACTGCATTGGCATTGCGTTCTCTTAACGCTTTGAGCCATGTGCCCTGCATGCAATTTTGCATTTATATTCTTACTAATATTTGCCATGTGTTTTCCTTACTTTATAGACTTCTTGTACACCTTTGATCCAAGGTGTTAACAGGAAGCAAGTAAATTTGTATATGGCGAGCTTTTTGAAGCTATTTCCTTCCTTCCATGTGAACCACAGGGTGTATATTTCCGGTTTTTTTGGTTCTTGTACATGGGGAGCGGAAATGTTTGTATGTATATGAAGTTTTATTTGTGGATTGAATCCAATGTATATATTTATACGCTAATTTTGTAATTATAGGTATTAGAAAGAATTGAATGCAAAATTTTATACAGCGGAATGGTAATTCACTGACTAGTTTCCATGCGACCAAGCATTTAGACGTAGTGTTTTATCCGGTCTGGCTGGCATCGAACCTACCAGACTGCATTGGCATTGCGTTCTCTTAACGCTTTGAGCCATGTGCCCTGCATGCAATTTTGCATTTATATTCTTACTAATATTTGCCATGTGTTTTCCTTACTTTATAGACTTCTTGTACACCTTTGATCCAAGGTGATAACAGGAAGCAAGTAAATTTGTATATGGCGAGCTTTTTGAAGCTATTTCCTTCCTTCCATGTGAACCACAGGGTGTATATTTCCGGTTTTTTTGGTTCTTGTACATGGGGAGCGGAAATGTTTGTATGTACATATATGAAGTTTTATTTGTGGATTGAATCCAATGTATATATTTATACGCTAATTTTGTAATTATAGGTATTAGAAAGAATTGAATGCAAAATTTTATACAGCGGAATGGTAATTCACTGACTAGTTTCCATGCGACCAAGCATTTAGACGTAGTGTTTTATCCGGTCTGGCTGGCATCGAACCTACCAGACTGCATTGGCATTGCGTTCTCTTAACGCTTTGAGCCATGTGCCCTGCATGCAATTTTGCATTTATATTCTTACTAATATTTGCCATGTGTTTTCCTTACTTTATAGACTTCTTGTACACCTTTGATCCAAGGTGTTAACAGGAAGCAAGTAAATTTGTATATGGCGAGCTTTTTGAAGCTATTTCCTTCCTTCCATGTGAACCACAGGGTGTATATTTCCGGTTTTTTTGGTTCTTGTACATGGGGAGCGGAAATGTTTGTATGTATATGAAGTTTTATTTGTGGATTGAATCCAATGTATATATTTATACGCTAATTTTGTAATTATAGGTATTAGAAAGAATTGAATGCAAAATTTTATACAGCGGAATGGTAATTCACTGACTAGTTTCCATGCGACCAAGCATTTAGACGTAGTGTTTTATTCGGTCTGGCTGGCATCGAACCTACCAGACTGCATTGGCATTGCGTTCTCTTAACGCTTTGAGCCATGTGCCCTGCATGCAATTTTGCATTTATATTCTTACTAATATTTGCCATGTGTTTTCCTTACTTTATAGACTTCTTGTACACCTTTGATCCAAGGTGATAACAGGAAGCAAGTAAATTTGTATATGGCGAGCTTTTTGAAGCTATTTCCTTCCTTCCATGTGAACCACAGGGTGTATATTTCCGGTTTTTTTGGTTCTTGTACATGGGGAGCGGAAATGTTTGTATGTATATGAAGTTTTATTTGTGGATTGAATCCAATGTATATATTTATACGCTAATTTTGTAATTACTTGCTTCCTGTTATCACCTTGGATCAAAGGTGTACAAGAAGTCTATAAAGTAAGGAAAACACATGGCAAATATTAGTAAGAATATAAATGCAAAATTGCATGCAGGGCACATGGCTCAAAGCGTTAAGAGAACGCAATGCCAATGCAGTCTGGTAGGTTCGATGCCAGCCAGACCGGATAAAACACTACGTCTAAATGCTTGGTCGCATGGAAACTAGTCAGTGAATTACCATTCCGCTGTATAAAATTTTGCATTCAATTCTTTCTAATACCTATAATTACAAAATTAGCGTATAAATATATACATTGGATTCAATCCACAAATAAAACTTCATATACATACAAACAT
This sequence comes from Campiglossa producta, assembly GCA_964058755.1. Lineage (NCBI taxonomy): Eukaryota > Metazoa > Arthropoda > Insecta > Diptera > Tephritidae > Campiglossa > Campiglossa producta. Next base: position 98,403,061 of record CAXKVI010000003.1, read on the forward strand.
TTCCGCTCCCCATGTACAAGAACCAAAAAAACCGGAAATATACGCCCTGTGGTTCACATGGAAGGAAGGAAATAGCTTCAAAAAGCTCGCCATATACAAATTTATTTTAAAAATATTTTGAAAGATTTTAAATTTTCCATAAAGTTTTGAAATTATTGAGCAAACTAACTAAGGGCCACTCATTACATTTGTTAAAAGAGGTTGCCGGCACAAAAAAGCAGAACAAAGACAGAACATTTGCTTAAAAACAGAACATTTCTGTTATTTTCCTTAGAAAAAAAAAAATACGCAGAACAAGCTCCTTAAAAACAGAACTGTTCTGGCAAAAACAGAACGGATGGTCACCGTATGTATATGGGTGAATTGGCACTGACATGCCGAGCTCTGAACATATTTTTAAAAATTTTTGTATGGGTAGGTTTTCGAGATATCGGTAATATTGTGTTTTTTCAGGTATCACTTCATTCATGTTCCAAAAGCGATGGACGCAAGCAATACTTGGTTCGAAAGGAAATTAAAATACGCTTCCATTATTTTCCATACATAAAACAATCATTATTCTGAGAATAATTTTTATTTGAAGTTCTTAGAAAAACTTTTTCAAATAGAAAAGATTCTGACATTTAAATCTAAATAATGAAACTGCTTACACTCAGAAAACTCATGAAATAATCATATTTATGCACACGCAGATAAGCTCATATAACGATCATATTTATGCGCTTGTTCAGAAAAACTCGTAAAAAAGCTCCTATAAGAGCTCAGATTTTAAGAGCGAAGATGGTTTGTTGGGCGAGCATACAATTTTTGTGATTGTAGTAGTATACGTCTCCCGTGACACCACAAAACCAAGTCCTAGGGATAATTTTTGCCCATAATCAGATGCAAATGATTCTTCGTGAAGCCTTTTAATATCTTAATATTCATTTATGTCTCTTATGCAGCAAAATAACTAGTTATTTAGTTCGAACACACCCATACTTCAACCTCACTTTTCACGATAATCAATTTTTATAACATACTGCCTTTTTGCTAAGGACGGCAGTATACTCCGATACTCATTATACCTTTCATGAACCTGAAATGGTATTATAACTTTGGTCCGATGTTTATAAGTATGAGAAGAAGAAGAGATAGACCCACTAATAAGTATACCGTTATGATCAGGACGATGAGCTGATTCCATTTAGCCATGTCCGTCTGTCCGCCCGTCCGTCTGTTTGTACGCAAACTAGTTCCTCCATTTTAGAGATATCTCGATGAAATTTGGTATGGAGGCGTTATTTTATATGAAAATAATCATTTGTCGAAACCAGCAAGATCGGACCAAAACTACTCATAGCTCCCATACAATCGATTGTTCCGATAAACGGATTTCGGGCTATAACTTCTGTAATTAAAGAGCTAGTTACGTGAAATTTTGTAAGTATTGCTATTTTTATATGTGAAATATCGATGTTGAAAATCATTGAGATGGGATAAATATTTCATATAGCTCCCATACAATCGATTGTTCCGATAAGCGGATTTTGGGCTATAACTCCTATAATTATAGAGGTAGGAACGTGAAATGTTGTAAGTATTGCTATTTTAATACGTGAAATATCGATGTTGAAAATCATTGAGATGGGATAAATATTTCACATAGCCCCCATACAATCGATTGTTCCGATAAACGGATTTTGGGCTATAACTCCTGTAATTATTAGGTAGGATCGTGAAATTTCGTAACTATTGCTCTGTTAGAATGTGGATTGTCGATGTGATAGTCGTCTAGTAAAGAGCCATAGGTTGCTGGTTTTATCCGGCTCGAAGGACCATGTGTAAGCTGGAGTTAATTGCTGGGCGGCGAGCAGTTCATCATTATTGCTGTTGTTATATTATATGGTTGAGGGAGTTGGCCGGGGTTGCCGGATCGAACCCCACCTCAACCAAAGATTTTTTAATTTTATTTATTTTATTACTTTTATATTCCATCAAGTCTCGTGGACTGTATTTGGTTCCTTTGAATTACTCGTATTTACCATCAAGTCTAGTGGACTGTGTTTTTTTACACAGTAAAAAATGAAAGACTACTTTTTTTAAATTTAATACCAAATAGTATTATTTTAAGACCCTGAAAAAGTTCGGAAATTAAATTTGGACTAATGGTTTTAAAATAATACCAAAATAATACTAAATCGCGCTCTTTCTCTCAATTTTGCCAATTAAATTAGTCCAAATGGTCTTAAAATAATACCAAAATAATACCCTTTCTCACAATTAAACGGAAAATGGTATTGATTTAATACTTTTCGGCGTTGTTATATATAAACACCAAATTGGTATTAAATTTAGACTTTTCTTTTTACTGTGTAGTTTTAGTTTTTTAGTAGTCAAATTCATTGTATTTCGTGTTGGAAACCGAAACCGAAATAAATGTTGAAGAACGAAACCGAAACCGGAACGTCAATATAATCGGTGTGATTCCTAGATTAAAACAAATTTAAGGAAAAAAAATTATTCTTTACAAATGCTACCTTTCCAAAAAAAAAAAAATAATAATAATAATGCGTCCTAACCATAGGTACTACTTAACTATAATAAAATAAAATTTGGGAATGTTTTCTATCGTTCCAGAAAAAATAGTTTGCCCATATTTGCCCCCTTGATTTAATCACGAAAAATTGCCTAAAGTCGTAATATTTTATTGTTAACGAATGTGTAGGCCTAGGAAAGCAAATAATTGATGCTGCAATAGTACTTATTGAAATGCTTTAAACCAGGGATAGCCACCGTTTTCAACCTACTGAGCACTACAACAACAACGTCATACTTTCTACAACAACATCGTTCCTGGTAGCACAAAAATTTACTCGAAAGAATTATGTATTATTAAACTAAGACAAAATTACAGTAGCCGCAACATTTATACAACGCAATTAAAAAATAGAAACAAATACAACTTAACATATGTATGTACATACGTACATAAGTTCCTATATGCGTAGGACCTATGAACGCGTGTGTGTATCGTTATATATTCACAGCGAAGCACCATCAGCCAGCATGAAATCTGAATTCGAAATTAATTAAATGTGCGCCGTGGTGGAGACACAACGAAATTCCAAGAATAATATTGCAATGATTTTTTGCATTTTTGTGGGAGCCACAAAGAGCCAGATGTTGTTGTTCTAGAGCAGCAGTGAGCTGACTGAGCCACTACGCCGCGATGGCTGCTTTAAAGGAAGCTAAAGCAGCACGAACTAATACCCTGCAGCGAAAGCAACTAGTTGAAAACTACTTTACAACTAGTTGGTGCACCGGGCCCAACTAGTCAGGGTTCTGTCTTTTTTCCATATAAGCAACTGGTATTTTTTACGTGTTGATGTCCTACGAAATGTCAATTGTCAGATTTCGACCAGTCATCTACTAGTCATTATATACTAGAATTATACTAGTTGTAAAATACCAGTTCCATACTAGTTCAACATGGACTAGTATGATTTCCATAAAATGAACTAGTTCCCATACTATGTAGTCCAAAAAGGACTAGTATGAAATATACTAGTCCTATACTAGTCCAAAAAGCATTGAGCATTTTGTATTTTTTAACTGGTATGATTTCATCCAGAAAAATCTAGTTGTATACTAGTATGAACTGGATATTTCCTGATTAGTATGAATTCAGCCTGAAAATTCTATTTGTATCCTAGTATGAAATGGATATTTCCTGACTAGTATGAGTTCATCCAGAAAATTCTAGTTGTATACTAGTATGAAATGGATATTTCTTGACTCATACTAGTTCATCCAGAAAATTCTAGTTGTATACTAGTATGAAATGGATATTTCCTGACTAGTATGAGTTCTGCCAGAAAATTATAGTTGTTTCGCTGCAGGGTAATTACAGAAAGGTTTATGTGTTCAAGGAAAAGTGCTAAGATTTCTACCAGTTGTCCAAGGAGTAACAACATTGGAGCACACTGCAAAGTACTCTGACTGTAGGTACTCCATGAAGTAGCAGAAACAAAGCGAAGGTTGGAGTAGGTGGTCCAGTCCTAGGACATCGCAATGCTAATTGGAGCACAATTTTTATATGAGTAGTCTGATGCTCCAATTGGAATACTCTCGATTTTTGCAGGGTCGCCAACGAAAATTCTATGGAATTGAAACATTTTCGTAATATTTTTTTCCACATAGACTTACTTATATGCTTGACTCGATTTAAATATTAAAGTTAAGAAAATAACATGTTGACAACGGCTGCTTTTTATATACATACATGCTGAAATATGTATGTTGTATACATACTAGTCTCCGACCGAAACTGGAATTTTAGGTCGAAGCCGAAGCCGTAGCCGAAGATTCGGCATAATCCTATATTCGGCCGAAAACCGAAGCCGAAGCCGAATACCAAAATATGAAAAGAGTTTTTTTTTTTAAATTCATTCTTTTTGTTTCTTGACTATCCAAAAAACCCCTGCAAAAATCGTTGGATTATGTGTTCCAATTTTTTAATATTGGAGTACTCTAATAGTAATCCTTTGTATAACTCATCGGACCACCTTCAGCTTTTTGAAAGTCGATCATTGCTCGTGCCTTATCGACGAAAATCACGACACTATCGCTCTGGCAGTATGTACTCCAGGAACCAACAGCATTGGAGTACATTGCAAAGTACTCTGACAGTAGGTACTCCATGGAGTAGCAGAAATAAAGCGAAGGCTGGAGTAGGTGGTCCAGTCCTAGGACATCGCAATGTTAATTGGAGCACAATTTTTATATGAAAGAGGATTACATTTGGAGTACTCTGATGATCCAATTGGAGTACTCTTTGGATAGGTAATAGAGTACTCTCGATTTTTGCAGGGACCTTACAAAAATACTTGCATAGTTGTAAACCAAAATAAAAAATTTTACCCCCATATTCATAAAAAATTAAATTGGTTTATAGTACTTTTTAAAATGACATTTCCATACAAATTTTGAATTATAAGAGCTCAATAAGTTAGTCTTTGTGTTAATAGCATTTTAGGTAGGTTCAAGTGGCTGCCGCAGAGGCACACTTAGGCCAGTTTTGAAGGCCCGTTGTGATACCACCAACACAAGGAAAGTCAGCCCCGGGACCCAGCCATATGGAAAATCCCTGAGTTGTTGGGATTTTCCACATAGCAGAATCCCGGGACTGACACTCCTAAACCGACACCATTACTCCTCCTCGAACCACTTAGATGACTTTATGAAGCCCATCAAGTCCTTTATGTCCAGTTCCGCGATCTGGCTTAGACTATCTAGGAACGGAACTCCCAAAAAGCGCGTTCTCACGCCGCTTAAAGCCGGACAGTTGCAGATGAGGTGCTCCACTGTTTCATCCTCCTCATCATCTTTGCAACTCCTGCAGCATCGTCGGTAGGGCACACTTAGCCTTTCTGCATGCCTACCAATCAGGCAGTGACCGGTTAATACCCCTATCAATATGCAGATTTCCCTCCTAGTTAGGGCATAAATGCGTCTAGACCTTTTAAGATCCCATTTTGGCCAGGTTTGTTTCGATATCCGACACCCTGGGGATTGCAGCCATCTTTCGTTGGCTTGACGGAGTGTGTGCTCCTTCAGCATTAGTTTGCATGTGGCAAACGGCATACCTAAGCGCTCTTTATCCCGAAGAACCTGCTTGGTCGTGCCCTGCCTGGCAAGCTCGTCTGCCTTACAGTTTCCCTCAATGTCCCTATGTCCCGGGACCCATATGAGGTTTACGCGGTTCTGTTGGGCCATCTCCTGAAGAGATCGACGACAGCTGAGCGTCAGTTCAGAGTTGAACGTGTATGAGCCAAGGGATTTGATTGCCGCCTGGCTATCGCTGAAAATAGTGATATCTCCTCCGATAACACGTTTGCTTAACCAGGCCGCGGCGTCCCGGATTGCCGAGACTTCCGCCTGGAAGACGCTACAATGATCAGGTAGTCTGAAGGAGAGTTCAAGGTCCAAATCCCTTGAATAAACCCCTCCTCCAACTCTGCCGTCCAACTTCGAGCCGTCGGTGTATATGGAAGTGCCACCATTTGTTTCGGGACACCAATCCGTCCTCTCCCAGTCTTCTCTGCTGGGAATGTTTATTTTGAAGCAGCTATCCCCGACTGTAGTGGTCGCACAACGATCTGTGCTTAGAGGGAGAAAGCTGTAAGATTCCAGAATACTGGAGTGTCCAATAGTACCCGCACCCCAACTGGAGGTTTCTCTTAGGCGCAGAGCTGATGCCGCCGCTGACCGAAACCCTTCCAGATCAAGTGGCAAAATGCCCAGAATGGCCTGGAGGGCTTCGTTGGGCGTTGTCCTTAGCGCACCGCTTATACAGATCATATTGGATCTATGGACTTTCCGCAACAGATTCAGGTATGTTGTCTTGCTCAGTGCCGGCCACCATACGACGACTCCATACAGCATGATTGGGCGAATGATGGCCGTGTAGATCCAACTGCATACTCTAGGGCTGAGCCCCCATTTTTTGCCAATGGCTCTTTTGCATGTGTAAAGAGCGATGCAAGCTTTCTTCTGGCGCTGAAGAACATTCTCCTTCCAATTCAGTTTCCTGTCCAGAACTATGCCTAGAAACTTGGCCTTATCCGACAAGCCCAGGCGCGTGCCATCTAGTTCTGGTAGGCTTAGTGGCGGTATTTTCTACCGGTTGGTGAAGAGGACAAGTTCCACTTTCCCCGGGTTGATACTAAGTCCGCAGCGAGAGGACCACCTCGAAACCTCTCGCAGTGCTACTTGCATCAGGTCACACAGAGTTTGTGGGAACTTGCCTCTGAATGCAATAGCTAAATCGTCTGCGTATGCCACTATCTTCCCGCCCCCCCAGCTTGTGTCACGTAGCAACGAGTTGACTGTGAGGTTCCATAAAAGCGGGGAAAGAACACCACCCTGGGGCGTTCCCCTTGTGACATAGCGTGATAACTCGACCGTACCAAGTGAAGAAGCTATTTTCCTTCCTCTTAGAAGTTGGTCAATTAAACCAGTTAGAGGTCTATCTACGCCCAGATTAGTTAGAGCGGAGTTGATCGCCTCCGGGCTTATATTGTTGAAAGCCCCCTCAATATCTAAGAAGGCCACGAGACAGTAGTCCTTTTCACACAGCGATTTCTCAATGACAGATACTAGGCTGTGCAGAGCAGTTTCTGTTGATTTACTCTTGGTGTATGCATGCTGATAGCTAGAGATAAGGTTGCTATCAATAGTCGTTGAAAGGTAGTCGCTTAGTATCCTCTCAAAGGTTTTGAGTACAAAGGACGAGAGACTGATCGGTCTGTAATCTTTTGGCTCGTAGTGGGATGCCTTCCCAGCCTTAGGGATAAACACTACCGTGGCGCTTCTCCAGGAGCCCGGAATGTGGTTGAGAGCCAGGCAGGCTGTGAAGAGAAATACCAGCCATTTAGCTGATGTCTCCAACGTGTTTATAAGTTGCGCGGGGATAATCCCGTCCGGCCCGGCAGCCTTATACGGTTCAAAGCTCTTAACTGCCCACCTTACTCTTTCCTCAGTGATGGGTATATTTACTGCCAGGTTTGTTGCAGGTGCTAGTGGTGCATCATGCAGATTCCCCGGAAAATGTGTATTCAAGAGCAGCTCAAGGGTTTCCTCTTCCGTGCTGGTCCAGGATCCGTCAGGCTTTCGCAAATAGCTGATGGTTGTTTGACTTTTCGAGAGGACTCGTCTAAGTCTCGCTGTGTCGTCGACCTTTTCGACGCCAGTGCAGAAATTTCTCCACGAGGTTCTCTTCGCCTGTCTCAGAGCTTTTTTGTAGGCCCTTAGTTTAGCTTTATATTCATGCCAATGAGGCTCAGAGCCGAAGCTCTTGGCCTTGTTAAATTGTTTCCGGCATGATATTCGGAGCGAGTCCAAATCGTAGGACCACCAATGTGGCCTGTGTTTACCGCGTGGTTTTGGCACTGGACAAGCCTGTCCTAGAGCATTTGAGAGCGCCGATGTAAATGTAGTAACAAGATCCTCCAGCTCCTCTACTGATGAGGGGGCTTGTGAGGGCAGTACTGGTAGGTCTCTGTCTAATATTTCATTGTGTAACTGCCAATCAGTGTTACGTGGATTGCGCTTCATGATTGGTTGTTCTACAATAAAGTCTAAAACCATTTCTATGTAACGGTGGTCGGAGAAAGAATGTTCTTCCAGAACCCGCCATTTTCTGACCCACTCATAAGCGCCTTCACTACAGATAGTGAGGTCTATGACCTCCCTGCGGGTCTTAGTGATAAAAGTAGGCTCATTACCCACGTTGCAAATCACCAGTTTGGTTGTTAAGAGGTAATCAAACAGAGACTCGCCCCTGGCATTGATGTCGGAGCTCCCCCATTGGACATGGTGAGCATTAGCGTCCGCTCCAATAATAAGATTACCCGTGCAGAAATTTGACACCAGGTCTTTCACCTCCGTTTGTGGTGGGGGTTCTTCGGCGTCGTAGGGCATATAGACCGACGCCACCGTCAGGCGGGTGCTGTCGACCGTTAGACTGATAGCGGTAATATCACCATTGGTGTAGTTAGGTAGGAGAAAGGAGTTCAACTCAGACTTGACCAAAATACACGTTCTGACTTTGCTCTCCTCGCTGGCTCGAATGAGCTTGAAGCCCTTAGTCCCCAATCCGCAGATTCTCGAGCTATTGACCCAGGGTTCTTGGATGAGGACCACATCCACGTCGCCTTTAGAAAGACGACTACTTAAAGCAGCCGAAGCCACTTTAGATTTGTGCAAATTAATCTGAAGCACCACCAACATGAGAGCGCACAGACTTCCCTGCCGTCCCCATATCGTCGAGGTTTGCTCCATCCCGGAGGTTGCCTATCAACGACGAGTTGTTCCGATTAACTGCCCGATGTGGCGTTGCAGGAGTCCTGCTGCCTGTAGCGTTAGATGTTAGTCGCTCAGCGTTGGCTGCTACCACCGTGACGTCGAGGACTTCCTCGTCCTGTAGGCTGTCCTCCATCTCCGAGTTGTTCACAGCACTATCGCCAAGAGACGTGGCGGATAACATGCTTTCCGCATCGGAATCCTCCGCTTCCTCTTCTGGTAATAAGTTTTCCGGTTCCCCCGGAGCAGCCGAGAAGGCAGCGCGCTGAGCATCACCACGATATACGTGGATAACGATCTGGCCTACGCTGTAGTGTACTAGGCCATTGCACCTTTTGAGGGGCTCGATTGACTCTTTATTCATGGTGAACACCACCTGTCTGTCGGGCCCTACCGCATCCCCGACCAGATTGACACTCCAGTCATGCGTTGGGAGGGACGGATTCATTAGCCGTAGCATCCCGAGTATTCTCTCGGGTTCGTCAGGGATGGCCGGAATCCACGCCCTTGCCCTTGGACGAGCTGGAATGTCCTTCCAGTCGACGACCTCTATCTTTGCGCCCTGGTAGACTTCACCCAGTTTAGCAGCTGCTGCCTTGTACAGTGCTACGGTTTTTGCATCCTCGCATGCGAGTAATTTAATTTGACCCTGGTGCCAACCCGCATCCGTTACTCGTGCCGAACTACCCGGAAACTCCGGAGCAACGTTGAGAAGAATGTTGCCGAGTTCATTTCGCACGTAACGCCACCGGTCCTTGGGGATGGCCAGACGGTCATTGCCTCGGTCAAGGACGCCTATAAGGATCCTGTCCTTGGTTACCTCAGCAAAGCTTAGTTTGCCCGCTCCAGAGGTATTCTGATGCCGCTTGGGAGGGGGAATAAACTCCAGATCCGATCTCTGGCGCTTGAAAGGGTTAACTTTTAACCTCTTTGGCATGTACGAATTTTGGAAATCCGGTATCACAGCTTTCGCTAGCTCTACAGATTTACTGGAATTCGGCGACAGTGATTCCTGCGGTACCCCTTCATACCTCTTCAGGATCTTTGCAGCCAATCTTTTCTCGTGGTATGTGAAGCGGCGGGGAGATGTCTCCCTGGAGTGCGGACCCGTAGTTGCCATCGCGGTCGCTCTCCTTGCCGACATCTCAGTTGCAGCTTCCTTCTCCTTCGAAACTCCGAGGCCAGGTCGTGAGACCGCTGCCACAGACGTAAAGATACTGGTTTTCATATCAGCGGTTGATGGGAGTTTAGCATCCGCCGTTGTCCGCTTAGCTGCGTTGGCAACCGCACTGGTGCTAGCTCCCATCAAGTCAATCTTATTCGATAGAGGGTTGGTTGACCGACTCGTAGTTGCCATCGCTGTCGATCCCCCCCTTGATTGTGGAACGGAGGTTGTCCTCCGGCGTTGTTGTTGCTTCCTCGCCTGCTCCTCCATAGCTCTCCTTTGCTGAGGAGTGAAATTTGGCGTTGTTTGTTTTTTAGATTTTTCGTTTTTATTCAGGTTATTCGAGTTCATCTTGTTCGTACGACCCATCGCCGGACAAGGCCAGCTTAGGGTCAAGGGAAGAGTAGGGGAAAATGTGTCGTCCGCCGCGGCAGAGCCCCGTACCGCGGTAAGGCCATGCTTACTCTCTGAGGCGACCCGGTGTCAGAGAGGCTCCGTTCAAATACAGCCACGATTTGCCTCCCGGCTGCAAACGTCCAATGGGCACGGTTTCGCATAACACCCTGGATTGGGAGGGGGAAGATCTTTGTCGTCGCGCCAGAGAGGCTAGGCTGCTCTCGTGATGAAGTGCCGTACGGAGCTATGATCACAAGGGCAGCGTAGCCCTGTGGCTATCGACTTAAGCCCTCGTACCGCGGCAAGGTATCCACTAGGGATGTCAATTTTTCGGGTTTTGGCCGTCCCGGGATTTTCGGGATATGCTTTTACAAATCCCGGGATCCCGGGATTAGTCCCGGGATTAGGGATTCGTTATTTCTAACAGGTTTGCTTCAAAAAGACTGGAGAAAATGTTTGTGAAACTGTCAATTTTTAAATAAATAACAAATAAAATTAATTAAATTTATTTATCCCTTATATTTTTTATTTACTTTTAATGTATTTCATTTGAATAAAAAAAAATAACACACTTCAATAGAAAGTTATAAAATATAAATAACTTATTATGTTTAAGTATAAATGCACTTAAACATTTTGATATACGTACATACAAACATTATCACATACAAATATGATAAGGTGCATCAGCCTATCTACACACATAAATATGTAAAACTATAACTATAAATAATCAGTATGCTATTTTAATAAACTAGTTCGTCTTACAAACGCACTCAAATAAGTTGATTTTAATTCAACAAGCTGAACCACTTCCCCCCACCAGTGGGAAGAGGTTGTCAGTTAATAATATTAACATATTAAGTATTCTTTTTTTTTGTAGTTGAACTCCTACATTAATATAAATGTATTAAACAGTTTAATAATGGTAAGTATTAATTAAAAAGTAAAAAAAAATTTGGTACATTCAGCGCGCCTCTTCCCAGCCAGCAAGATACCTTACATTTTACGAACATTGCGTTTTACGAGCTATTCTCGAATCAGCAACAACTAAAAACACAAGCTTTTTTTATTTTGTCAAAAAAAATAAAAATTTAAATTTCAAATTCAATATTTTGAAAATACGAAGTACGTTTATGATCAAAAAACGGACGTATAGAGATTCATAACAGCCTAACCTAATATAAACGCACGGACTGAGTTTTCTGTCAAAAATGTCTCATGCACATACAACTTGTATGGGAGTAGCCGAATTTGAACGCACTGCCTAAAAAAACCTAACTCAATTTTCAATTTTTGTTTTGCGTGACATTTCGATTTGACGTAAACTCTCAGAGCGCACGTCGTTGACATGTAATTCTTCAATTTGATTGCACAGCTGTGACAACCAGCTACTCACGCACGCACATTTGTTTCGGTTAGCAGCAAAAACGTCGTGCATGTTCGTGCGACAAATTCAGTCCGTGCGTTTATATTAGGTTAGGCTGTAAGCGAGTGCTTCTTCGATACATTTACGAAGCCTCGAGGGCAAAAAACATTTTAAAGCGAAACAGTATTCGTATGCGAATCGAAAAAGTATTCGTAAGCGATATTTTATTAGAGTTTTCTTCGAAAAAACATCCATTTACGAACTCGTTTACGATAATTTTGCTGGCTGGGTTCTTCCTCTAATTTTTAAACATTGCTTTTAAAAAATGATCTTAAAACTATTAAAGCGTTTAATGTTTTGTCTGCGAGTCTTGACCTGAACTTATTGCAAATGTAGCCCGCCGTTGAAAAGCATCTTTCCGCCTCAACACTTGTGGGCTGAATTGCAGACAAATATTTATAAGCTTTTTTCAAAAACATGCCTTTCTCTCCCCCATTAGAGAACAAGTCTATTTCTTTAGATAATTGTAAAGCCATACCATATTTTTTTTATTGGGACAAGTTTGTGTACTTTTCATTAAAAGGTTATTTAATTTTGCTTTTAAATCTGTGGGCTCGCTTATAATTATTTCTTCCGTTTCATTATTTTCGACATCGGTGGAAGCTTGACTTAGTAAAAGTATTTGCTTTAACTCCTCTTTTACAGTGCCCATAGATAAGCTTTCACCGAATCTGTTTGACACAGATGTCCATTCGTCAAAAACTACGCAAAATTTTTCACCTTCTTTTACGAGCTTTTCTATTTCATGTAAAAATCCTACTCTAATATTTTCGTAATAGTTGAGTACAATACTTTGTATAGTGTTTCTGGATTTTGGTAAATCGAAGCCATTACCTCGCATTACATCGCGTAGATCTTGTGATTTGGTGAAAGCTGAAAAAGCAAAACCATCAACAGCCGTCATCCTAGCTAAAACAGCTTCCATACTCCTCTCCGTTTTATTACTAAAAAATTTATGCAACTTTTGCTGTTTACAAGGTACAGGATTGGCTTCTGGAGCTTTTGTTTTACGGCACACAACAATATTATGTTTTTTCAAATGCGTGTGCAGCCCTTTTGTTGAGCCACCTTTCGTTAATAATATTTGACTGCATTTTTTGCACTGAGCTGACTCGTCGTTGTCGCGCGCAACTAAAAAATAGAACCACACGGAAGACTCCTCTTCCGCCTTTGTTTTATGTGCAACAAAACCTGTACGAAATAAATTTCAATTTCATTACAGTGATTCTTTATTTAATGAAAATGTAATACTTCGTATAAAAATGGATGAGTGCGAGGTATTCCACTTCACCGAAGTTATATATATATCTATATTTACCTGAAGTGGACGGCTTTTCAGTCATATTTAATTATTCTTATTATTCATCAATCAATTATGCGCGCAAAAATAACAATGAAACCAGCTGATAGAGCGAGATCCCAGAGCCTAAAAGCGTCACTTATTTTATAATGGATGAAACCAATACCGATCGATAGTCCTCCCCGAATCTAGAAAGAATGTGAAAATTTTAAAGCTGTACCTATGACAAGGGCCTAGGAATCGGGGGTCAAAGTCGCCAAAAAATGACCCTAACTTCACTTATTTTATAATGGATGATTTTCACATATTTGACGTAGATTATCACCCCGCGTCAGTATCAAGTGTTGTTAGACCCGTACCAGTGACAAGGCTCCAGCCAGACACCCCCGGTTCGCGGATTTTCCTATAGAAATTTTTTCTGTTTTACCAATTTCACGCATTTGGGCCACTTTGGTTGCTTTTAACTACCCAATATTTTCCCATTTTTTGTAGAACACTACCCTAAAGTAGTATCAGGAATTTTTAGACTTCGTCCCATGGCAAAAACTTCAGCCAGACACCTCAAAACTCGGGAAATTTCACTAATTTTTACTGCGCTTTCACATGTTTAGGCGGATTTGACCAACTTTGGCCTCTTTTAAATAACAGATCTTTACACATGTGTCGTAAAATGCTACCCTTAAGTAGAATGAAGCATTTCCAGACATGATCCCATGGAAAAAACTTCAGCCAGACACCTGAAATTTCGAGAACTTTTATTTTCCTATTAATTTGCTTTCTCTTCTTTGTCCCACTTTTACTAATTTTAAATGATAGATCTTTTCTCATATGTCGTAGGACACTACCCTTAAGTAGTTTCAGTAATTTTTAGATCTCGTCCCATGGCAAAAACTTCAGCCAGACACTTCAAAACTCGGGAAATTTCACTAATTTTTACTGCGCTTTCACATGTTTAAGTGGATTTGACAAACTATGACTACTTTTAAATAGCAGATCTTCACACATGTGTCGTAAAATGCTACCCTTAAGTAGAATCAAGCATTTCCAGACATCATCCCATGGCAAAAACTTCAGCCAGACACCTCAAAGTTCGGGAACTTTTATTTTCCTATTAATTTGCTTTCTCTTGTTTGTCCCACTTTTACAACTTCTAAACGACGGATCTTTTCAGATGTTTCGTAGGACACTACCCCTAAGTAGTTTCAGTCATTTCTATACTTCGCCCCATGGCAAAAACTTCAGCCAGACACCTCAAAGCTCGGGATTTTCATTAATTTTTACAGAGATTTCACTTGTTTCAGCAGGTTTCTCCAACTTTGTCCACGTTTAAACGGCGGATCTTTACACATGTGTCGTATAACACTACCCTTAAATAGTATCAGGCATTTCCGGACTTCATTCCATGAAAAAAAGTTAAGCCAAACAACCCAAAGCACGGGAACTTTTCATCATTTTTACTGTGCTTTCACATGGTGAAATGGGTTTACCCAACTTTGGCTGCTTTTAAATGGCGGATCGCTACAAATGTATCGTATAACACTACTATTAACTAATATTAGGCATTTTTAGACTTCGCCCCATGACAAAAACTTCAGCCAGACACCTCAAAGCTGAGGAAATTTCATAATTCTTGCTGCGAATTCACATGTTTAACTGCGTTGGTCTAACTTTGGCTGCTTTTAAAGGGCAGATAATTTCACATGTGTCATGGAAGACCACCCTTAAGTGGTATCAGGTACTTTTTGACTTCGCCCCATGTCAAAAACTTCAGCCAGACACCTCAAAGCTGAGGAAATTTCATAATTCTTGCTGCGAATTCACATGTTTAACTGCGTTGGTCCAACTTCGGCTGCTTTTAAAGAGCAGATCTTTTCACATGTGTCATAGAAGACCCCCTTAAAGAAGGATCGGCTAATATTATACTTGGCCTCATGTCAAAAACTACAGTCAGACACCTCAAAACTGAGGAATTTTCATAATTATTACTGCGATTTCACAGGTTTAAGCGAGTTGGTCCAACTTTTGCTGTTCGTAAAGGGCATATCTTCACACATGTGTCATACGAGACCACCTTAAAGAAGTATCGGGTATTTTTTATACTTTGCCCCATGTCAAAAATTTCAGCCAGACACCTCAAAACTGAAGAATTTTCATAATTCTTACTGCGATTTCAAAGTTTTAAGCGAGTTCGTCCAACTTCGGCTGCTTTTAAATAGCAGATCTTTTCACATGTGTCATAGAAGACCCCCTTAAAGAAGGATCGGCTATTTTTATACTTCGCCCCATGTCAAAAACTACAGTCAGACACCTCAAAACTGAGGAATTTTCATAATTCTTACTGCGATTTCACAGGTTTAAGCGAGTTGGTCCAACTTTTGCTGTTCGTAAAGGGCATATCTTCACACATGTGTCATAGAAGACCACCTAAAAGAAGTATCGGGTATTTTTATACTTCGCCCATGTCAAAAACTACAGCCAGACACCTCAAAACTGAGAAATTTTTATAATTCTTACTGCGTTTTCACATGTTTGAGATGGTTCGTCTACCTCTGGCTGCTTTTAAAGGGCAGATATTTTCAATGTGACATAGAGGACCACCCTTACGTGGTACCAGGTACTTTTAGACTTCGCCTTATGACAAATACTTTAACCAGGCACCTTAAATCTGGGTAGTTTTTATAATTCTTACTGTGCTTTCGATTGTTTAAGCAGGTTTGTCCAACTTTGACTATTTTTAAAAGGCGAATATTTACACATGTGTCGTAGAACGCAACTCTTAAGTGGTATCAGGCATTTTTGGAGATCTTCCCATGACCAAAACTACATCCAAACACCTCAAAGCTCGAGTTTTTTTTCGCAATTGATCTCTCCATAGGACATGATCAAGCAAATTAGAACAGTTCAGCCCATACAAAGTGTTCAGATATGGAATTTGTTGCATTTCAGACAGTGTCACTCTTATGTCGCTACCCTGCAGCGAAAGCAACTAGTTGAAAACTACTTTACAACTAGTTTGTGCACCGGGCTTATATGGAACAAAGACAGAACACTGACTAGTTGGGCCCGGTGTTCTGTCTTTTTTCCATATACGCAACTGGTATTTTTTACGTGTTGATGTCCTACAAGATGTCAATTGTCAGATTTCGACCATTATTATTTACTAGCCAGGAAATACCAGTTTCATGCTAGTTGTAAGATACCAGTTCCATCCTAGTTCATCCTGGACTAGTATAATTTCCAAAAAATGAACTAGTCCAAAAAGGACCAGTATGGACTATACTAGTCAAAAAGGCTTTTAACCTGGACTAGTATGATTTCAATCAGAATTTTCCTGGCTTACCCTTTATTTTATCATTTGACTTTATTTTCATGTTTATTCTTAAGAAAGCAGCGGCTATTTGTATTCACCCTATCACGAAAAAGCATCTATGAATTATAAGAGAAAATGAAACGAATGAATTTTGTTTTTTTCAACTGGTATAATTTCATCCAGAAAAATCTAGTTGTATACTAGTATGGAATGGATATTTCCTGACTAGTATGGGTTCAGCCGGAAAATTCTATTTGTATACTGGTATGAAATGGATATTTCCTGACTAGTATGAGTTCTGCCAGAAAATTATAGTTGTATACTAGTATTTTTCTGATTAGTTTGAGGTTTCGCTGCAGGGAACTCGCTTAAACCTGTGAAATCGCAGTAAGAATTATGAAAATTCCTCAGTTTTGAGGTGTCTGGCTGTAGTTTTTGACATGGGGCGAAGTATAAAAATACCCGATGCTTCTTTAAGGTGGTCTTCTATGACACATGTGTGTAGATATGCCCTTTACGAACAGCAAAAGTTGGACCAACTCGCTTAAACCTGTGAAATCGCAGTAAGAATTATGAAAATTCCTCAGTTTTGAGGTGTCTGACTGTAGTTTTTGACATGGGGCGAAGTATAAAAATAGCCGATCCTTCTTTAAGGGGGTCTTCTATGACACATGTGAAAAGATCTGCTATTTAAAAAAAGCCGAAGTTGGACGAACTCGCTTAAAACTTTGAAATCGTAGTAAGAATTATGAAAATTCTTCAGTTTTGAGGTGTCTGGCTGAAATTTTTGAGATGGGGCAAAGTATAAAAAATACCCGATACTTCTTTAAGGTGGTTTCCTATGACACATGTGTGAAGATATGCCCTTTACGAACAGCAAAAGTTGGACCAACTCGCTTAAACCTGTGAAATCGCAGTAATAATTATGAAAATTCCTCAGTTTTGAGGTGTCTGACTGTAGTTTTTGACATGAGGCCAAGTATAATATTAGCCGATCCTTCTTTAAGGGGGTCTTCTATGACACATGTGAAAAGATCTGCTCTTTAAAAGCAGCCGAAGTTGGACCAACGCAGTTAAACATGTGAATTCGCAGCAAGAATTATGAAATTTCCTCAGCTTTGAGGTGTCTGGCTGAAGTTTTTGTCATGGGGCGAAGTCTAAAAATGCCTAATATTAGTTAATAGTAGTGTTATACGATACATTTGTAACGATCCGCCATTTAAAAGCAGCCAAAGTTGAGTAAACCCATTTGACCATGTGAAAGCACATTAAAAATGATGAAAAGTCCCCGTGCTTTGGGTTGTTTGGCTTAAATTTTTTTCATGGAATGAAGTCCGGAAATGCCTGATGCTGTTTAAGGGTAGTGTTATACGACACGTGTGTAAAGATCCGCCGTTTAAACGTGGACAAAGTTGGAGAAACCTGCTGAAACAAGTGAAATCTCTGTAAAAATTAGTGAAAATCCCGAGCTTTGAGGTGTCTGGCTGAAGTTTTTGCCATGGGGCGAAGTATAGAAATGACTGAAACTACCTAAGGGTAGTGTCCTACGAAACATCTGAAAAGATCCGTCGTTTAGAAGTTGTAAAAGTGGGACAAACAAGAGAAAGCAAATTAATAGGAAAATAAAAGTTCCCGAACTTTTAGGTGTCTGGCTGAAGTTTTTGCCATGGGATGATGTCTGGAAATGCTTGATTCTACTTAAGGATAGCATTTTACGACACATATGTGAAGATCTGCTATTTAAAAGTAGTCAAAGTTTGTCAAATCTACTTAAAAATGTGAAAGCGCAGTAAAAATTAGTGAAATTTCCCGAGTTTTGAGGTGTCTGGCTGAAGTTTTTGCCATGGGACGAGGTCTAAAAATTACTGAAACTACTTAAGGGTAGTGTCCTACGACACATGTGAAAAGATCTATCATTTAAAATTAGTAAAAGTGGGACAAACAAGAGAAAGCAAATTAATAGGAAAATAAAAGTTCTCGAACTTTCAGGTGTCTGGCTGAAGTTTTTTCCATGGGATGATGTCTAGAAATGCTTCATTCTACTTAAGGGTAGCATTTTACGACACATGTGTAAAGATCTGTTATTTAAAAGAGGCCAAAGTTGGTCAAATCCGCTTAAACATGTGAAAGCGCAGTAAAAATTAGTGAAATTTCCCGAGTTTTGAGGTGTCTGGCTGAAGTTTTTTCCATGGGACGACGTCTAAAAATTCCTGATACTACTTGAGGGTAGTGTTCTACAAAAAATGGGAAAATATTGGATAGTTAAAAGCAGCCAAAGTGGCCCAAATGCGTGAAATTAGTAAAACAGAATAAATTTCCATAGGAAAATCCGCGAACTGGGGGTGTCTGGCTGGAGCCTTGTCACTGGTACGGGTCTAACAACACTTGATACTGACGCGGGGTGGTAATCTACGTCAAATATGTGAAAATCATCCATTATAAAATAAGTGAAGTTAGGGTCATTTTTTGGCGACTTTGACCCCCGATTCCTAGGCCCTTGTCATAGGTACAGCTTTAAAATTTTCACATTCTTTCTAGATTCGGGGAGGACTATCGATCGGTATTGGTTTCATCCATTATAAAATAAGTGACGCTTTTAGGCTCTGGGATCTTGGTCTATGATTTCTACGTCAACAGTGTTGTAAACGCTAACCCAAATTTCAGTGTGGTTTCTTTGCTATACAAGAGGGATTTTTCTCACATCCCGAAAATCCCGGGATTGCTGGAACACAATCCCGGGATTTTCGGGAGCTTAAAAAGGGTCGGGATCCCGGGATTTCGGGATCCCGGGATCCCGGGATGACATCCCTAGTATCCACCCTTCACGAGGGTAATAGCATTTTAACAATGTATAAAAAAGTTTAAAAAATTACCTTGCAGTTTCTATAGATGCACTAAGAAAAAACAGCTGACTACAGTCTGAACTCAAGTAATCGAAAGGGATGACAGTTTAAACGAATTTTGTATAATTAAGGTGGCGATATTGAATAATTTCGCGTAATATGGCGTTCACGTTGGGCCATAAACTCGAGTTAAAGGGGCATTTTTTAAGTTTATTCACATTGTTGTTGTCAATAAGCTCGAGTTTATTATTGTCAACGTGAATGCCTTATAAGTTATCGTTCGAAATTTTAGGCCTGGTCAATAACACAAACATATTACTGGAAGTTGCGATTTTCTGTCGCTTATAAAAAATCAAAAACTCGTAAAATTCAGTCAATTTTTTTACTACGCTTTTATTAGGTTCACTTGTATGTTTGCTTGTTTGTTTGTTTGCTTGCTTGTATGTATGTGACTCTCGTTCGGTCTAAGCCCCCCCCCCAGTGGCCCAAAAACCCTAAAATGTCCCTAAAATATGGGTATCAAACGAAAGTGGAAGGCCCCAGGTTTCATTTGGACATCTATATATATTTTGATAAATTTATCGATAACTGAGTTATCGGTCAAAATATGATTGCCCAAAAACCAAAAAAATTCCCTGCAATATGGGATGAAACGAAAGGTGAAGGCCCCAGGTTTCATTTGGACATCGACATACTTCGATAAATTTATCGATAACGTGAGTTATCGGTCAAAATATGGTTGCCCGAAAACCTTAAAATTTCCCTACAATATGGGTATCAAACGAAAGGTGAAGGCCCCAGGTTTCAGTTGGACATCGACATATTTCGATAAATTTATCGATAACTGAGTTATCGGTCAAAATATGATTGCCCAAAAACCTAAAAAATTCATTCACATCGACATATTTCGATAAATTTATCGATAACTGAGTTATCGGTCAAAATATGATTGCCCAAAAACCTAAAAAATTCCCTACAATATGGGTATCAAACGAAAGCTGAAGGCCCCAGGTTTCACTTGGACATCGACATATTTCGATAAATTTATCGATAACTGAGTTATCGGTCAAAATATGATTGCCCAAAAACCTAAAAAATTCCCTGCAATATGGGTATGAAACGAAAGGTGAAGGCCCCAGGTTGCATTTGGACATCGATATATTTCGATTAATTTATCGATAACTGAGTTATCGGTAAAAATGTGGTTGCCCGAAAACCTTAAAATTTCCCTACAATATGGGTATCAAACGAAAGGTGAAGGCCCCAGGTCTCATTTGGACTTCGATATATTTCGATATCGAAATGTGGTTGCCCGTAAACCTTAAAATTTTCCTACAATATGGGTATCAAACGAAAGGTGAAGGCCCCAGGTCTCATTTGGACTTCGATATATTTCGATAAATTTATCGATAACTGAGTTATCGGTCAAAATATGATTGCCCAAAAACCTAAAAAATTCCCTACAATATGGGTATAAAACGAAAGCTGAAGGCCCCAGGTTTCACTTGGACATCGACATATTTCGATAAATTTATCGATAACTGAGTTATCGGTCAAAATATGATTGCCCAAATTGTCATAAGTATAATGGTAAGGTATCAATAGTTTTTCGTCTTATTGCCCAATCAGTATACTTAAACTAACTTAACTTAAGTCAAAAGTTTCCAATATAGGCAATTTCCTGTCGTCGCGGACGTTACGTTATTTTCCATACAAAATTGAAATTTACGCTGGGAAACACCCATACTTTCTTTCGTAAGTTTACGTTTTAAATAACATTATATACAGATTTCTCCTTATACGTAAAGACTGATTGGACCCTAACGGGGCCCTTAATTGGGTGTTTAGCTAATAACTTTCAAGGAGCTATTTTTGTATATTGGAATGTTCGCTACTATCTCCACAATGGCATAACCGATCTTGAAACAGACAACGGACAACATTCTGCTATAATAAGCCCCTGCGGGTTAGGGGTTTAGAATATGCCCAAGGTAGGCATATGCGTCGTAAGAGGCGACTAATATGCCCATAGGTAAAGCTAGGTTCACAGCGAACTAAGCTCTGTGACCCGGGCACTTTTTATAGTTCTTTTTTTTACTTTTAAAATTTATAAAAAATTTAATTTTAATTTATGTCGCGTTAGTGATTTGTTTTTGAAACGCTCATGATTTTTTGTATTATTTTTGTAAACAAAAATATATGCCTGCCTCGCTCAAAATTAATATATGTATCTGTACTGTGATGTTTTCGTACGGTACTAGCTTTTACTGCCAATATAGGAGTATTAAATATATGTGGATAACTGAGTTATCGGTCAAAATGTGGTTGCCCGAAAACCTTAACATTTCCCTACAATATGGGTATCAAAAGAAAGGAGAAGGCCCCAGGTTTCATTTGGACTTCGATATATTTCGTTAAATTTATCGATAACTGAGGTATCGATCAAAATATGATTTCCCAAAAACCTAAAAAATTCCCTACAATATGGGTATCAAACGAAATGTGAAGGCCCCAGGTCTCATTTGGACTTCGATATATTTCGATAACTGAGTTATCGTTCAAAATATGATTGCCCAAAAACCAAAAAAATTCCCTACAATATGGGTATCAAACAGGGACCGTAACTGGTATAAGTTTAATTATAGAACTCGACATTTGATCATTATTTTCTGATTTTTTTCAATAAAAATCAACAATAATCGTTACACTCAAGTTTTATTTTTTTGCAGAGACTTGTAACAAAACTCGTACCGAAACGAAACTCGCGTTTCTGGCGTTTCTGTTCCAAGAAACTTTAAAGGATAGAAACTAAATTCGAAACAAAATGATTGTAACGGTTTCAGCAGAAACAAAATCTGTAACGAAACTAAATTATTTTTGTTCCTTGTAACAGAAACCGAAACAGAAACAAAACTCCTTTGTAACAAAAGTCGTAACAAAACTCCGAAACGGTTCCAGCAGAAACAAAACCTGTAACGAAACTAAATTAATTTTCTTCCTTGTAACAGAAACAAAATTATTAGTTTTGTTCCTTGTAACAAAACCCGTAACGAAACTAAATTAATTTTGTTCCTTGTAACAGAAACCGAAACAGAAACAAAATTAATTTTGTTTCTCAGTAGCAGAATTCTAAACATTCTTATAATACTATTTGCACTACACTAGGATGGACCTATAATATTTATATATATAATATATATCGTCGCTCGGCCCGAAATACCGCGTATTTGCAAAAAACAAAAAGGCGTATATAACAAAATGTCCAAAAACGAGATTTCGTTACCCTGACTGGGACTCATCGGTCTTAATGTATTGACGTTAAAATTCCTCCGTTTTTAGCTACAAAAACACAAATAAATAACTAAAAAACCTTTAATGGAACCTATTTTCTTTAAAATAGAGCTGTTCAATACCGCGTATTTTAAAAAAGCTATGTTTTGCAGTTTGAGTGCCCGTTCTTTTGTAAATTGTTATATCCTCCTACACAATTTGGCTTCCATCAAATACGCGGTATTGCTTTTTGCAAATATGCGGTATTGCGCGCCGAGCGACGATATATATATCTGCCCAATATCCCATTATCCATACAAAACTATGTTACACCCGCAAAAGCATCCTCCTTCGACATCTTATAAAAATGATGATGATGATGCACTACAAAGTAGTTTGAATGAATTATTATTAGAAAATGAAATATTTGTTGATAACTATTAATGTTAATTTTTTCACAATCCGTTGCCCTATGCATATGTATGAAGCGTTTTTATATATTGTTTAAAAATAAAAAATAAAAAGACAACCCTATAGTCGCGCAGTTATATTTTCTTCATATCTTCAGCATTTATTGTCGGATCTTAAAGTGTGCTACTCCATTTGTTTGTGCCAAGGACCCGGATTTTCCTACCGAAGTTCCATTATGGTACTTACCCGCCAGTATGTAGCTGTCCAGTGACACCAAGAAGTTAAATGTACCACACGAGGTTTCAGAGGTCGACTGAAGTTACTTTAGTTGGTTGCAACAGACATATACATGTATATTATATACCAGAAAATAATAAATCCATTCTAATGTACTGTAAATATAGTTTTGCTACTGAGAAACAAAATTAATTAATTAATTATTAATTAATTAAATTAATTTTGTTTCTGTTTCGGTTTCTGTTACAAGGAACAAAATTAATTTAGTTTCGTTACGGGTTTTGTTACAAGGAACAAAACTAATAATTTTGTTTCTGTTACAAGGAACAAAATTAATTTAGTTTCGTTACAGGCTTTGTTTCTGCTGGAACCGTTTCGGAGTTTTGTTACGACTTTTGTTACAAAGGAGTTTTGTTTCTTTTTCGGTTTCTGTTACAAGGAACAAAATTAATTTAGTTTCGTTACAGGTTTTGTTTCTGGGGTTTTGTTTCTGTTTCAGTTTCGTTACAAGCTGTGTAACAGAAACTGAAACCGAAACGCGTTACAAGTCCCTGTTTTTTTGATTCAGCGTAATGATCACTTTTTGAGTTTTATTTTTTGATCAAACGTAAAACTTATTTCTTGAGTTTTATTTTTTTGAGAGAAAATAAAACTTACCCTTGAGTTTTATATTTTTGCTCGACAGTAAACGTTATTCTTTGAGCGATATTTTATCGTTCAAGGATAAAAATTAAGTTCTGAGTTTTAAGTTTTTTCGCGGTTCAAAAAACTCAAAAGGCCGCTGCGCCTTTTTGGCAAGTATTTGGTCATAATTATTGGTTGGTATAATGTCGTCAACATATGTACTCAATTATTTAAACATAGTTTAAGCCACATACGTATATATATGTACATTAGAGCGTATCACCAAAAAAACGTCGGATGTACCTCCCCTCATATGAAGTGTTTTTGAAAATCATTTAAAAAAAATTATATTTTTTTTTCTAGCAACCCTAGATGTCGCCCAATTGCATCTTTCTTCATATCTTCGGCATTTATTGTCGGATTTTAAAGTATGATACCCCAACGTACCTCCCCTCATATGAAGTGTTTTTGAAAAACATTTAAAATAAAAGTTGTATTTTTTTTCTGGCAACCCTAGAAGTCGCCCAATTGCATTTTTCTTCATATCTTCGGCATTTTTTTGTCGGATTTTAAAGTGTGGTACCACAACGAAACGCATGAGCTCAATGAACTTTCTGGAGAGAAAACCCCCTCTTTGAGACGAAAAAATTGATGCGTCAAACTTTAAAATCCGACAACAAATGCCAAAGATTTGAAGAAAAATGTAAAATGTAATTGGTTGCCACAAAAATAAAAAAAAATAAAAAATGTTTAAATGTACGGCCGACTTTTTTTTTTGCCTGTAAGCCCTAGACGCTCTAATATACATAAATTGGCATGTACGTTGTAAACGGACATGAAATTAGTACACTATATGTACCAGTCTTGCCGTTGGGGACCCTAAAGTGTCAATTTGACCCTTTTTTAGAGCCAGGACCCCGCACCCTACTTCTTCAAAAAAGTACCATTTTTGACTCTTTTTTTTAAATTCGTGACCCTTTTTGACCCCTTTTCACTTTCAAACTTCATTTTTGGCACGCTTATAAGAAATTTGACTTAGAAATACTACAGGGCATCGTAGCTGATTTGTCATAAGCAATTGCTCTAACCGCTTCGGTGCAGACACAGTACTTCTGTGTCCGAAAAGTCGTCTGATGTGGACCCTGGAAAGTCCGAAACGCGTCATGGTATCCATCGCTGTGTAAATCTTTGTCAATTTTCTCTAAGTATCAAAATTCATTTTTGTCGTTTTATTGTTGAAACCCAAAAAAATCTCCTTGTTCCGTTTTTTACTCTTATGTATATCGGGAACTCTTGCCGATTTCCAAATGTCTTTCCTAACTGAAGTCTTACTTCTGGCAACGCTGTATAATGTGACAACTCCGTCATGTGTATGTATGTATACATTGGGGTGATTCAAATAAAAATGTTTTAGTTTTTTGGGTCTTACCCCCTACAAAGTTAGTAAATGATGAGAAAATAAGCCTCGCAAAAAGTTAGCTCTGTAACTTACCCCTTACCTACTTAAAATAGCCTTTACCCGCTTAGGCAATTTTGGCCGTCCCTTAGCGGTCGCTTTTTCGCCCTTTCCCATAATTTTTTTGCGGGAAAAAATGGAATTCTTTTTAAAGTGAGTTTTCTTATTATTTGAAACCTTTTGCAAAAACATCTCCTTAAAGTGGAGGTTTTTAAGTTTAAAATCTTTCACATTATGCGATCATCATTATTATTAAACTAATTACAACCATTTAAAAATGTTTATATTTTGTATGTATTACTTGCAATAGTACAAAACTCAGTCAATCAACATCAAAAAAAAAAAAATGGAAAAGGGACCCTTTTTGTAATTTCTCAGCGGCAACACTGATATATACGTTGGTTCACAGTCCAAATCGTCCACTAGTTACCCTTTTCACTGAGCGAGATCTGACGATATCACCGACTAAATCTACGGTGACACTCTTTACGACATGGACGCACCAAGTGAGAAACTAATTAGACATTTCAGTTGATGGCAATAAGCTACCAACTGTCAGCCACCCAAAGTTACTGGGAGTGACATTGGATAATACTTTCTCGTTTGCTGGTCATGTGTCTGCAATGGTCTCAAAGGTACGAGGTCGCAACAAGATCCTCAAGTCACTTGCCGGCAGTACTTGGGGAAAAGATAAAGAAACGTTGCTGACTACATACATATAAGGCCATTAGCCAACCAGTATTTGACTATGCTGAACCCATATGGTCGCCTAACGTGCGTAACATCAACTGGACGAAGTTACAAGTCTGCGAAAATACACCTATCAGGACTGCTACGGGATGTCTACTCATGCCTCCTGAGTCTCACCTCCATCAAGAGGCAAAACTGCTCAATGTAAGAGAGCACGCGGAAATGCTCAGCAGGCAATTCCTTCTGAACTGCCACAAGCCGGGACATCCAAACTGACATCTTTTGGACACAGATCCGCCCCCCGAGAGACATAAGGAGTCATCTCCGTAAGCATTATGACGAGCTCCGGCATCATATTACTTTGCCGTTTGATCTGCGAAATCATAAGCGGGCTCTAACCGACATCCACACCAAGTCCGTTGACACTTTTGTCAGATCTCGAACTGTGAACCCCGTTCTAAACAGTCTCCCACCCGATATTGCTGAAGAAGAACGCACCTTACCAAGGGAGACAAGAGTGACCATGGCACAGCTTCGTTCTGGATACAGTGTCAGGTTAAACTCCTACTTATCCAGACTTAATGATACAATCTCTAACACATGCCCTGCATGTGGTAGGACCCCTGATACCCTACATCTCTTCAATTGTCCAATTGAACCTACTCTTCTAACCCCTCTGTCCCTCTGGTCCAACCCTGTTGAAACTGCGCGTTTCCTTGGACTCCCGTTAGAAGAGCTTGATGAAGATCTTCGGAATAATCATACCCTCTAGGCAGGGAAATGCATTGTTAATAACAACAACAACAACAGCTACAAAACTACATACTCGAAAAAAATCTGAAAAATTTAGTATAAAATTTTAATTTTTGATGAAAATTGTCCGAATTTTCCTGAATTATTCACAAAGTCGTAAGCCTTAACAAACAGTACTTGTATTGTATTTTTACACATGCTTGAATAACAAAATAGCGAAATTTGTGAAACAGGTAATTCTTACTGAAATTTGCATTTTTCATGGTGGACAATATTTATTTCATGTCATGTCACATCTAAATGTGCCTAAAAGTATGTTTAAATAATACTTATTGAGTACATATGTTGACGAGATTATACCAACCAATAATAATGACCAAATACTTGCCAAAAAGGCGCAGCGGTCTTTTGAGGTTTTTGATCTGTAAAAAAACTTAAAACTCGGAACTTAATTTTTATCCTTGAACGATAAAATATCGCTCAAAGAATAACGTTTACTGTCGAGCAAAAATATAAAACTCAAGAGTAAGTTTTATTTTCTCTCAAAAAAAAATAAAACTCAAGAAATAAGTTTTACGTTTAATCAAAAAAATAAAACTCAAAAAGTAATCATTACGCTTAATCAAAAAAATAAAACTCAAAAGTAATGATTAAGTTGTAATTTATATAGGATTCACTCAAACTTTACTCGTAAATATACCTTAAATTGCTCTTTTAATTCCTGGGCGAGTTGGCCCATTAATTTTTTTATCGATTAAGGACCTTCCGTCCATAACTTGTATGTTTGCTTGTTTGTATGTAACTCTACTTCAGTCTACCCGATAGTGGCATATGACTGTCACAAAAACCTTGAAATGTGCCTTCAATATGGGTGTCAAACGATAGGAGGTTGCATTTGGACTTCGATATATTTATCGATAACTAAGTTATCGGTCATAATGCCTAAAATCTGGGTATCAAACAAAAGGGAAGTTCTACAGGTTTCTATTGGAGTTTGGAATATTTCGATATATTTATCGATAACTGAGTTATCGGTCAATATGAGATTGTACAATAATATTGAAAATTGCCTACAATATGGGTATCAAACGCAAGTGGAGGCCCAGAGGTTTCGTTTTGACTGCGGTATACTTCGATATATTTATCGATTACTTCATAACACATTTAACTAAAAAGTTAAAAATAAATATAGTTTAAAAAGCGAAAACACGCGCTTTTAAAGAATATTGCACTAAAAAGGTAAAAATAATTTAAATAAAAAACGAAGATTATGGAACAAAGCGGACCACGCTTTTTCCACAATACTACTGTGTAGAGTTTTTAAAATTATTTTCAACTTTTTAGTTCAATACTATCTAAAAGCATGAGTTTTAGTTTTTTTAAACTATATTTATTGTTATTAAACACATCTATTATTCGGCCTCGATTATTCGGCCGTAGCCGAATAAAAAATACTAGCCGAATAGGCCGAATACCGAAATTTGGTCGACACTAATACATACTTTATTTATGTTTAAACAAAAGTGATGTATCAGAAGTGGTCGGGGTTCTTTTCTCAATCACGTAAATTTTGTCGAGACATTTCATGGGAGTAACTTATTTGACAAGTTCCTTGAAGATATTTAGATTTTTTTTAGTTGAAACTACAATTTGCAGTAAAATTTGTTGTATAAGTCCAAGGGGGTACCCCTAGGGAACTCACAATTTCCACTATTTTTGGTAGAGTCAATACCTTTCACTAGGGCAGGTTATGAGCCAAGTTTCATGAATATGTATTGCTTTTTTGAGCTGAAATAAAAATGTGTATTTAAATTGTTATTTAACATGGTTTCGTTTATTTCATCTGCATTACAAACTATTGTAATTCGCAGATAACTTATGGAATATTCGGAATAGTAGCTTATAGTCGCAATCACAAATCGTGGTTTTTTACAAGCAAAATGGGGTAAGGCAACAGCCGCCAATGCCTCACAGCCGAAGCGCTCACCACCAAAGAATAAATATGAGGGGTAACAAAAACTTGAGGGGTTTTCTGCGGAAATGAGGATAGCCGAATATGCATTCTCAGAGCCAAAGCGCTCGCCCCAATTAATACATACAGAGTGTCACTACCAAAACACAGGCCACTAGACTTGGTGGTAAATACGAATAATTAAAAAGAACCAAATACCCTCCAAGAGCTTGATGGAATATAAAAATAATACCCCCGGCCAACTCTCTCAACCACATAATATAACAACAACTATAATAATAAACTGCTCGCCGCCCACCATTTAACTTCAGCTAAGACAAAATTAATACGAATTAGTCAATCATCCTAGTTCGGCATTAAGCTTGTCGTTACCCCAATATTTTCTTAGCTCGGAAATTACTCGAATAAACTGTAAGGTAAACAGTAGCAACGATGGCTTGTTCGAAAACACAAATATCAATGCCTATAATATGTAACTACGATAAAGTATATTACTAAGGTTTTAGTTAAGCTTCATTCAGAAGCTATTAATAAAAATCCATCTGATCCGAAGGTCTTAGGTACTAGTACTCCTAATTAAATGCAGTTTTGTGATTTATCACTCAACTTTTGTATAATAAATAAATCCATCAGGAACTTGATTTAAAATAAAAAAATGATTTTGGGCCTTTCTATATTAGTTCAGAAGTAAAACAACAACAATATTGTTGGCATACTAAAATATAAGTATTTTTTAGCCAACTTTTTAAAATGATGAATGATGTTGGATTCAGTGTTCCGAATGATATAGAAATGACTTAACATCCGCCTGCCAGTTAAATAATGTTGAACAAACTACAATGGGGTTATAATAAAATTTATTTGTGTAAAATATGGGCATTTTAATACCAGTGTGCAGTACATAAGTACTTGGTACTCGTATGTGTACATTACACATTACTAACTAACAAATTTATAGCACATTAATTTAATTATCACTTCATTATCTCCTTCCACTCAAATGAGTATTTGCAGCAGTCAAGTTTATTTGTGATTGTAAGCGCCTTATCATTTTACACACAGTAAAAAATGAGAGTTTACTTATAATGCCAGGCGCGATTGAAATGAAACTTTTTTCGAATTAAATTTGAGTTTTAATACAAAATAGTATAATTTTAAAACTCTGAAAATTTTTTAATCCAAAATGGTATTAAAATAATACCAAAATAATACTAAAGCGCTCTCTCTCATTATAATGTTTTTAGTATTTTTGGTTTAAAAATAAAGCCAGAAAAGTATTAAATTAATTGGCCCGTGATGTTGTTGTTGTAGCGAGGTGTAGGGGGCAATGAAGAGCAAAAGCGAGGGAGATAGGAAAGAGAGTTGTTCGAAGAAAGATAGGAAGACTAGGTGACAAGCCTTCTTGAAATTTAATTATTTGGAACACGGTCGCAAATACCTTTCACTTGATACCCATATAGGCATATCTTGCTCAATATTTAAAAAAAATGGATAGGTGGCAACCCTTTGAACCGCCCCAAGTGCCAACCACCATGTATACACAGTAAAAAGAAAAGTCTAACTTTAATAACATTCTCGCGAGAGTCGAACTCACAATTTATTGAATGCTGAACGGAGATGTCTACTATCAAGCCATAGAGTACTTATGCTTGCCAGCGTCTAATTGCACTGTTGTTCTTAATGTAGTATCGCAATAGCGACGAACCGTGTGCTCTGAAGAACAAACCACCGGACTTAATTTAATGCTAAAAAGTAATTAATTTAATACTTTTCCGGCTTTGTTTTTAAACAAATAGTACCTAAAACATTATAATGACAGAGAGCGCTTTAGTATTATTTTGGTATTATTTTAAAACTATTTGGAATTAAAAAAATTTCAAAGTCTTAAATTAATAATATTTAGTACTAAAACTCAAATTTAATTCCAAAAAGGCTTAATTTCAATACCGACTGCTAATAAAAGTAATATTTCATTTTTTACTGTGTATAGTCTTAAAATGATAAAGCGGTTCCCGAGATATAAGGAAAAATAAATAAAATACGGTTTGGGGCAACCCTGCTAGAAATTGTCATATTTGAAATGCGACAGAAAATACCTTTCATTTGATACCCATATTGGCATATCTTGCTCATTATTAAAACCAACCCTGTAAACCGCCCCAAGTGGCAATACCCACGCACATAATCTTAGAATGAATCATACTATCTATAATTTCAAACTTTATCCAAATCGGTCGAGCGGTTCCCGAGATATAGAGAAAAATATATAAAATGCGGTTAGGTGGCAACCCTAGGTGGCAACGCTGCTTAAGAATTACATATTTGGAATAAGGTCGAAAACACCTTTCATTTGATACCAATATTGGCATATCTTGCTCAATATTTAAAAAAAAAAATTGAGATAAGTGGCAACCCTGTGAACTGCACCAAGTGGCAACACCCACGCATATGATCGTAGAATGAATCATACTATCTATAATGCCAAATTTTATCCAAATCGGTTGAGCGGTTCCCGAGATATAAGAGAAACGCCTATGCCTGAAAGTCTGCAACATACGCCTAAGAGTCGTTTCATCGTCATCCATTTTCTCAAATTTTACTCTCAATTAAAACTTCATATCGCCGCCTAAGAAGTTAACTTCACAAATGAAAATAAACAGGAACCCCTCATGAAATAAATTAAGTTGGTTGGTGGTATTAAGAATTTTTTTTAACTTTGGAGGGATCACCCCGTGCCAGCTAATATAGCATATCTGAGTCACAAACCATTGCACATTTGTGCTAATAACCGACAGAGGGCAAACTCATGTACTGTCACCCACACAACCATAGACACATACCGCTTTATTAAAATGTTAAAATAGCATTTTAATTTTAATTTTAAAATTCCATATACCTAAGACATAAAATGTATTTTATGTTGTGACGTGCCATTACTTTTTAGCATTTAAATACGGTGGTTTGTTCTTCAGAGCTGTTCGTCGCTATCATTTAGAACAAAGCTGCAATTAGACGCTGGCAAGCATAAGTACTCGATGCCTTGATGGTAAACATATCCGTTCAGCATTCAATAAATTGTGAGTTCGACTCTCGGTGAAGGCAATAAAATAACTGAGACGAATCTTCTACTGAATTTCTTCTCTCTTAATTAGGCCGAACATGGTATTAATTCAATACTTTTCAGCGTTGTTATATATAACCACCAAAATGGTATTAAAGTTAGACTTTTCTTTTTACTGTGCATATGTTCCTATTATTGCTTGTACTAGGTACCTGTATTATACACAACTGCACATCACATGAGAACTTATTATTGTGTTTTTATATAAAAAGTCTACGGAGCGCACTAGATCTGCATCTTCTCAGTTGTAAACAAATTTAGATTGTACATGTGTCGTTGATTTTAGACTGATATGGCTCTCTTATTTTGATAACTTGATCAGTTTTAATCGGGCACCTGATTGCAGGCAGTTTATATTGTGTAAATAACGGACAAACGGACCTAAAAAACTATTAATCAGCAAACAAACTTACAAACATACATATTTACAGGCATACACAAGTGCCCAAATTAATTAGTAGCGTTACAAAAAAATTTCGACTAGATATTACTGATTTCTATTGCAAACTACGTAAAAAACACTGGCAACATGCAGATACAAGAATATCATTTTGAAGGTATGAAAAACAGACTACTGGAGCTAAATCAAGAAATAAAAAGATGATAAAATTTTTTTTAAAGACAACCTTTATATGAATGCTGTCAAAAAGCCTCAGCAAATTTGTCATTAAACAAAGACATGGTTTCGGTGTTTTTGGTTTTGAAATTTTAGTCATACCAATTGTACTAAATTTTTGAGATTTGAAAATATAAAGGTGGAGTGCAATTAATAGGCTTTAAATGTTTTGTCGATAACCGAACTTCTATTTAGGCTCTCAGAAATTGTTTGCCTTAGTTTGGAAACGTGCACTCCACCTTTATATTTTCAAATCTCAAAAATTTATTACAGCTTTGTTTCTTGAAATCTCCAGCAAAGAACTGTCAGCAGAACAGAGTTCAGCAGTTGCAGTTAAAACAGCGGTTACGTTTCTGATTGGCTAACAATTTGAATTTACATTTTTTGTTGTTGTTTTGCTATGCCACCCATCAGCTGTTATTGCTTGCTGGTGCAGTGAATTGGCGCTCTCTCTCTCAATTAAATGTCAAAAAGCTGCTGAATTCGCTGCTAATTTTTTCAAAAACGGGCAATCTCACATTTGTATAACATTCTCATGTTAAAACGGCATAAACCACGCTGCAGTTGACATTTATCACGTTCATAACACATTTCGAAAACCTGCTTCACGTAAAAATTCTATGAAAATTGTAATAATAACATTTGCATAACTATCTCAAGTTAAAATTACGTGAATTGACATGTTTCATGTCAACAACATGTTTGACAACATGTTTCACGTAGCACGTTAGCATTTGTGTAGCTGGTTCATTCTAAAATGAAATAAATCGCGCTGCAGTTGACAATCAAGTTCGGGCGTTGTAAAATAATCTATATATATAAAAATGAAATGGTGTATAATTGTAACGCTAAAACTCGAAAACGGCTGAACCAAATGAAATACTTCCTTTGGGGGATTTGTTTGTTATTACCACGCGCAGGTCATGTCTTAAAATCAGAACAAAATATTAAGGGGGCGTGGCACCTCCCATACAAACTGAATTTTTCAAGTTGAATATCTTCAAAAGTGTTTAAGGTAGGAACATGAAAATTGGTACAGACCTACAGGATAACAGCACCACTCTCACCTATAAAACCGGGGGTTATCCAATAAGGGGGCGTGGTACCTCCCATACAAACTAAATTTTTAAGCAGAATATCTGTGAAAGGGTTCAAGGTAGGGACCTGAAAATTGGTATAGACCTATATGGTATCAAAAGCCTTCTTACACATAAAAGAAGGGGTAATCGGAAAAGGGGGCGTGGCACCTCCCATACAAACAGAATTTTTCAAGGTGAATATCTTCAAAAGTGTTTAAGGTAGGAACATGAAAATTGGTATAGAGCTATAGGATAACAACACCATTCTCACCCATAAAACTTGGGGTTATCGAAAAAGGGGGCGTGGTACCTCCCATACAATCTATATATATAAAAATGAAATGGTGTTCAGTCGTTACGCTAAAACTCGAAAACGGCTGAACCAAATCATATACTTCCTTTAGGGGGTTTGTTTGTTATTACCACGCGCAGGTCATGTTATAAAATCAGAACAAAATATTAGGAGGCGTGGCACCTCCCATACAAACATTTTTCTTCAAGGTGAATATCTCTAAATGGGTTTAAGGTAGGGACCTGGAAATCGGTACAGACCTATAGGATAACAACACCATTCTCACCCATAAAACTGGGGGTTAACCAAAAAGGGGGCGTGGCACCTCCCAAACGAATGAAATACTTCATAGTCGATATATCTGGAAGTATTCATGTTAGACCACTGAAATTTGGTAAGGGATTATATGAGATCGACCCCTACCACCTCCAAAAAAGCTGGGGATAACGAAAACGGGGGCGTGGCACCTCCCATACAAATGAAATATTTCATAGTCGATATCTCTGGAAGTCTTCATGTTAGACCACTGAAATTTGGTAAGGGGTTATATGAGATCGATCCCTACCACCTCCAAAAAAACTGGGGATAACGAAAAAGGGGGCGTGGCACATCTCATACGAATGAAATACTTCATAGTCCATATCTCTGAAAGTACTTATGTTAGACCACTGAAACGTGGTTAGAGGTTAGATGAGGTCGATCCCTACTACCTCAAAAAAAACTAGGGTAACGAAAAAGGGGGCGTGGCACCTCCCATACGAATGAAATACTTCATAGTCCATATCTCGGGAAGTGTTTAGGTTAGACCACTGAAATTTCTTGAGGAGTTAAATAAGATTAATCCCATCATCTCCAAAAAAAACTGGAGATAACGAAAAAGGGGGTGTGGCACCTCCCATACGAAGGAAACATTTCATAGCCCATATCTCTGCAAGTATTTATGTTAGACCACTGAAATTTGGTGAGGGTTTATATGTGATCGATCCCTAATACCTCCCAAAAAACTCGAGTTAACGATAAAGGGGGCGTGGCACCTCCCATACGAATAAAATACTTCATAGTCCATATCTCTAGAAGTATTTAGGTTAGACCACTGAAATTTTGTGAGGAGTTATATAAGATCAATCCCGGACACCTCCAAAAAAAACTGGGGATAAGGAAAAAGGGGGCGTGGTTTCTCCTATATGAAGGAAACATTTCATAGCCCATATCTCTGCAAGTATTTATGTTAGACCACTGAAATTTGGTGAGGGTTTATATGTGATCGATCCCTAATACCTCCCAAAAAACTCGAGTTAACGATAAAGTGGGCGTGGCACCTCCCATACGAATAAAATATTTCATAGTCCATATCTCTAGAAGTATTTAGGTTAGACCACTGAAATTTTATGAGGAGTTATATATGATCAATCCCGGACACCTCCAAAAAAAACTGGGGATAAGGAAAAAGGGGGCGTGGTTTCTCCTATATGAAGGAGATAGGGATATGGTTTAAAATAGATATAGGGATCGGGTTAGTGAAACAGACAGGGAAATAAATTTGTGGCAGGACAACGTCTGCCGGGTCAGCTAGTTTATTAACAAAAATAGTTAGCAGAAAACCAACTGTGAAAATTGAACGTGAAGTGGAAATGGGTGATGAATGTTTTTTATTTGTGGAAAGCGTTTCGCCGGAAATTAAGGCCGCCGGCCTGCATATGGTTTATGAAGCATCGTTTGTAGGAATTGGTGCTAATGGAGAAAATTCATCTTTGCTACATTTACGAAGGAGCATCTGTAATAAATAAGAACATTTAGTTCCTGTGTAATGCAGAATAAAAATACAGTTTGCCAAGAAACTTCTTTTATGTGCTTCTAAAAATGTTAAGTTTGTTACCTTATCAAATGTATTACATTTATTACATTAAATATGTACCTATGTATTTAAAAAAAAAGTTAATAAATTGACCAAAAATAATATCATTTCGAGGTGATTATCATTAATTTTATTTGTAGCTTCAACGTTATTCTCACTAAGTATCAGTATTACATACTCTCACGTAAAAATACATCATGGTCATGTTCATTTTACGTTTTTCCTGTAGGTACATACATTTCATGACAATTATACATGAGTATCCCTTCAATAATACATAATGGTCATGTCAACTTTACGTTTTTCCTGTACATTTTTACGTTTCATGTCAATTGTACATGAGAATGCCGTCAATAATACATGATTGCCATGTTCATTTTACGTTTCATGTCAATTCTACATGAGAAAGCAGTCAATAATACATGATGGTCTTGTTCATTTTACGTTTCATGTCAATTATACATGAGAATTCCCTCAGTAATACATGATGGTTATGTTTATTTGACGTTTTTCTGTATGTTTTTACGTTTCATGTCAATTATACATGGAAATGCCTTCAATAATACATGATGGTCATGTTTATTTGACGTTTTTCCTGTACGTTTTTACGTTTTTTTTGTACATATCCATTTCACGTAGAAATGATATTTTCGAAATTGTAAAATTGACCTTTTTTCTTTTCAGTTGCATTTGGTAAACAAAAAATGATAATTTTACGGCGGTTTTTGATATTTTTTTCTTTCGGTGCACTTTTTTAGGAATAATTATTCATAATTAGCAGGAAAGAAACAAAGCTTACAATTGGTATGACTAAAATTTCAAAACCAAAAACACGAACCAAAAAAACAAAACCATGTCTTTGTTTAACGTCAAATTTGCTGAGGCTTTTTGACAGCATTCATATAAAGGTTGTCTTTAAACATTTTTTATCATCTTTTTATTATTTTATTTTTAGTTTTGGTGATTCCTATCGGAAATTTGATTTTTAAATATGGTCACGGTTCCTTTAACTAAATGCCAAGTTTCAAGTTCCTAGGTTACCTGGAAGTTGGTCAAAAGTCGATCGCAAAATTCTCAACTTCAAATTAGTTTTCGAAATATCTCGATCCGTGCGCCACCTACAGGAATTGTTTTGATGAGGGATTGTATTTTCATCGGGTTGTGACATATGAGTTTCAAATCTCTAGCTAATCTGGAAGTTACTAAAAATCGATCGCAAAAGTCCAGGAGTCTTTTAATTATTTTTTTAAAGATTTGCAATTATATAGACCATCGTGCTATCTATCGGAATTTTGATTTTTACTATTTGTAGGGTGACTATTGCCTCAATTTAATGCCAAGTTTCAAGTTCCTAGGTTTCCTGGAAGTTGGTCAAAAGTCGATCACAAAATTCCCCACTTCAAATTAGTTTTCGAAATATCTCGATCCGTGCGCCACCTACCGGAATTGTTTTGATGAGCGATTGCATTGTCATCGGGTTGTGACAAATGTGTAAAGTTTCAAGTCTCTAACTAATCTGGAAGCTACTAAAAATCGATGGCAAAAGTCCAGGAGTCTTCTAATTCTTTTTTTAAAGATTTGCAATTATATAGACCAGCGTGCCATCTATCGGAATTTTGATTTTTACTGTTTGTAGTGTGGCTGTTCCCTCAATTTAATGCCAAGTTTAAAGTTCCTAGGTTACCTGGAAGTTGGTCAAAAGTCGATCACAAAATTCTCAACTTCAAATTAGTTTTCGAAACATCTCGATCCGTGCGCCACCTACCGGAATTGTTTTGATGAGGGATTGCATTGTCATCGGGTTGTGACAAATGTGTAAAGTTTCAAGTCTCTAACTAATCTGGAAGTTTCTAAAAAACCGATCGCAAAAGTCCAGGAGTCTTTTAATATTTTTTGTAATTATCTCGACCAGTGTGACATCTAGCGGAATTTGTAGTACAACAGTTTGTATTGTCTTCAATTCTTCATATGCATGCAAATTTTCAATAATCTAGCTTACCGGGAAGTTCCTCAAATATGCGTCCCAAAATTTAAATTTTTAAATGAATTTTCCGTATTTCTTGATCCGTGCGCCACCTAGCGGATACTTTTTTCGTTGACATTGCATTGTCACGGAGCTCCGAACTATTTTCCATAATTCAAGTGTCTAGCTCAACGGAAACGTACCTAAAAGGACTTTGCAAGATTCCGAAATATCGTATAAAAAAGGTGGTGCAAACAAGAAAGCGACTTAATATAAAGGTTTTAAAATATATTAGAATCAGTGGCGGATCCAGGATTTCGGGGAGGCGGACGCTTTTTATTCACGGTTTCTCAAAACTGCCCTTTGTTTGTTTTAAAAAAAAATATACATACCTACATTTGTTGGCATGTTTTTTGCGCAATTTTTGTATATTTTTCGCGTAATTTATACTTTTTTTGCTTAATTTTTAAAATATTTTTTGTGTAATTTTTACTGGTTGGTTTGTTGCCGTGCCGCCCGGTCAGAAGGACCGGACCCAAGTAGCGCGCTGGGCGCCATTTTGATGCACTAAACTGTGAAACCAATTACAGTTTGTTTTCTACGGACTAGATGGATTATGGTCAAACCATTTGGTGAGACCTATAAATTTGTTTATGTCAACTATGGAGCACTTAGATACATCCTTCAGGTCAGTTAGAACAAACCGACCTAAGGTCTTGTGTCTTATATTGGCCAGGGCAGGACACTCGCAGAGGAAGTGAGTAACAGTTTCTTTACAG
This sequence comes from Campiglossa producta, assembly GCA_964058755.1. Lineage (NCBI taxonomy): Eukaryota > Metazoa > Arthropoda > Insecta > Diptera > Tephritidae > Campiglossa > Campiglossa producta. The sequence goes on from CAXKVI010000003.1 coordinate 98,441,466, forward strand.
CCATCTAGGCCGCAACTTCTACACACCTCGTTGAATGGTAGCCCAATTCCTTCCGTGTTGGCCCAGTGGCCAGTTATGGTGGCTGTTATTCTGAAAATCTCCTTCCTAGATCTGCATAGCAGGCTCTCGGTTCTACTTTTGTTGTATTCAGGCCAGGTTTGTTTGACAATCCTACTGCTATCCGAGGAGTACCACCTACGAATGGCCATGGCCTTGTATTTGTTGTGTATGTCACTTTTGATTGCTGTGAGTGGGCGACGCACACTAACTACATCTAAGTTGTCTGCTGAAGCCCCTGTCTTTGCCAGTACATCCGCTTTCTCATTGCCCACAATGTTCCTGTGACCCGGAACCCAGACATGTGTGATTTTCGCGGAGTTTGCTGCTGCCCTAAGCGACCCTTTGCAGTCGCTGACGGCCTTAGAGGAAGTGATCGGCGAGTCGAGCGCCATAAGCGCCGCTTGACTGTCTGTGTATATGCGCACCTCCCTCCCTTCAATTGACTCTCCTATTAGGTGTCCACAGGCTTTCTCGATACCAACTACTTCTGCTTGGAAGATGCTGGCCGAGTCCGGGAGACGGTAGGACTGAGCGACTTGCAATTGCTCAGAATAGACCCCTGCTCCCACGCCACAGTCCATTTTGGACCCGTCCGTGAATACAGAGATTATCCCCTGCTTACAAGCGCTACCATCTCTCCATTCGCCTCTTGACGGGAAGTGCACTTCATAGGTAATTTTTACTATATCTTTGCGTTATTTTCACACAAATTACACAAACTTTCACTATATTTTTGCTTAATTTTTACCATTTTTTGTGTAATTTTTAATATATTTTCGGCGAAATGTTTACTGTATTTTTGCGTAGCTTTTACCATATATTACGCAAATAAAATATATTTTACTATATTTTTTGTTTAATTTTTACCATATATTATTGTGTCAAGTTTACTACCTCTTTGTGTAAATTTTTTCTATCTTTATGGTAATTTTAACTACATTTTTTGCTGTGAGTTACTGAGGAAAATATTGGAGTTGGAACCCCCCGTGGATGCGCCCCTGATTTATATCATATTTTTTGAATTTCGCATTAAAACAAAATGTAATTTTTCAAGAAATTATGTTAAAATTTTAAAATTATAAAGCCAACCAAAAAAAGTTCTCCCTGCACCCCCTCCTTTGAAGCGTTTTCGGAAATCATTTAAAAAATTTGGACCACCCTAGTAGTGACCCAATTACATTTTTCTTCATATCTTCGGCATTTATTGTCGTATTTTGAAGTGTGGTACCTACACCATAACCAAAAACATTTGTTTATCACACTTTAAACCAAAATGTATTCAACAAAGTGTGATTGAATTTGACGTTGCTCTCAATCGGAAGCAGGGTATAATGTCAAACGGAAATAATATTTTAACCCGCTTGAAAACAATTCTTTCAGTTTATAAACTTTTAGGAAAAAAATTGTAAATTAATTCTTGTGCCGGATATTTAAACAAACCTGGCCAAAAAGGGACCTTCAAAAGATCAAGACCAGTTCAATAATATTTATAGTAGATATATCTATATTATTATACATATATAATACGATGCTGTAGGAGTTGCAAAGATGATGGGGAGGGGGAAAGGGTGGACCACCTCATCTGCAACTGCTCGGCCCTAAGCGGCGCGAGAATGCGCTTCCTGCATAGCCTACGCCAGGTGGCGGAGCTGGACATAAAGGCCTTGATGGCCTTCATCAACATTACCTTATCACCAATTGGTGCTATGCACAGAGCCAAAGGTACCTAATAGGTTAGGTTAGGTTCAAGTTGCTGCCGCAGAGGCACACCTAGGCCAGTATTAAAAGGCCCGTTGTGATACCCCCAACACTAGGAAAGTCAGTTCCGCGACCCTGCCATATGGAAAATCCCGGTATTAACGGAATTCTCCACATAGCAGAATCCCGGGACTGACTTTCCTATACCGACACCGTTACTCCTCCTCGAACCATTTAGATGACTTGATGAAGGCCATCAGGTCCTTTATGTCCAGCTCCGTGACCTGGCGTAGGCTGACCAGGAAGGGAACTCCCAAAAAGCGCATTCTCGCGCCACTTAAAGCCGGGCAGTTGCAGATGAGGTGCTCCACCGTTTCCTCCTCCTCATCATCCTTACAACTCCTACAGCATCGTCGGTAGGGCACACCAAGTCTTTCTGCGTGCCTACCAATGAGGCAGTGCCCAGTTAATACGCCTATTAATATGGAGATTTCTCTTCTCCTTAGGGCATAAATTTGTCTTGATCTTTTATGATCCCATTTCGGCCAGGTTTCTTTGGATATCCGGCATCCTGGAGATTGCAGCCATCTTTCGTTGGCTTGGCGGAGTGTGTACTCCTTCAGCATAAGCTTGCATGTGGCAATCGGCATACCTAAGCGCTCTTTATCGCGAAGAACCTGCTTGGTCGTGCCCTTCCTCGCAAGTTCGTCTGCCCTACAATTTCCCTCAATGTCCCTATGCCCCGGGACCCATGTGAGGTTAACGCGATTCTGTTGGGCCATTTCTTGTACAGATCGACGACAGCTGAGCGTCAGTTCAGAGTTGAACGAGTAAGAGCCAAGGGATTTGATGGCCGCCTGGATGTCGCTGAATATAAAAATGTCCTGTCTGATAGTGTGTTGGCCTATCCAAGCCGCGGCGTCCATGATTGCTGAAACTTCAGCCTGGAAGACACTGCAGTGATCAGGTAGTCTGAAGGAGAGCTCAAGGTTCAGATCCATTGAATAAACCCCTCCCCCAACTCTGCCGTCTAACTTCGAGCCATCAGTATAAATGGAAGTGCCGCCATGAGTGACGGGACTCCGATCCGTGCTCTCCCATTCTTCCCTGCTGGGAATGTTGATTTTAAAACCGCTATCTCCGACTGTTGTGGTCGCACAGCGATCTGTGCTCAGCGGAAGAAAGCTATAGGATCCCAAAATACAGGCGTGTCCAGTAGTGCTTGCGCCCCAGCGGGACGTTTCCCTTAGACGCAGAGCCGATGCTGCTGCTACTCGGTGCCCTTCCAGATCGAGTGGCAAAATGCCAAGAATGACCTGGAGTGCTTCATTGGGCGTTGTTCTTAACGCACCGCTTATACAGATCATGCAAGATCTGTGTACTTTACCTAGCAGATTAAGGTTTGTTGCCTTGCTCAGCGCAGACCACCATACCATAACTCCATAGAGCATGATTGGTATATTTCCCGCCGAACTACAAGCAGCGAGCGATCTTATTAGTCCGCTGCTAACTCAAATCTACAAGGCATGCCTCAACCTGCCTATATCCCCACGGAATGGACCAAGGCAAAGGTAGTCTTTATACCGAAAGGAGGCAGGACATCCTGCAATAACCCAAAGGATCTCAGACCTATAAGTCTGACCTCTTTCCTCCTAAAAATTCTAGAAAGATTGCTAGATGCCTACATTAGGCGAACGGCAAATCCAGGACTAATCTCCAACAGCCAGCATGCCTACTCCAAGGGCAAGTCCGTAGAGACGGCTCTACACGCTATCACCTCTGGGATAGAGAAGGGACTTGCTTTCAAGGAGTTTACGCTCGGCATTTTTCTTGACATAGAAGGGGCTTTTAACAACGTTCTTCCAACAGCGGTAACGAGCTCCCTGCGTTTGCTGGGAGTGGAAGAGCCTCTAGTGGAGTTCGTTGAACTCCTTCTCCAAAGAAGAACCATTATTTCCGAAATGGGCAATTTTTCACTTACAAGGTATGCCAACAGAGGAACCCCCCAAGGGGGTGTTCTCTCTCCTCTACTTTGGAACCTGACGGTGAACACTCTTTTATCTAGACTAAAGCACACCGGCTGCCAGGTCATTGCCTATGCAGACGACATAGCCCTGACGGCTACTGGCAAGCATCCTTCGGTGCTTAGCGAACTCTTGCAAAATGCGCTGAATCTAACAAAAACCTGGTCTGAGGAATGTGGACTAAGCATCAGCAGTGAAACAACTGAGATGGTGCTCTTCACCCTCAGACGCAATATACCAGATTTCACCGCCCCATCGCTGAATGGGAGGGTGATCAAACTCTCTACCGAGGTTAAATACCTTGGCGTAATTCTTGACAAAAGGCTGGACTGGAGGCGTAATATGGAGGAACGCTCCAGGAAAGCCACAATGGCGCTCTACGCCTGTAGGACGGCAATCGGAAAAAAGTGGGGTCTTCAGCCCCACATTGTCCACTGGATCTACACGGCAGTGGTGCGACCTATACTATTCTACGCCGTCACCATATGGTGGCCGGCTCTCGAGATCGAATCTAACAAAACCAAAGCCACAAAGGTGAAACGGATGGCAGCAATGCTTATTAGCGGTGCCCTCCCCTGCACTCCCACCAAGGCTCTTGAAACCATACTTTTTCTTCTTCCCACTGACCTGTATGGGAAATTTACTGCCAGTTGCAACGCAGCTAGGCTCAACGCACTAGAACCCTGGAGGGACTGCAGGTTTGGGCATACCCAAATCCTGAAGCAACTCCCCAACTCTTACTTAAAGCTGGACTACGCAATACCACGGCCTTGCTGGGATAACAAGTTCGAAACGTGGATCCCAGAGAGAAGCGAGTGGAAAAATTGCGTGGAACCGGGAAGTCAAGAAATCTCCGTTTTCACGGACGGCTCTAAACTAGACAACAAAGTCGGCAGTGGAATCTTCTCAAGTAAGCTCGACATTAATATGAGCTTACGCCTTCCAGACCACTGCAGTGTCTTTCAGGCTGAGCTTATAGCTATCTGGGAAGCTGCTCGCTATCTGACTAACCTGCCAGTGACTAACTCTATCTCCATTTTTTCCGACAGCCAAGCTGCCATAAAATCCCTGCAAAGTAGTAAGACGTCGTCACTAGTGGCGATTAAGTGCAGGGAAGCTCTAAATAAGCATCCGATAAGTGCAGCCTGAGTATAATATGGGTCCCAGGCCATAGTTTTGTATCGGGTAACTGCGCTGCCGATGAGCTAGCAAGGAAGGGCACCTGTCTACATACAATCACCTCCGGCAGCTGGGTGAGCCCCCCCCCCCTAAATACATGCAAGCACTGGCTGCGCTCCCGGTTCATAGAACAAGCCGACGCAAGATGGGCCATGGTGCCGACTTGCAGAACGTCCAGGCAAATTTGGCCCAAACTTAACGAAAAAAGGTCGCAATCGGTAATTCATCTGAATCGACTATTCATTAGCCCACTAGTGGGCCTTCTTACAGGACACTGTCTTATGGGAACCCATGGCGCTCTAATGGGCCTCTATACAAATGACTTCTGCCGCAGCTGCAGGGACGAGGAGGAGATAGAAAGTGTAGAACACTATCTATGCCACTGTCCCGCTCTGTCGAAAACCAGGTACCGATGTCTCCGCAAACACTCCTTTGGATGCCTCGCGGAGCTAGAATCTGCAAATATAGATGATATTCTGCGCTACATCAGACAAACGCGCTGGTTTAGCTTCATGGGTGTATGAACTCCGGCCCTAAACACATCGAACCTTGGGGGATCCGTCTGTCTGTCATCACCAGATAGAGTTGCAACGTATACGTTGCACTTTGTATGGGGGTGACGGGCGGACGGATCCCTTCAAGGTTTTTATGTGTTTTTGGGGCCTCCTGCCTCGACCCGTCCCAGCGGAGAGGTCGTATGTCAGAAGGTTTCTTACAAAACTTTTTGGGGGATGCGACCTTTCTGCTGGGTCAGGTCGATCTACAGAAAGGGAAATTAGGGCTCCTTTTCGTGGTATCACAACGGACCAAACTAAGGCCCACGTGAGCCTCCGCGTGGACTGCGGAGGCAGCCACTTTAACATACATACATACATACATGATTGGTCGAATGATTGCAGTGTAGATCCATTTGCATATTTTGGGGCTGAGCCCCCATTTCTTTCCAATGTCTCTTTTGCACGTGTAGAGTGCAATACACGCTTTCTTCTGGCGCTGAAGAACATTCTCCTTCCAGGTTAGTTTCCTATCTAGAACTGTACCCAAGAACTTGGCTTTGTCAGCCAAGTTCAGGTGCATGTTATTCAGTTTTGGTAGTATTAGCGGTGGTATCTTATAGCGGTTGGTGAAAAGGACCAGTTTTACTTTTCCCGGGTTGATGCTCAGTCCGCAGCGCGAGCACCATGAGGAAACCTCTCCCAGTGCTACTTGCATTAAGTCGCACAGGGTTTGTGGGAATTTGCCCCTATATACTATAGCTAAGTCATCTGCATATGCCACTACCTTCCCGCCCCCCCCTCCCCCTCCCCCTCCCAGCTTGTGTCTCGCAGCATCGAGTTCACAGTGAGGTTCCATAGAAGTGGGGAGAGAACACCACCCTGAGGCGTTCCCCTTGTGACATAGCGTGATAAGTCAACCAAGCCCAGTGATGAAACTATTCGTCTACCCCTTAGCAGTTGATCAATAAGTCCAATAGGAGACCTGCTTATGCCCAGACTTGTTAAATCGTTGTTTATAGCATCAGGGCTTATGTTGTTGAAGGCTCCTTCAATATCTAAAAAGGCCACAAGACAGTACTACTTTTCATACAGCGATTTTTCAATAACAGAAACTAGGCTGTGAAGCGCAGTTTCTGTAGATTTCCCTTGGTGTATGCATGCTGATAGCTACATATCAGGTTGCTATCAATAGTAGAAGAGAGGTAGTCATTTATTATCCTCTCGAAGGTCTTGAGCACAAAGGATGAGAGACTGATCGGCCTATAGTCCTTGGGCTCGTAGTGAGACGCCTTCCCCGCCTTAGGAATAAACACTACCGTGGCACTTCTCCAGGAGCACGGAATGTAGCTAAGAGCCAGGCAGGCTGTATAGTGAAATACCAGCCATTTGGCTGATGTCTCCAGCGTGTTTATGAGTTGTGCGGGAATAATCCCGTCTGGCCCGGCAGCCTTGAACGGAGCTTTCGAAGCTTTTAACCGCCCACCTAACCCTTTCCTCCGTGATGGGTATGTGTACAGCCAGGTTTGTTGTAGGTGCTAGGGGTTCCTTATGCAAGTTCCCTGGGAAGTGCGTATTCAAGAGCAGCTCTAGGGTTTGCCTCTCCGTGCTGGTCCAGGGTCCGTCAGGATTGCGGAAATAGCTTGTGGCTGTTTGAGTTTTTGAGAGTACTCGTCTAAGTCTCGCTGTATCGTCGACATTTTCGACCCCAGTACAGAAATTTCTCCACGATACTCTCTTCGCCTGCCTCAGAGCTTTTTTGTAGGCCCTGAGTTTAACTTTATATTCGAGCCATTGAGTCTCCGTGCCAAGGCTCTTGGCCTTATTAAATTGTGTCCTACATGATTTACGGAGCTAGTCCAGGTCGTAGGACCACCAATGCGGCCTATGTTTACCGCGTGGTTTTGGCACTGGGCAAGCCTGCTCTAGGGCATTCGAGAGCGCCGTTGTAAATGTCTTTACCAGATCCTCCAACTCCCCTACTGATGAGGGGAATTGTGGGGGCAGTGCTGGCAAGTCCCTAGATAGTATTTCATTGTGTAGCTGCCAGTTAGTGTTACGTGGGTTGCGTTTCATAACCGGCTGCTCAACAGAAAAGTCTAGAACTAATTCTACGTACCGGTGGTCGGAGAATGAGTTTTCATCGAGAACGCGCCATTTTCTGACCCACTCATAAGCGCCTTCGCTACAAATAGTGAGATCTATGACCTTCCTACGGGTTTTAGTAATAAACGTAGGTTCGTTACCCACGTTGCAAACTACCAGGTTAGTTGTTAACAAATAATCAAACAACGACTCTCCTCTAGCATTGATATCGGAGCTTCCCCACTGGACGTGATGAGCATTGGCGTCAGTTCCGATAATAAGATGACCCATGGAAAAATTTGCCACCAGGTCTTTTACCTCCCTCTGTGGCGGAGGCTCTTCGGCGTCGTAGGGCATATAGACCGACGCCATCATCAGACTGGTACTGTCGACTGTTAAACTGGCAGCTGTAACGTCACCATTGGTATAGTTGGGCAAGAGAAAGGCATTCAGCTCAGACTTAACCAAAATACAGGCTCTAACCCTGCCCCCCTCGCTGGCTTGGATTAGCTTAAAACCCTTAGTCCCCAAACCGCAAATCCTTGAGCTGTTGACCCAGGGTTCTTGGATGAGGACCACATCTATGTCGCCTTTAGAGAGACGACTGATTAAAGCAGCCGAGGCTGCTTTAGATTTGTGCAGGATTATATGAATCACCACCAACATGAGAGCGCTCAGACTTCCCTGCCACCGCCATATCGTCGAGTTCCACCTCGTCTGGAGGCTTATCTTTCAACGACGATTTGTTCAGACCACGATTTGGCGTAGCCGAGATCCTACTAACTGTGGCAGTATTGACATTGGTGCGCTCAGGACTAGCTGCTATCACTGTGACGTTGAGGTTTTCCCCGTCCAGCAGGCTGTCTCCCATCTCCGAGCTGTTCACTGCTCCTTCGCCATTTGACGTGGCAGATACCATACTTTCCGAGTCGGACATATCCGACTCCTCTACCGGCACTGCGATGTCCGAGCCCTCCGGTGCAGCCGAAATAGCAGCGCGCTGTGCATCGCCGCGGTATACGTGGATCACGATCTGACCCATGCCGTAGTGCACGCGTCCATTGCACCGTTTAAGGGGCTCGAGTGCTTCCTTAGTCAAGGTGAAGACCACTTGCCTGTCAGGCCCTACCGCATCCTCGACCAGATTGACACCCCAGTCCTGCGTCGGGAGAGACGGGTTCATGATCCTCAGCATCCTGAGAATTCTCTCAGGTTCAGCAGGGATAGCAGGAATCCACGCTCTTGCCCTTGGCCGAGCCGGGATGTCCTTCCAGTCGACAACCCCGATTCTTGCCCCTTGGTAGATCTCACCCAGTCTTGCAGCTGCTGCCTTGTACAGTGCAACAGTTTTTGCATCCTCGCAAGCGAATACCTTGATTCGGCCCTGGTGCCATCCAGCATCAGAACCCATCGGCGTGGCACCCGGAGACTCATCCATAATGTCGAGAAGGGCATTACCGATAGCGTTCCGGACGTACCGCCACTGGTCCCTAGGGATGGCCCAGCTTTCGTTACCTCGGTCAATGACGCCTATGAGGATCCTATCCTTAGTTACTTCAGCAAAGCTGAATCCTCTCGAAGGTCTTGAGCACAAAGGATGAGAGACTGATCGGCCTATAGTCCTTGGGCTCGTAGTGAGACGCCTTCCCCGCCTTAGGAATAAACACTACCGTGGCACTTCTCCAGGAGCACGGAATGTAGCTAAGAGCCAGGCAGGCTGTATAGTGAAATACCAGCCATTTGGCTGATGTCTCCAGCGTGTTTATGAGTTGTGCGGGAATAATCCCGTCTGGCCCGGCAGCCTTGAACGGAGCTTTCGAAGCTTTTAACCGCCCACCTAACCCTTTCCTCCGTGATGGGTATGTGTACAGCCAGGTTTGTTGTAGGTGCTAGGGGTTCCTCATGCAAGTTCCCTGGGAAGTGCGTATTCAAGAGCAGCTCTAGGGTTTGCCTCTCCGTGCTGGTCCAGGATCCGTCAGGATTGCGGAAATAGCTTGTGGCTGTTTGAGTTTTTGAGAGTACTCGTCTAAGTCTCGCTGTATCGTCGACATTTTCGACCCCAGTACAGAAATTTCTCCACGATACTCTCTTCGCCTGCCTCAGAGCTTTTTTGTAGGCCCTGAGTTTAACTTTATATTCGAGCCATTGAGTCTCCGTGCCAAGGCTCTTGGCCTTATTAAATTGTGTCCTACATGATTTACGGAGCTAGTCCAGGTCGTAGGACCACCAATGCGGCCTATGTTTACCGCGTGGTTTTGGCACTGGGCAAGCCTGCTCTAGGGCATTCGAGAGCGCCGTTGTAAATGTCTTTACCAGATCCTCCAACTCCCCTACTGATGAGGGGAATTGTGGGGGCAGTGCTGGCAAGTCCCTAGATAGTATTTCATTGTGTAGCTGCCAGTTAGTGTTACGTGGGTTGCGTTTCATAACCGGCTGCTCAACAGAAAAGTCTAGAACTAATTCTACGTACCGGTGGTCGGAGAATGAGTTTTCATCGAGAACGCGCCATTTTCTGACCCACTCATAAGCGCCTTCGCTACAAATAGTGAGATCTATGACCTTCCTACGGGTTTTAGTAATAAACGTAGGTTCGTTACCCACGTTGCAAACTACCAGGTTAGTTGTTAACAAATAATCAAACAACGACTCTCCTCTAGCATTTATATCGGAGCTTCCCCACTGGACGTGATGAGCATTGGCGTCAGTTCCGATAATAAGATGACCCATGGAAAAAATTGCCACCAGGTCTTTTACCTCCCTCTGTGGCGGAGGCTCTTCGGCGTCGTAGGGCATATAGACCGACGCCATCATCAGACTGGTACTGTCGACTGTTAAACTGGCAGCTGTAACGTCACCATTGGTATAGTTGGGCAAGAGAAAGGCATTCAGCTCAGACTTAACCAAAATACAGGCTCTAACCCTGCCCCCCTCGCTGGCTTGGATTAGCTTAAAACCCTTAGTCCCCAAACCGCAAATCCTTGAGCTGTTGACCCAGGGTTCTTGGATGAGGACCACATCTATGTCGCCTTTAGAGAGACGACTGATTAAAGCAGCCGAGGCTGCTTTAGATTTGTGCAGGATTATATGAATCACCACCAACATGAGAGCGCTCAGACTTCCCTGCCACCGCCATATCGTCGAGTTCCACCTCGTCTGGAGGCTTATCTTTCAACGACGATTTGTTCAGACCACGATTTGGCGTAGCCGAGATCCTACTAACTGTGGCAGTATTGACATTGGTGCGCTCAGGACTAGCTGCTATCACTGTGACGTTGAGGTTTTCCCCGTCCAGCAGGCTGTCTCCCATCTCCGAGCTGTTCACTGCTCCTTCGCCATTTGACGTGGCAGATACCATACTTTCCGAGTCGGACATATCCGACTCCTCTACCGGCACTGCGATGTCCGAGCCCTCCGGTGCAGCCGAAATAGCAGCGCGCTGTGCATCGCCGCGGTATACGTGGATCACGATCTGACCCATGCCGTAGTGCACGCGTCCATTGCACCGTTTAAGGGGCTCGAGTGCTTCCTTAGTCAAGGTGAAGACCACTTGCCTGTCAGGCCCTACCGCATCCTCGACCAGATTGACACCCCAGTCCTGCGTCGGGAGAGACGGGTTCATGATCCTCAGCATCCTGAGAATTCTCTCAGGTTCAGCAGGGATAGCAGGAATCTACGCTCTTGCCCTTGGCCGAGCCGGGATGTCCTTCCAGTCGACAACCCCGATTCTTGCCCCTTGGTAGATCTCACCCAGTCTTGCAGCTGCTGCCTTGTACAGTGCAACAGTTTTTGCATCCTCGCAAGCGAATACCTTGATTCGGCCCTGGTGCCATCCAGCATCAGAACCCATCGGCGTGGCACCCGGAGACTCATCCATAATGTCGAGAAGGGCATTACCGATAGCGTTCCGGACGTACCGCCACTGGTCCCTAGGGATGGCGCAGCTTTCGTTACCTCGGTCAATGACGCCTATGAGGATCCTATCCTTAGTTACTTCAGCAAAGCTGAGTTTACCCACTACGGGGGCGTGTTGCCGCCGCTTCGTGTGAGGTTTTAAATCCACGTCCGATCTCTGGCGTTTGAAGGGATTTCCATTAACCTTCTTTGGCGCGTAATCGCTTTGGAAGTTCGGTAAGATAGCTTCAGCCATCTCCACCGTCTTTCTAGCATTCGGCGATAGCGTCTCTTGTGAAATACCCTCATATTTCTTCAGGATCCTCGCGGCCGCTCTTTTATCCAAGTACTCAGAGCGACTGGGAGATGTCTTTTGGGGTAAATTTCGACCCGTAGTTGCCATCGCGGTCGTTCCCTTATTTGGATCTCTGGTGCCAGGTCGTGAGACCACTGCCACAGACGTTAAAGACTTGGTTTCGGTACCGGCACTTACTAGGACTTTAGCATCAGGGGTGGTTGGCTTCACTGTGTTTTTACCGGTACTTACTTTGGGGATTGCCCCCTTGTTATCCAGAGCTAATCGACCCGTAGTTGCCATCGCTGTCGATCTCTCGGCTGATAGAGAAATGGAGTTTGTCCTCCGACGTTGCGTTCTCGCTTGCTCCAGCATTTTCCTCCTCTGCTGTGCAGTATACATAGTTGTATCTTTAGTTTTAGGGTTTTTGTTACTATTTATCATCTTGTTCGTACGACCCCTCGCCGGGCAAGGTCAGTTTAGGGTCAAGGGAAGAGTAAGGGGAATGTGTCGTCCGCCGCGGCAGAGCCCCATACCGCGGTAAGGCCATAGTTACTGTCCGAGGCGGTCCGGCATCAGAGAGGCTCCGTTCGATTACAGCCACGATTTGCCTCCCGGCTACAAACGTCCAATGGGCACGTGGTCGCATAACACCCTGGATTGGGAGGGGGAAGATCTTAGTCGTCGCGCCAGAGAGGCTTGGCTTCTCTCGTGATGTAGTACCGGTGGCGCTATGATCACAAGGGCAGCGTAGCCCTGTGGCTATCGACTTAAGCCCTCGTACCGCGGCAAGGTGTCCACCCTTCACGAGGGAAAGGTACCTAATCAAATAGAACAAAAATGATAAGATATCTGTATAGTTTTTCTTCAAGAAGATATGCTTCTTATTATTGTAGAGACAGTCTTTTCTTTTTATTTAATATTTCAAATCTATTATATATAAATGCGCAAACATAACAGGTTTCTCCCTTTTTTGCAATAACCACAATTCTAAGGTATATAAAATTTGGTATGTATCGATATGTCTCGCCGAGCAGGGTGTTCGACAACAAACCAAAAATTTAAAAAAATTAATTATAATATAATTTGAAAATCACACCACTACAAGTGCTATACACGCATTCGCTTTATAGAGCCGCTGTTATGGGTGTATGTATGTATGTAGGTATGACCACTTGCATTGTTGTGTTTGCATTCATTGCAGTAGGGTGAGTTGTTTTGTTGGCAGCAATAAGATAACATGAGCCAGCGCGTCAACTTTATTGAGCTTAGGTACAAACAGTGTTTACAAAAACAAAATCTGTGCGTGGGGATTCAGATAAGCAAATTTTTTTAAAAAAAAAAAGCACAAATAAGCTAGATCATGCACAAGGCCCTTCGTGGCTAGACTTAGTGAAATAAAATAAAATGGAAAATTGATAAAATTAAAAAAAAAGTAAAATCAGAAATAGAAAAGTGATTGAAAGTAAAAAAATAAAATTTGTTGGAAATGAAAGGAAAGGGAATAATATAAAATAAATAAAAATGAAATAAATAAAATATTAAATTAAATAAATAACAGGAAAGGAAAGGGATGGATAAAAAGGAAAATTAAGGTAAGTTAAGGTAAGGAACGGAAAATATGACAGAAAAATCAAAGGGAAAGGAAAGGAATGGAAAAGAAAAAAGGAAGGGAAGAAAGGAAATGTAATGTAGGTAAAGCAGCGGAAAAGAAAAGCAAAAGGAGAAAGACAAAGAAAGGAAAGAAGAAAAAAAGAAGGGAAAGAAAAGGTAGCGAGGAAGAAGGTATGGAAAATAAATGAAAATAAAAAGAAAGAAAAATAAAGGAAAGAAAGGTAATGAAAAGCTAAAAAAAATAAGTTAAGGAAATGAATGAAAGAAAAAGAAAAGCAAAGGAGTTGCGGAAAGGAACAAAAGAAAATAAGGGAACGGTAGGAAAGGAAAGGTAAGGAAACGAAATGACAGGAAGGGAAATTTAAGAAAAAAAGTGAAAGAAAATAAAGGTAAGAAAAAAATAAAAGAAAAGAAATGAAATGAAAAAAAAAAATTAATAAAATGAAAGGAAACTAAAGCAACGGAAACGAAAGAAAAGGAAAGAAAATGAAAATAAAAGGAAAAAAGGAATGTAATGGAAATGGAAAGAACACCGAAAGAAAAAAATATCAAAAAACGCCGTAAAATTAACATTTTTTGTTTACCAAATGCAACTGAAAAGAAAAAAGGTCAATTTTACAATTTCGAAAATATCATTTCTACGTGAAATGGATATGTACAAAAAAAAACGTAAAAACGTACAGGAAAAACGTCAAATAAACATGACCATCATGTATTATTGAAGGCATTTTCATGTATAATTGACATGAAACGTAAAAACATACAGAAAAACGTCAAATAAACATAACCATCATGTATTACTGAGGGAATTCTCATGTATAATTGACATGAAACGTAAAATGAACAAGACCATCATGTATTATTGACTGCTTTCTCATGTAGAATTGACATGAAACGTAAAATGAACATGGCAATCATGTATTATTGACGGCATTCTCATGTACAATTGACATGAAACGTAAAAATGTACAGGAAAAACGTAAAGTTGACATGACCATTATGTATTATTGAAGGGATACTCATGTATAATTGTCATGAAATGTATGTACCTACAGGAAAAACGTAAAATGAACATGACCATGATGTATTTTTACGTGAGAGTATGTAATACTGATACTTAGTGAGAATAACGTTGAAGCTACAAATAAAATTAATGATAATCACCTCGAAATGATATTATTTTTGGTCAATTTATTAACTTTTTTTTAAATACATAGGTACATATTTAATGTAATAAATGTAATACATTTGATAAGGTAACAAACTTAACATTTTTAGAAGCACATAAAAGAAGTTTCTTGGCAAACTGTATTTTTATTCTGCATTACACAGGAACTAAAAGTTCTTATTTATTACAGATGCTCCTTCGTAAATGTAGCAAAGATGAATTTTCTCCATTAGCACCAATTCCTACAAACGATGCTTCATAAACCATATGCAGGCCGGCGGCCTTAATTTCCGGCGAAACGCTTTCCACAAATAAAAAACATTCATCACCCATTTCCACTTCACGTTCAATTTTCACAGTTGGTTTTGTGCTAACTATTTTTGTTAATAAATTATTTTACAACGCCCGAACTTGATTGCCAACTGCAGCGCGATTTATTTCATTTTAGAATGAACCAGCTACACAAATGCTAACGTGCCACGTGAAACATGTTGTCGAACATGTTGTTGACATGAAACATGTCAATTCACGTAATTTTAACATGAGATAGTTATGCAAATGTTATTATTACAATTTTCATAGAATTTTTACGTGAAGCAGGTTTTCGAAATGTGTTATGAACGTGATAAATGTCAACTGCAGCGTGGTTTATGCCGTTTTAACATGAGAATGTTATACAAATGTGAGATTGGCAGTTTTTATATCAATATGTTTTCGAAATGTGTATTAACATGAGAAATTGATATGAAAGTGATTTGACGTACTACGTTGGCTCAACAAGTTTTTTATCAATTTGACGTGAAACCGGTCGTTTACATAATTTTTAATGTTAAATAAAACTTTTCGAAGTAATGTATTATTAACATGAGAAATTGATATGACAATGTCATACATGCTAATGTTGATTCAGCAACTTTCGTATCAATTTAACGTGAAACCTGTTTATTTGATAATTTTCAATATTAATACGACATTTTTTGCTGAAATGTAAAATTGATAAAGCAGAAATGTTAGTTTTACAAGCGACTTTTCTTTCGGTGAAGGATCAGGTAAGAATATAAAAGAAACGAAAAGAAAGAAAACGAACAGAGAAGAACAAAAAAGAAAGAAAGAAAGAAGGGAAATAAAATGAAATGAAAGAAGAGAAAAGGAAAGAAAATGAAAGAAGAGAAAAGGAAAGAAAAGGAAAAGGAGAAGATAAGGAAAGGAAATAAAAGGGAAGAGAAGGAAAGAAAAGCAAAATGAATAAATTGAGATGAAAGGAGAGGAAAGGAAAGGAAATAAAAGCAAATTAATGCTAAGGAAAGGAAAGGAAAGAAATACGTATGAAGACGACCTAAGAAGAATAAATAATTATCAACACTGAAACTATATTACTGAATGATGTAAAGAGGGAGGAAAAGGCAAAATGAAAAGGAATGTATAGAAACCAAAAATATACAAAATATGGAAAAGAAAGGCAAATTTAAGAAATAGCAAAAAGGTAGGAAAATAAAATAAGGTTTTGTGGTTGAATTTCAACCACTGGGCGAACTCTAGTGAAAAATAAAATGATATCGCCCTTACCGAGAATCGAACTTACAATTTTCGGAATGATAAACCCAGCTGTTAACCATCAGACCATCGCTCACTTTTGATTGTCAGCGTCTAATTACTGATATGTGCATAGTTGTTAATGTTTCAAAGGAAAATCACATAAATATAATTGAGAAGATTTCTTTTTAACATTTCAAATTAGGAAAAAAAGAGAGAGAATCGAACTTACAATTTTTCGAATGCTAAACCCAGCTGCTAACCATCCGGCCATCGTATACCAATAATTGCCAGCGTCTAACTACACCTTTGTACTAAATTTATAGTTTTTTTAATAAGAATTTCTTCTTAAAACCAAAGAGATTTCCCTATAGTTTTTTCTTCGTTTCCACCGTTGCGACTACCCCTTTGCCCAAAAACTTATCATGAAGACAATCTTATTAATTTTATTAGTCATTTTTGGCTCTGTGTGCCAGCTAGTGTTAGCAGTGGCGTTTTATGTCCTGGTGTGCCCGTATCTGGTGTTAAATTGGGCATTATAACCGACTGATGGTGTTGCATTTGATGGCGTTTCATCTCAACAAGAGCATCGTTTCGAAGCAACGGACGTTGATTCAGCGACTAAGTTATCACTTGTACCACAATCGGGTTTAGTTGTTTCAGCCCAGCCGTTGTGACCGGGTTTTTTACGTTCAGTTTTTGGCCTCTCATCCCAACGGTTGGTGTCAAATAAATAATATACCTAATTTCTTATTTTTCCATCTTTCTGACAGGCAGCATTGTAAACAAAACGTAACATTTGTTGTTAGGCTGGCTTTAGGTCAATTTCCGCAAAAATAAAACACAAGTGTTTTTCTTTTTAACCAATATATTTCGGTTACTTCACGGTAACCGTCTTCAGGTTAAAACTGTTATTCAAAACATAAATAAAACACAAATTAACAAACTTCTAATCATAAATCATAATAAAAATTGAAAAATAATAATGAAAATACATTATTTTTTATTATTTTCCTACATACATTATTATTCACGTCTGCCCTGTATGACGCGGAGTTTGGTACTGCTTATTGTTTGATAAATGTTTATATATATGCGCGCAGTCCGAGCTATCACTCTTGAAATTCAGTCGTATGTCCGACGGTGTGTTTATTATATGTAACATCTCCAATGTAAATCTCTTATTATAATTTTGTTCTTGTTCGAGAATTTGCGCGTCATCGAAATCTGGCGAATGCCCAATAGATGAACAGTGGGCCATTAGCGCCGTTTTTGGGTTATTAGCTGTATGGCAATATTTGTAATCCGATTTATGTTGCGAAAGTCTAGTTTTTAATTTTAATTCTGTTGTACCTACATAGACACTTTTACATGGCTCTCTGTCACTTCCTTTACATGAAATTTGGTACACAACATTGCTTTTTTCGTTTTGTGGTATTATTGACTTCGTTTTATTGAATAAATGCTTTAATGTATTGACCTAAAGCCAGCCTAACAACAAAGTTTTAGATAAACAAAGGTCGCCAAATACATTCATTCAAAACGTAACATTATAGAGCCGAAAGCTACCAAAAAAATACACAGCAGGGTTGCATTTCCCATCTACTCCTATTTTCAGTATTTCCCCTTCTGCTTCTACCTCTTGATTGTACCATGCTCCGAAGAAATGAAGAAAAGTGAAATTAGGCAACTAGGGTGGTTGAAAATAAATTCAACGTTTCGTTTTAGAGGTTTTTTGGCGATACGTCCTTGTGTGGATATTACGCACCCTAAAGGAAAAATCGTCACAACTCAAAATTTGTTTAGGTCGCTTTCTTGGCATAGATTGCATAATAAAAAGTAGTACATACAATTTTTTTCTTTTTGACTATTATCGTTACTCTTTAAAGAGCACAGTGATGCCAAGTTTTTAAAAATCAAATCACTTTTGTGCGATCTACAAACGTTTAACTGAAAGTTACTCCGATTTTGAGTTGTGACTCTTTTTGATTTAGTGTGCGAGTACCTGGGTGACCGAACTAGCTCGGTGTTATAAATTTAGCGCTAATTTTACTTACCCAAAATAATCCCAAAGGACCCTTAAATGTTCCAAAAATGATATGAAATTGATCCCAAAGCGAACCAAACTTGATTCGAAAATGACAGCAAAATGATTCCCAAATGAACCCAAAAACATCCATAAATGTACCCTTAAATGATCCCAAATTATCCAAAAATGTTCCCAAAATAATTAAAAAATAATCCCAAACGACCCTCAAATGTCCCCAAAATTACCCAAAAATTATCCAAAAATTATCCCAAATTTACTCAAAAATGATTGGGGAACTAAAGCAGTCGATTTTCAAAACTATTTTTCCATCATCTCATCTCAGTTGGAAAACAACTAAGTTATGGTCCGAAAATTTTCAGATAAAAAACCACTACCCACTGGACTAAAAAGAAATAAATAAAGTCCAAAGAAAACAAATTTTATTTTATTCTGATATTTTATCCTATTTATTTTTTAAGGACATAATGAAAGTCCGTTTCAAGAACTAACAAAAAAATATGAGACATTTTAAACTTCTTTTAAAAATAATAATACGCTGCTCTACACACATTTTGTCCTATGAACCAAATAGACTTTTTCGGAAAGTGGACAAAAAAAAAATGCAAGTGTATCGACGATTTTCATGTACACGTCAGTATTTTTTTTTATGTACGTATAGTTATAAACAATTTTCAACTTATTTGGAAACATTTTCAGAAAATTTTTGAGTATGCAGTTTTGTAGCCCATACAATTTTACTCTAAGAATGTGCAAGTTATAACTCCCTACAATTTTTCCCTGAATTATTAGAATTTTCTTTCAAGGGTGTTGAGTGTTTTCCGGAGACCTCCATACAAACGTAAATTTAGTTTGTGACTTGTATGGAAAATTCTGAAAAAAATCAAGTAAAATTTTTAGCGAGTTCTAACTTGCACATTCTTAGAGTAAAATTTAATGGGCTACAAAACTGCATACTAAAAAATTTTCTGAAAACTCTGCCAAAAAAGTTCCAAATTTATGTACACGTCAGATTTTTTTTTGTACATACATACATAAAAAAAAATTCTGACGTGTACATGAAAATCGCCGATACACGTGTATTTTTATTTTTTGTCCACTTTTCGAAAAAGTCTATTTGGTTCATAGGACAGAAAAAAAGTTCTTTTTTGTACCGCAATGTTATGTACCTCTAAAATTTCTCTTTGAAAATATAAGAGTTTTTTTAAAGCTGCGGTTTTCGAAATATCGAAAAAGTAAACTAAAAAAAAAATAGGCTAAAACAGGCCCGTGCGCAGGGGGTGGTTTTGGGGGTTCAAACCCTCCCTCCCCCCCTATTGGCTCTCAACGACTGAATTTTTTCATAAAAACTGTCAAAAGTCACAACCTTCGGAGCATCCAAAAGTTCAAAACCCCCCCTATAGCAAATTCCTGCGCACGGGCCTGGGCTAAAATCTTTTTTTGAATTTTCATTAGTTCTTTTGCTTCGCTTATGATAAAAGGAAACTTCCCCGCAAAACTTATTCAAATGGACAGGTGTCAATTCCAACTATTTGCCCATTTGACCTGAAATAACCCAATATAAGAAAAAAAGGACATTTATTCCGACCACAAATAACTTTCTAAATTAGGAAACAAATAGGTGGCAACCTTGGTTAATAAGTTTTTTTCAAGCCTCGGTCATAATATGATACTCAATTTGTCCTTCAAAATTATTTATCTAAAGATATGTAACTTCAATTGTTGGCGGAAAAAATATAAGTCGGATTTGTATGATAGTATTAACGGACTTTTTTCAAAGTGCCCAATATCACCACAAAACGATTCTACATAAATCGCAATTCGTTTTTATACACCAATTAACATTTAGCATTTCAATTACATGCACGGCGCGGTAATTACATTTAAACAAAGTAATTTTTTTCAATTCCATAAAAAAATACTTTGTAGGTACTTGAGCCTCAAAACAATGAAATACTTTTGGTATTTTTTTTAGGAATTGCAATGTAATCAATTCCTTTTCTTTTCATGAAAGCAATTGATTACGGGGCCTATTACGGTTCGCGAGTAGCTTGAGTTATTCGAGTCGCCTTATTTGGCGAATCGCCTAGCTCGAATGATTATGGATAGCGAACAAACTAGTTCGCCTGAAACATTTTGTTGCCAGTTCTAAAAACAGAAAGCGGTGAACGTCAAATGTAAAAAAAACTTCAAATTGAACAAAACTGAAGTTTCAATTATTTATTATTATTGTACGTTTTTATTGAATATTGTAGTTAAGAGCCAGACAAGCTGCATATAGAAAAACCAACTATTTCCAAAGTGTGCGGAGTTGTGCGAGGATATTCCCGTCTGGTCCAACAGCCTTGAACGGCTCGAATCTTTTAATTACCCAACTTATCCCTTCTTCCGTGATGAAAATGTGTGCAGCCAGGTTTGTTGCAGGTGCTAAGAGTGCAACATGCGAGTTATCTGGAAAGTGTGTAATCAAGAGCAGCTCCAGCGTTTCACGTTTCGAGGTGGTCCAGGATCCGGCAGGTTTCCGCAAATAGCCTATATGTAGCTGTTTGAGTTCTTGAGAGCACTCGTCTCAGTCTCGCTGTACAGTCGACATTCTCGACCGCAGTACAAAAATTTCTCCACAAAGTCCCCTTCGCCTGCCTCAGAGCCTTGTATGTTTATATTTATATCTGAGTCATTGAGTCTCATTGCGAAGGCTCTTAGCCTTATTAAATTGTTTCCTCCACCAGTGTGGCCTATGTTTACAGCGTGGTTTTGGCACTGGACAGGCCTTATCGAGGGCATTTGAGAGCGCCGTTGTAAAGGTCGTAACTAGGTCTTCCGGCTACGTACAGGTCATACCACCACCGGTCTTTGGCGATGGCCAAACTGTCGTTGTCTCGGTCAAGGATGCCTATTACGATCCGGTCCATGGTCACTTCTGCAAAGCTTGGTTTACCCCAAAATGACCACAAAATGACACCAATATTACCACAAAATGACCAAAAAATATCTCCAGAATGAACACAAAATTAGTCAAAATGACCACAAAAAACCCCCAAAATGACCCTAAAATATTCCCAAAATGACCACAAAAAAACCCCAAAATGACCCTAAAATATTCCCAAAATGACCACAAAATAACACCAAAATATTCCAAAAATGACCACAAAATAACAACAAAATATCAAATTTAGTCCAAAATGACCACAAAACAACTCCAAAATATTCCCAAAATGACCACAAAACGACACCAAATTATTAAAAAAATGACCACAAAATAACAACAATATATCCCCGAAATTAGTCCAAAATGACCACAAAATAACCCCAAAATGACCACACAATGAGCCCAAAAAATCCCCAGAATGACAACAAAATATTTCAAAAATGACCATAAAATAACAACAAAATATCCCCGAAATTAGTCCAAAATAACCACAAAATGACCCCAAAATATTCCCAAAATAATCACAAAATAACAACGAAATTACCACAAAATGACCCCCAAATAATCCCAATATGACTATAAAATCAAATTTTTCCTCCTAGTCACCTTCAAATTCTGTTAGCCAGATTTTGACACTCCCGGCGAACGAATTTGGATCGAGTCGCAAACAGTAATCGCTTCATTTTTGACATTCGCTTAATTTTGAAGTTTGAGGCGAATGTTACCGGGCGACTCGCAGTCGGTAATACAAATGTAGGCGAGTCGAGCATATTTTTGTTCGACTCGCAAACCGTAATAGGCCCCTACATTTTTCAATTACTGAGGAATGTAATTTTAATTGTAATGGAATCGATTTTACCCAGCTGTGATATGGAGATAAATGTTCATCATACGCCCAATCACACCATTTAAATTACTGGTCGAAACCAAATGTCATCTTAAGCGTGCCATTTATCAATGTAAGACCTTGAGGGCAACTTTTGAACTGCATCGTCTGCTTATAAGCTTGATACAAGCCAAGCCCAATGCGGGTCGTGATGCTATGTCCTTAAAATTTCATAATTGGACTGGGCTAAAAAAATTTTTTTTGGTACATAATTTATATGTATACTAGCTGACCCGGCAGACCTTGTTCTCCTCGAAAATTTTCTTATGCACATTGCTCTTTGTCATATTTGGGGCCCCACAACCCAGCATGTTGATGTGGTATGTTAAAAAAATAAAACCCCCTTTATAGGAACACACCTGGTCCACATTCGGATCGTTATCTAGGAAAGGGGTTCGCTTGTTGACCTAACAACCACTGCTTGCTAATACACACATATCGTAGAAATATTTTGTAGCGCCACACCTCGGCTATTTGCTTTTCGTCTACCACTAACTCTTTATCTTTACCTTTATATTTATCTTCGGCGTCCACATGTGCATACACTGAGGTAAAAAACAGTGCAAATTCAACAAAAACGATGTCAAATCGACAAAAAACAGCTATGATAGTCAGCCTACCTTGAAATTTGTTGCATCGAGTATAAAAATGTAATTTTAACAAAGAACACATTTCTTAGCATATTACGTTGACCGTTTGTCAATTTAACATTTTCTCGGAGTAAATTAGACGTCAGTATATTGTTAATGCAACGCTTGCGATATTTGTTTAAGCCATATGTTTGAAGCTGAAGCAACAACACAAAATGGTCATTATGACCTTTTTTTTGTTGTTTAAGGTGTTTTGAGTTCAGCTACCGGTGAAGTCAATATAATTTGGTTTTTTCAAATCAAAGAAAAAGTAAGAAAAAAATTATTTTTCAGCTTCTTATATTGACTACACCGACAACTTGAACTTGAACGGTCCACCCAGGTGTATACATCGTTAATTACTGCTTTGTTCCAAATGACGCCACACTTTCTCACGTTGCCTTGTTGCTTTTACCGAGAATCGAGCTTTGACTGCGTTGACCACTGTATGCAGGTGTTAACCATTATGCCATCAGCATACTTACGTTTGTCGTCGTCCAAATGCAGCTTTGTTCTAGGACAGTAATGACAGTACATTCGCTGCTGGATGAAGTGTTACTTCAACAAAAAATTCCCTTCAAATTACCAAAAGTTTGTCAATTCAACAGAATTTGGTCAACTTCAGGATAACCAGGATTTAACCAGTGTTGCTTTGCAAAGAGTTGTATACTTTCAGCGTCAGATCAATTATCAGCAGTTTGATTTTACAATGTTGCCAAATCAATTCGAGAAAGTTGATGTTGAAATTAAATCTTTACAAGTTAAGTTGTTTTAACAATGAATCATTGTTAAAACTACTATATTATTTTTATCACAACAAGAAAATGTTCACCTTGAAGTGTGAAAATTTCAATTCAACTCAAAATTGTTCAGCATTGAAAAATGTAATATTGTCAACGATCGAATCTAATTTTACAACGCTGTTTTTCCCTCAGTGTACCATTGCCAACCATGTCTATTTAACTTAATGCTATCTCGATGCCAGCTTTACCTAGATTAATTTTTTTTATTTTAGCAAAAGCTATATCAATCTCTCTTTCAATGCATTCAAGCATTATTTTTTGTTTAATTTGATCGTCATTTTTATAATTTTTGCTTTACAGCACTCAACTTTACCTCCACTGACTGCTTATTTTCCACTGAGCAGATTCGGTTTTTCTTCACAAATGTCTGCTTTAATTGGCATTCAGAAAGCAACTAATTATCTTTCGTATTATTGTAACCATAGTCCAATTTCCAGGCAAACAAATACGTATTACGTATGCACATTAGATTGTCCATTTTTTACCAAGTTTATTATTTGACCCGGGCCAAGTCAATATCGTTTCTTTAGGAGCCAACAATTAATCTAGACATAAGGCACAGTCTATTATAAAAACGGTGACCAAACGTACATTCCTGTATTTCGAGTACCTGTCCTGTATTTTTTAAAAAAAAAAAAAAAAAAAAACGGGACGCAAAATGTCCTGTTTTTGTTGTTGTTGTTGTTGTAGCGAGGTGTAGCCCTGCCTAAATGTCAGACAGGGCACCCCGAGTGTATTGCTCTTGGCCGGGTCGATATAAGAAAACGGCCCGGGTCGTTTCGGCACGATGGGTACAGCACAAGTACTGGTACCGTTCTCGTAGAACCGGCAATACAAGAAACTAGCCGTGTAGGCTATGTAGGTCATTTAGCGCTACCCAGGGTGCACCAACTGGGAGGCGACCTACTTTTAACTGTATTTTGCTCAATGTTCTGTATTTTTCCTGTATAATGTCCTGTATTTGTTACATGTTGGTTGAACTATTAAAAAATTGTTGGAAACAGAGCATGAAAATCACTAAAATACTGACGCCAAAAAATATTGAAATATTGAATTTGTGATGCATCAATTTAGAAGTGACAAATATTGAACATGTGACACCTGCCCAACCATGATATGTACCGGAATAAAATGTCAACGTTAAAAAGCATCGGATACAAAGTATTAACCAATAATCAAAAAAAAACTGTCGAGGAGTTAAATAATCTTAAACTGTTTTACATGAATAAAAAATACAAAATTGGTTACTGAATCGAATAACAGTGATCGAAAAAGTATATCGCCTCAAAAATTTTTAAAATAATTGTGGAATTCTGCTTTACCGGAGTCAAACGCTCCGACAGAAAGATTTTTTTTTTTAATGAAAAATATTTGGACAAGCAAAATTTAAATGAAAATGATAACATTGGTCAACAAATAAGCGCTTGGTAATGTTGACCAATGAAAATTTATCTTTCTTGTACCTAAATATGGACTGAATTTAATACTTCTATTTTTCGTTTTCTTATATGTAGATATAGTTTATGTAATGAAATATAATTTTTAAATAAAAAAATCAACAATAAAATGTGTTAATGATAATTTTGATCAATTTATAATGGGGTATTCCTATAGAGCTTTTTTGGCCGTTTATGAGAAGCGAAAAATTATGTCATTTCCTGTTTCCTCCTACGGGTTTAGATGCATTTTGCATCTTCATCATTATTTTACAAAAAAAAAAACATATAACAATAAGACCCGGTTTTTCAGTGCAATTTTTTACTTAAGTGCGAGTGCCAACTTGTATGAGATAATCTCTAGTCAACTTTGTCTGTGGTTTAAACTTGCTTAGTACTACTAATTGCAAAAAAAATGGGTTTCTCGACATTGTGAAAAATCAGTCTTGTATAGAATTTTGAACGTTGTATTTCTTCGACGTGATTTTCTTCAGTATATGACCTATTACATCGACAGTTGGTAGCAACGGACGTTTACGGACGACGAGATCGGATGTAGAGGTGTATTGTCTTTGTGTATTTTGGGTAGTCCATAGTCTCGGTGCTGTAACTGATGTGCAAGTGAGTTCAGTTTTTTGTCTCAGATTAATGTTTTTTTGTTTGTATATGTCATTGACCATGGTGTTGTTTTTTCTAAGTAGTTGTCGTGTTGGGCCCGCTCTTGTTGTTTTGTAGGTATTTTTGACATTCATCATCAAAATCATATTGAAGATGTTTGTTTGTTCATCATCAAAATCATATTGAAGATGTTTGAGAACACTAAGAAATTTATAACCCAACACAAGGACTCGGTTATCATCACAAATTCAGATAAGGGCAACAAAAGTAAAATTTTTTGTCCCGTATTTTGTCGACAGAAAAATGGTCACCGTAATTATATATATCCCTAATACAGTTGATTTTTCAAAAATTATTTATCTATATATATATTACCAATTAGTAAGAATTTGCATGAGATTTAGTCATGCTAATAATTGAAAAAAAAAAAACAACTGAATAAAAAGCCACCAACACGCTATAGTTATAGTTATCAATACCCAGTTGGAAAAATATGCATACGGCATCAGTATTTCAGGCATGAATTGGAGCTTTGTATGCATGCCAGCCTAAGTGCTCGTTCATTTCCATTTTGAGCTACTTCCTTATGCATGTTTCTGTCTTAATACTGAACGCATACCGTGGAACTAGTAAACAGACATGCTTTATAAGTACAAAATCACTAATTCTGCATGGGTAAAATAGCATGAGTTTTTAGTACATACATAAAATTCATATTCATACATCAGGTCAAATGAGGACATATTGCACAACTTTGAACCATTAACATAACAATTGTGAGACAATGAAACTCTTCACGTTCTGTTTCAGCTTACCATTTCGAAAAATGTCATTGCAATATCGATTTTCATTGCGGTGAGACATGCAGGGGTGCATACGGTTGACTGTGTCCATATATTCCTTAGTTTCATGGTTCAGAGTTGTGCCACCAATACTCATTAGTCACTGTCATGGACTTAAAAGGATGGCTTGAAGTTTGTCCAGGAAATCCATCCAAAAATGGAACATTTCCATAGACAAATATTTTATTTTATAAATGAGGACTGAACAAACAAAACGCCTTATTTCCACTTTAAACAATTTTTCAGAAACCGAAAAAAACTTTGACAGATTCAAATAACCACAATTTAAAGTTTTAATTTGGCGTTACTAAAAGAAAACAGCTACGGCCAACTGGGGTCATCAGCAGGGGTTAAGAGTAGGTCGCCTCCCCGTTGGTGCAGCCTGGGTAACGCAAAATGGCCTACACGGCTAGTTTCTTGTATTGCCGGTTCTACGAGAACGGTACCAGTACTTGTGCTGTACACAGAGCCAAAAATGCCTAATAAAATTAATAAGATTGTCTTCATGATCAGTTTTTGGGCAAAGGGGTAGTCGCAACGGTGGAAACGAAGAAAAAACTATAGGGAAATCTTTTTGGTTTTAAGAAGAAATTCTTATTGAAAAAACTATACATTTAGTACAAAGGTGTAGTTAGACGCTGGCAATTATTAGTATACGATGGCCGGATGGTTAGCAGCTGGGTTAAGCATTCGAAAAATTGTAAGTTCGATTCTCTCTCTTTTTTTTCCTAATTAGAAATGTTAAAAAGAAATCTTCTCAATTATATTTATAAGATTTTCTTTTAAACATTAACAACTATACACATATCAGTAATTAGATGCTAGAAATCAAAAGTGAACGATGGCCTGATGGTTAACAGCTGGGTTTATCATTCCGAAAATTGTAAGTTCGATTCTCGGTGAGGGCGATTTCATTTTATTTTTCATTTAAAATATTAAAAAGAAAATCTTCTTAATAAAATTAAAAAGACGGTCTCTACAATAATAAGAAGCACATCTTGTTGAAGAAAATCTATAGAGATATCTTATGACTTTTGTTCTATTTTATTAGGCATTGTTGGCTCTGTGTACCCATCGTGCCGAAACGACCCGGGCCGTTTTCTTATATCGACCCGGCCAAGAGCAATACACTCGGGGTGACCCTGTCTGACATTTAGGCAGGGCTCTACCTCGTTACAACAACAACAACAACAACTGGGGTCATCTGTTTTTTTAATTTTTTGTTTGTGTAGTTGTAGTTTTTTAACTTAATAATTTGTAAATATGCTCTTTTGTTTGAAACAGGCAATTTTATACGGGATCCCATGGGATTTTTTGCGTTAAAAAAAAACTTGGCGAGGCTTATATCGAACCGTAGATGTTTATAGACCGAAAAAATCAAAAAATAAAATCAACAAAATAAACTTTTGCTGGAAAATAAAATATTGACCTTTCAATTTTTTTCGGCCTATCAACATCTACGGCACGATATAAGCCTTGCCCAGTTGTTTTGGTGCAAAAATTTCCACGCACAAACAAATGAGAAGGAAATATTTCCGATTTGTACGAAATTTTCATTTTGACCGATCTTTTTATAGGAAATATGAAGTTTTAGTAGATTCTGTTGAGTACATCATGTGTAATGTTGTCTGATTGCATCAAAACACTAAAAAAGTGAAAAATGGAAATAAGGCGTTTTGTTGGTCCAGTCCGCAAATATGAATAAAATTTTCAAGACAATAAAGAAAAAGCAAAGAGAATTTAACTATGCAAGTAAAATACATTCAGTAAGGTGTATTTTTTAGAATTTCATTACTTTTCACTGATACAGAAAGCATTCCTCAAGCATACATATCACTCATTCAGCATGCATACTTTGTCTCCTTTTACATACTTCGTCATTCATACAGCAATCATGCCCCGTGTATGAATACAGCTTTTTCAACTGCGTATTTATATAATTTTGAGCTATTTGTGAAAGAAACGTTGTAGCCACAGCTAAAGTCAGCAATAATCATATATGTAATACTTCTATATAGATAATACCGAACAGTGAAGCGTGTCAAACATTACAGTACAGATATACCATGAGAGAAGGAGACAAAATCTCAAGGATGTCGTTAAACTTTTGTAAACAAAGGGGCATAAATAAATGCATACTTGAACAAAATGTAAATAAATTCACTTCGTTTTTCTTATCACTCCTTTCACTAATTAACATTAAACCATGCCAAAAATACCCAAGGTAGCGGATATGACATTATTTTACCAAATGAAAAAATTCTCTGTAGCTTATTATTATTTTTTAAACAACAAATACGAACATTTTTATTTATTTTGTGATTTACTATTTTGGTATTTTCATTATTTAATTGACTAATCAAAGATTTTATAACTAAAACTATGCACAATTTGTGTAATGGGGATAGTGACCCTTTTTGAGCCCTTTGATATTTTTTTTTAAACGCGCTACTACAATTCACTAACACAAACAAAACTTGCGCATGCGCAGAACTCACATTTGCACTGATTCATATAATAATGTTTGACACGCTTCTTACACAAGGCCAGTATACGAAAGGCGCAGGCTTTGGCAATAATATTTTCTTTTGTTATACTCTATCTTTTTAATACAAATAAAACTCAGACCTCTCTAATAAAAACTACAAATAAATAATTATACGATCAGCATATATTTACTTAAACAATTAATTCAGTAATAAAATATTAACAAATTGTCTGTATTTTTTTCTTACCAATACAGAGGTTGACAAGATGCAAGGTGTGAAGCGTGTGGTGGTATTTTGCATATTGATCGTCATACTACCCGCCTCGTTAATCGTCATTCCGCTACACCTACGCCGCACAGTCTTCGCGGATGTTGTGTATCCCGTTGCCGAATCAGACATCATTGAAATACGTGACGGCATATCATCGATCTTCTGTCAACAGCATTCATTACGTATGAATTCAAATTTTAACGCATTTCAATTACGTAGCAGACCCGAAGTATCTACAAATCGTAAACACATCAGACTAAAGAAATCCATGACCCTGCCTGACGATACACTCGAATATTGGGGTTTCTACTTGTTGAAAGGCGCCAAAGTGCATCTCAAATTTTGTTCGCGTTACGACGGTTCACGCATCTTGGTAGTGAAGGGACAACGTGATCTAAATACTTGTGGCCTGCTCGATCACAATCGTAACAAATTGGGCGCAAATTTCGCGCAGGGTCACGAACAGGTGAAAGTCTTCTTTGAGGATATTAAAGAAATGACTGATACAGTGCCTATCGATGAGTTAGCGAACGATAAGAAGCCAGCCGATACTAATATGGAAGCAGAAAATCATGGTGGCGAAGATTCGAGTGAAGATCTCGAAGAAGAGGCTTTTCAACGCGCCAAAGCAGCTGCAGCTATGGAAGCAGCAGTTGCGGCACTTGCGTTGCAATCACTAAATGAGTCGAGTAACAATAAGTCTGCGGTAACTACCCGCAAACCCGCTAAAATACGTGGCAAAAAGTTGAAGAAGGGTTCGATAAGCACATTACGTAATCGGCGCCTGCCATCAAATGCGCCCGTAACAGGGCAAATGTTAGAGCCAACAGCTGCTGCCGAATCCACTGTGAGTGCGAGTAAGCGTCGACGGCGTAGTCATCATGCCAATGCAGGAGCACTACAACGAAAACAAGAAGTCTACGACCAATTATATAAGCGCCGACGGGCGAAACGTGAGCATGTCTACGATCGCAAATATAGTCACGGTGGTAATGCAGTCAATTTTACCATTACCGATGAATCGAATTCGGTGTCCAGCTTTGAAACTGGTCTATTCAATTGTTATAATGGTGCCATATTATTAGCCGAAGGATTTCCACCTACATCGGAGTGTGTTAATGCGCATTTCTTAGAGAATGGTTCACATCGTATGCTCTCCAAACATGAGATCACCGAAGATGGTTACTATTATTACATATTTTATAGTGATAACGATCTTGTACGAAATGATATACATGCAATTTTTGATATTTATAAACCCACATTTCAATATTCCAATCTAAGCGATGCTCAGGGTTGTGTAAATGCGACGAATTGTACTTTTCCGATTGGCTTTCTGTCGGATGAAATTGTTGTTGTGGAAATGCCGACACGAGATGGCATCGAACATGAAGAAGATGATATCACATACCTGATCTCAACATGCCATCCGCGAACAGAAGTCTATGCGATTTTCCCCATATCGGTGCTAATATTAATATTAAGTTGTTCATTTTTATAGAATAGGGAAGACGTAGGGCGTCGGCATATGAAACCTGGCTCAAGGAGGATTGTTAAATAAGGACGACGCTTAAATGTAGAAAAAATAGAGTAAATATTTTTTAACTATATAGGTATTTTAATACTTTTGTATGTACAATGTACATATTAAATGGCGCTAATCTGATAATTAGATGAAAGAAAAATTCTTAAGTGAAGATTTCCGACAATAATTATTCACTTAAAAGGTATAAATAAAAGCGCAGTTAATCATGCCATAGCCATATCCACATAAAACAGCTGATCGAAACAACTTTATGGAAATCAATGTAATCGATTAATGGTACTATACCTTAACGCTACCCAGTAGGAAGGGGGTTCATCGTTTTATTAATCCCGGAGTACTCCCTTGAGAGTATCGGATTGCTCCCTATTACTCCCCATACTTCTGTGTATATAGCATTTTCAGGTCGAATGAAATCTTTTTCAAATGAAATGAAACTTTTATCAAGTCAAATGAAACTTTACTTCACAGTATAAATACAAATGAATAAATCTCCCCTTTTACTCCTGTATCATGCCTTTGGGAGCAATTTTTGACAAAACGCTTGTGAACACCTCCCCTATTGCTCCTGTATGAGTAATATGAGAGCAAAGAGTGGAGAATTTACTTCTATTGCTCCACATCATTTAGGAGGTTTTGCATCTGGTAGACAGTTCTTTTTAGAGGTATGCTTCCCTCGGCAAAGTATTTTGTTTTGATAAATACATAAGTGGTTGCCTCTCGACGATATTTAACCAAAATATATCATTCATTGCCAGTTATTGGCAAAAAATTACCTCAAAATCGGAAAACCGGATAAATTCTGCAAAAAATTCAACTTCCCGCGTAAAAACATGTCATACTCTTTTCAAATGAACAAAACACTGTATTTATTTCTAAAGTGACTACATTTCTCTACCCAAACCCGTTAAGAATTTTTAAATCGGTTGAAAATCGTTTTTTTAATGAATTTTTTTTTTTTTGAAGTTAACTTCTTAGGCGGCGATATGAAGTTTTTGATTGAGAGTAAAATTTGAAAAAATGGATGACAATGCAATGGAAGTTATGCAAGGGAAGCTATGCCACGGAAATAGAAATAAATGGAGTAATTTTTGCTAATTTTTTAAGTTATATGCCTAGGCGCTCATAAAAACAAGCAAGCAATATTAATAACTAAACGAGTATGAATGTTTCTTCGTAAGCCAGCTGACACGATGACAATCGCTGTTGCGTACATTTTCATGGGCCAAAAGCGTGTGGGTTTACGCACACAATGCCACTTTTTACAAACATCACAATTTACTTTCGCAACCAAAGACTTTGAATTTTGAAGAAGCAAGATTTTGGGGTACCAGGCATACATAAAAATTAGGCAGCGAACGACATTTTGCTCAAACATTTCCCCAAAAAATGGCAACCCTGTCCTGAAAGACGGTTTTGCATATATTGTGTGCTTGCATACAACGACGTCGTGTGATTGGTTAATATTTTAGGGATGAAAAATAATTTCAGTCGCTTTCAAACATTGTTTATCCTTACTATAGTTTGGCAACTTATTTTCTTCTTCTTACGAATTTGAGTGGAAGGCACTGGCTGAGTGACTCCAAATGAAATGGAATGAAGGAAAAGTGTGAAGCCCAATAAGCCATTTTGTTTGACATCAACCTGAGACGCATTTGAGATGAAACCTTCAACGTCAATTCTCACTTTTTGAAAACTTAATATCAATTAATCAATCAATAATTTTTCGATTCAAAGATAAACTACCAGTAGCAGATCAACTTTTTTGTCAAATGAGTATTAACTTGAGGTATAATTAAATATAAAAATTATAATATAAATGTCCGATAGTTTCTGCCTCCACAGTTTTTATACATACGACACCCCTCTACCATTCCCTAAAATAAATTTTGTCCAAATCGTGGTACATTATTTTAAAATACGACCCTCATTATTTGCCAAACGTTTGAGAATATATTTTTCTGTGCTTATGGGGTATATGCTGTGCGTGTGTATTAGTGTGTTTTTTGTGAGTTGCGCTACTATATAAGGTATACTATGCTTTCAAACAAGCGCAGAAACCACATGTGTGGGCTTACGCACGCAATGTACAGGAACAAAAGCGTATGCGACATTTTACACACGTACTTAGCTCAAGGAGTATGAATGTTTGTGCGTGTTTATTTGACAACGTTACGTCATCGTTGAGTATGGCTGTGAAGTTGCAAGTTCCGCGCTAATTTTTATGATCGCCTGGTTATAAATACTGTAACATCAGAGAAAATATTCAGCGATTACACAGTGCTACAAGGAAGAAAAAAGTGAATACAATTTTAAAGCAATCTCTAGTTCATCTGGTCTAATTATAGACAAAACACCCTTCAACCAATTTGTAACACCCCCAAAAATCCTGTTTTGAGGCAAAAAAAAAAAAAAACAAAAAAAACCGCGTGTAGCCAGTACACGTGAAAGAAGTTAACTTCTTAACCATTCACAGTCCTAAAATGACCCCAAAAAAAAGACAATAGCGAATAAACAACTATTCGAATAGTTGACAACTATTCGAATACTTGGCAAACTATTCGAATTCTTTGGAACGAATATTTTTATTCCCACTCCTAATACTTACTTATTGATGGGTCTATCTCTTTTTATTTTGGTACGTACCTACAATTTTTGGACACAAGTGAATACACTATTCCATGTTCATGAAAGGTATAAAATATTTTTTTTTTTTTGCGGCATGCTTCTAATCCTGGCACATCCACGTCACAGTCCTTTTTTCAAATTATTGGGCCATTTCACGCAATAAAATCCTTACGGCAATATAACGAAAACGACACGAAACTATAGACACATTCACTTGAACTTAAAACATTCACTTGAACCTAAAACACCCGCTTGCAAACGAAAATCAACACATACTAGTGGCTAGTTCACTTTTCTATTATCTATGCTCGCATGGATTTCAGTCGAAATAGACAAATATTGAAAAAAAAATGTAAATATCTATGTATGTAAGTACATATGATTTTGCGCTACTTTGACTACAAAAGCAATGCAGGGGTAATAAGCGAACACACCCGATTATCGGGGGTTACATACTAGTACTTAATTATAAGCTTTTTTATTTATTTTATTATTTTTATTATAAGCTTTTATTTAGTTTCACCTGATTTTTTATTTTATTATTTAGTTTCACCTGACGGCTGTCTGTTAACAAATCTTGCAAGTTAAATTTGATACACTTCCCGGTGTCCGATTGATCTGAAATTCTGCACCCATGTACATATAACCCCGATGACAATGCACTATTATAAAAAAAAAAATTCGATAGGTGGCGCGCGGGTCGCTATATTTTCAAAATTCGCATTTATGGTCCGATTTAGCTGAAATTCGTAACATGTATTACTACCATGAAAAGAAATATTTTTGAAAAAAAAAAAATCCGCTAGGTGGGGCTGAGATAGCGGTAATAAAAACTCAAAATCGTAATTATGGACCGATTTGGATGATATTTTACGTGTGTGTTACTTAATTAATTTCTTAATGTTAAAAAAAAATTGGACCCGCTAGGTGGCGCGTGAGTCGCTTTATTTGAGAATTACGAAGGTCTGTTTTCAGTGTCGATTAATTCGTTTTTCAACGAACTTCCCGTTGAGGTAGGATCTTGAAATTTTCATCATCGTTTAGTTTTATACCCCAATGCACTATAATAAAAAAATAATTCCGATAGGTGGCGCATGGGTAGAGATATTTGAAAAATTTAATTTACAGAGATTTTGCCTTCGATTTTGAACTAACTCCCCGTTGAGCTGGGGTTTTGAAATTTTCACCATCTATCAGGTTTTACTGACAATGCATTATACAAAAAAAAAATCTAAAATATTGCTTTATTTGCAAAAATCCAATCATCACCCAAGTTTAGTCGTTTTTCCCTATTGCCATAGAAATAAGATTGGAATTCGGCGGGTGGTGTATTCCAAAAGTACCTTTACTTACCACGCGGTGAATTCCTTTACTCTTATGAGCATTGTCTATTGATATGCAGATGGCACTAAGCATTATATGTATATTGATATGCAGATGGCGCTGAAGAATACAACATTCGGCTAATTCCTTCACTCTTTTGAGCAATTATGCATAAAAAGTTGGCTCTGCTGATTTTCAATTATTAAATTGAAGAAAAAAGGAAACAGCTAATTATTATTGAAACGCAGTTCTAATTAATTTATTAGATTTTACTGATTGTGTTTTCATTCGCGTGATTCAAGTGCTAGAATTAAGTGTTAATGTAATATGAGAAATAAAATTAAAGAAAAAAAAACTTTTTTATAAGCTTTTATTTAGTTTCACCTGACGGTTGTCTGTAATCAAATCTAAACACTTAAATATAATAGCCGCGTGACATCCAAGTTTCGCATGTACATGCATTTAACGCAAACTTATGCGTCACAGCAACAGCGGCACAATCAACTATATGAGAGCCAAGTGTAAAATGCTTCTTCTTATGCTTTTCATGCATACAAAGTTGAAAGTTGCCAACTTTTGCATGTCAGATGTCGCTCGTGATGCGCGATGTGTCGTTCTCTACCTATCATTGTGTATCAATACCAAGTGTAAACTCTTCTGCATAGA
Source organism: Campiglossa producta (assembly GCA_964058755.1). NCBI lineage: Eukaryota > Metazoa > Arthropoda > Insecta > Diptera > Tephritidae > Campiglossa > Campiglossa producta. The sequence goes on from CAXKVI010000003.1 coordinate 98,476,616, forward strand.
CGTCAAAATTCCAAAATGAGTTTAACACCTGTTTGAGATTGTGGTTAATAACAAGTGTGATATCATAGACATAGACGTGAAAACTTCAAAGTGAGTTTAGTCACCTGTTTTTAATTTCCTTTTTTGTCTCACTTCTTTCCATCTTCCCATCTCTTTCTACCATTAGGTAAAAGATAGGAGACCGCCATGTTGATGTATGCAGGATGTTAAACAACGCCATTTGCTTTTCTGTTATTCTGTGCTGGCGACATTTTAATATGTGCAGGATGTAAACAAACCGACATTTTAATGTGTGTTGTCAAAAGAAGAGTTCACACTTGGTATTGATACACAATGCTACCTATATACCCACGTTCAACTCATCTGTCAATACATAATGCTGCGGCAAACATTGATTGTGACGCCGCTATAAGAGAACACCAAAATAAAGCAATATAAATGCTGAAAACCACGTCAACTGAATATTTATTCACAGAATATTTCCTTTTGCACGTGCTTTTTCCATACGTCAAAATTTACTTATACAAAATATTTTCTACGTTCTCTGTTGCCGCAATAACCCTGCAAAAATCGTTGGATTATGTGTTCCAATTTTCTAATATTGGAGTACTACAATAGTAATCCTTTGTCTACATAATCGGACCACCTTCAGCTTTTTGAAAGCCGATCATTGCTCCTGCCTTATCGACGAAAATCACGACACTATCTCTTTGACAGTATATACTTCAAGAAGTAACAACATTGGAGTACATTGCAAAGTACTCTGACGGTAGGTACTCCATGGAGTAGCAGAAACAAAGCGAAGGTTGGAGTAGGTGGTCCAGTCCTAGGGCATCGCAATGTTAATTGGAGCACAATTTTTATATGAAAAAGGATTACATTTGGAGTACTCTGATGCTCCAATTGGAGTATTCTTTGGATAGGAAATAGGGTACTCTCGATTTTTGCAGGGCCCTGCAAAAATCTTTGGATTATGTGTTCCAATTGTTTGATATTAGAGTACTCCAATACTAATCCTTTGTATACCTCATCGGACCACCTTCAGCTTTTTGAAAGCCGATCATTGCTCCTGCCTTATCGACGAAAATCGCGACACTATCTCTTTGACAGTATATACTCCAAGAAGTAACAACATTGGAGTACATTGCAAAGTACTCTGACGGTAGGTACTCCATGGAGTAGCAGAAACAAAGCGAAGGTTGGAGTAGGTGGTCCATCGAATCGAAGAACTTGACTGTTCAAAGTTGACTTCAAAGAAGCCGTGTAATGTTGATGCATTAAAAGAAATGGATCGGATGAGGAATGTTAAAATAACTAAGTAAAGATTGCATAACTAATTTAAACAATATTTTATATTTAAAATAAATTCAAGAAAAAAGATGTTCTAAGCACAAGCTTATAGGTATATTTCTTGTTGATAAACCGAACTAAAAAGTAAAAAATAAAATTAAAGAAAAAAAACTTTTTTAAAAATAAGCTTTTATTATTGGTTTATAAAATTAACTAAAAAGTAAAAAATAAATTCACTGTAAAGGAATATAACACTTTATAAGTTCATTGTAACGTTTAAAGATAATTTGGCTTCTTCGTCTGCCACAAAATAATTCCATATTGTACATAATTATATATTTCTAACATTAAAACTTTACACCTAAATTATTAAATCTACCAGTATATATCACATTGCTAATTTTATTAATAATAAAAGCGTGTTAAATTTCGATAGCAAGAAAAGAAGGTCCTGAATGTTCTTAATTATACCATCAAATAGAAAAGAAGGTCCTAAATGTTCTTAATTATACCATCAAAATTTAACACGCTTTTATTATTAATAAAATTACCAATGTGATATATACTGGTAGATTTAATAATTTAGGTGTAAAGTTTTAATGTTAGAAATATATAATTATGTACAATATGGAATTATTTTGTGGCAGACGAAGAAGCCAAATTATCTTTAAACGTTACAATGAACTTATAAAGTGTTATATTCCTTTACAGTCAATTTATTTTTTACTTTTTAGTTAATTTTATTAACCAATAATAAAAGCTTATTTTTAAAAAAGTTTTTTTTCTTTAATTTTATTATTTATTGGTCATAAAAAGGTCCATATGTATGTACTATATATGTATGTATGTAAACTGTGCATTAGTGAATTGTAACTAGTGTGTTTAACCCTTTCGGATATTCTATGCCATATGGCATAGTCTCATTTCAATGGCTGTTTTTGACATTAAATTAAGGAATTAACTTTTTTTTAATTATGTATTTTTCTTTGAGGCTTTATCTCTAAAAATAAATCATAAAATTTTTGAGAGCTGAACCCAGTAAATTGATATAATTAAAAACTCAAGTGTCTCTATCGAGTTCGTTTTTTTGCAAGAAAAGTTACTTCATAATTTTAATAATTTAACAATAAAAATAGTTTCGTTTTTTAACTTTTTGAATTCAGTTTATTAGAAAATGAATGCCCTAAATGGGATTAAAAAAAATTAAGACCATAGGACAGTTGAGTAAGGCTCTACGATTTTTTTCATACCATGCCATACGGCATAGATTTTACCCAACGGAATTAAAAAATTTTATTTGATGAAATAAAGTCTGCATTAATTTTTTATAATTTCTCTAACAATAAGGTCTATCAGCTATTCCGGCGGAGCTCCAGTCGGAAAAAATTCGGGATAGTCGATAGGGGTTGCATCGACTACATCGAAATCCACCCCCAAATTCTGATGAATCTATTATCTTTTCCTCCGTCGTTGTTTTTGTGGCAGTACTTCGCCCTGTCTAGTAGGAAGATCAACTTATAAAAAGTTACTTGACAGCCCAGACAGGGTTATACTAATGTTGACAGTGCTTTGCCGGATATGGATCCTATACGTTCCGGTGAAAAACACTTTGTGGTACTAGCCCGACTGTATAGGAACGATTTCATTGACCACGTAGCCGTAGTTCAAGTGGACAATAGACGCCTCTTACCACCGGCTTACCTACCTCGGGCATATTCTAAACCCCTTACTCGCAGGGGTATCTTTTCCTCCGTCGGTAGCTCCACAGTAATAGCTGATGGACCACAATATCGCATTCGTTTGATAAACGCTGAAGTCGGCAGACTTTTCTTACGTAGCTTTTGACTTGATTTAGGGGAATCCCGATCTCGAATTCCACGCCTCCCGTACCATATTGGTTCAAATCCGCGGGCTTCGGCATCCCTAAACTGCTAGAAAACGTCTAAAAAGGACGGAACAAGTATCAACTTCTTCTTGAATTGGCTTCATTAATCAGAAATCGAAAATAAAGGTTTTTGTTTCGGAGGAAAGTTAATGGCAAAAATCCAAAAGTTTTACCAGGTCCGATTCCAAAATTGGAGCGTGATCCATTGTATTTATGTGCAGATCACCTTTCTGGGGTGAAATATCTCTTGACAGAAAATATCGGGTTTCGCTTTCGAATTATGCATTATAGGTCAAAACGCGTCTTTGGATACCTATCCCGACCTTTTTGGCGGCATCTGAGATAATCCAGGAAAATCCCAGGACCCTGGGATTGCCTTTCTAAAATCTCGAAATCCCGGGATTGTCAAAAAGCTTTGTGATTCGATGCCTTGGTATGTAATTGCCATGGCTTAGAAGCTAAACAAAGATAAGAAGAATATCTTATTTAATTTGGAAGACTTGGACTTCATCTGTTGTTGTTGTCGCTGGAACGATCGAAACCCTCTTATAAGTTTTGGGGAGTATTGTCGACAGTGGCAGATTTTAGTCGGTTAAGAACTCGGTACCCTCCGGTACCAGCAGTTTGCGGTACTTGCGCGACTGTCGCAGGAACGATTTGATATGACCAGTGGAACCTACTAGGTTATTTTATGCCTCCTTGTCTAAGCAAGAAGAAGGTTGGTAAAAAGAGATGAGATACAAAATAAACAATTTTTTTTTAATCACATTTTATGTAAATGTGGCATGATTTGTATATATTTTATCCATAAAACCACTGAAACTACTTACGCACGTATGTAAAATTTCTTTCCGTTAAGTAAATTCCATGCCATATGGCATGGTGCTAAAAAACCATTTTAGAAAAAAAATTTTTGAAAAATTCTTTTTAATTGTTCATAACGATGGCTTAAATAGTAGGAAAAACACAAAAACAGATTTTTAAGGCCAAAGACAAAAAAGAAGTTTCGAAAGGGTTAAAAAAAAAACAGAATTTAAGATTTTCTCTAAATTGCAAGAGTGAGATGCAAAATATGAAAGAAAGAGTTAGTTGACAAAAATAGCGGAACGCTTTTTCATTCATAAATCTTCAAGAAAATGTAGCCAAAATCGCACTTTTAAGTAATTTTAGAAGAAGAAATCTAATATGAAATAATTGATTGGACGGACGGGCATAAATTGCAAAACTTCAATCGAGAAAAATGATCGAAATCCGTCACGCACCACCAGGCGATCATAAAAATTAGCGCAGAACTTGCAACTTCTCAGCCGTACTCAACGATGACGTAACGTTGTCAAATAAACACGCACAAACATTCATACTCCTTGAGTTAAGTATGTGTGTAAAAAGTCGCATACGCTTTTGTTCCTGTACATTGCGTGCGTAAGCCCACACATGTGGTTTCTGCGCTTGTTTGAATGCGACTGAAATTATTTTTCATCCCTAAAATATTAACCAATCACACGACGTCGTTGTATGCAAGCACACAATATATGCAAACCCGTCTTTCAGGACAGGGTTGCCATTTTTTGGGGAAATGTTTGAGCAAAATGTCGTTCGCTGCCTAATTTTTATGTATGCCTGGTACCCCAAAATCTTGCTTCTTCAAAATTCAAAGTCTTTGGTTGAGAAAGTAAATTGTGATGTTTGTAAAAAGTGGCATTGTGTGCGTAAACCCACACGCTTTTGGCCCATGAAAATGTACGCAACAGCGATTGTCATCGTGTCAGCTGGCTTACGAAGAAACATTCATACTCGTTTAGTTATTAATATTGCTTGCTTATTTTTATGACCGCCTAGGCATATAACTTAAAAAATCAGTAAAAATTACTCCATTTATTTCTATTTCCGTGGCATAGCTTCCGTTGCATTGTCATCCATTTTTTCAAATTTTACTCTCAATCAAAAACTTCATATCGCCGCCTAAGAAGTTAACTTCAATAATAAATAAAATAGTGGTAGTGCAAAAATGCCCAACCCTGTTTACAACAAATTGAGTGAGACGAATTGATTTTTGTGCAAGTTTAAAAATGGAAACATTGGGACCATAATTTTTTTGGAAAAAAACAGAACGCTTTTGACTTAAAACTTCCCAGGCATCAAAATTTCCGTCTGAAAATTGAAAAAAATTTCGCATTTAAAGCCCTTTTCCCGATCCTTTTTCCCACTAAATTATGCGAACGAAACGTATGTCTGTAAAAGTACAAAAAACCTTCCAAAAATAAGAATGCCTCTGTTTTATTGTGTTTTTTTTTAAACGTTTTCTGATGTTTTTGGGATAATTTTTTGGTGTTTTTGGGATCACTGTTTTTATCAGTATACTTTCCCGACCGTTTTCGGATACGAAAAACGATGGAAAAATATACGATCGGTAAAACGTACGTTGCTCTGCTGGCTGGATTGGTATTGTCTTCACGTGAAAATTTCGCTCCCCGCCTAAGCATACACGACGAATGTTGTCCCACGTCGTCCACACACGAGCGAGCGGCTGACCGAACATCATTGTAAAGTTGTGCTTCAAGAGTAAACACGTCTAGTAAAAGCGCGGATGATGCTATCTATATCTTTTTCGCAGCGTTCATTTTTCCACGATGTTTACCGGTCAAGCGCATTGTGTATCAGTACAAGTGTGAATTCTTCTTTTCACAACACACATTAAAATGTCGGTTTGTTTACATCCTGCACATATTAAAATGTCGCTGCACCGAAGAACAGAAAAGCAATGGCGTTGTTTAACATCCTGCACACATCAACATGGTGGTCTCCTATCTTTTACCGAACGGTAGAAAGAGATGGGAAGATGGAAAGAAGTGAAACAAAAAAGGAAATTATAAGCAGGTGACTAAACTCACTTTGAAATTTTCACGCCTATGCCTATGATATCACACTTGTTATTAACCACAATCTCAAACAGGTGTTAAACTCATTTTGGAATTTTGACGTCTATGCAGAAGAGTTTACTTGTATTGATACACAATGGTCAAGTGCCAACACAAAATGAGATTTTCTTGTTGCTTTTAATGCATTGTTCGACAACCACGCCACACACCACGATCATGCTCGCGCGCCGCTCGCCAACCACGCCACATACGAGAAATTTTATGTCGACCCTCAACATGCTCGCCCGCATGATCGTCGTGTATGCCCTGCTTAAACACTTTCAATGTTTGGAATAGAAAAGTGTTCCCGTTTTTCATGACGCAATCATCTTTTTGCAGTAAAAAAATGTTGCCAACATCTGTGAAATTTCTCCGATTTGTGAATAGTATTTCTAGATGGTGAGATACATTTTCCTTGTTAATCTAAAACCTTCCATAAATGTTTTGTATGTGTATGTGGTAAGAAAGTTCAACTATGATTTTGCGTCTATCTCGACTGATATGTTTACTTTAGGCATCTAAGGGCGGATTTCTCGACTGCCTGTTAACGTGAAAGTTAACTTTTTGAAAAAAATACGCGGTATTGCATTGTTTATTATTGTTTATCAAAAGAAAGTGGGTTCCATAAAAGTTATTTTATTTATTTATTTGGGTTTTTGTTGATAAAAACGGCGGAATTTTAACCTAAGTACATTAAGACCTATAAGTCCTAGTCAGGGTAACGAAATCTCTATTTTGGAAGTTTCGGTACATACGTCGTACGGCTTTTTGCAAATACATTTGCTTAAAAACAGAACATTTCTGATATTTTCCTTAGAAAAAAAACTCAGAACAAGCTCTTTAAAAACAGAACTGTTCTGCAAAAACAGAACGGATGGTCACCGTAGATATTACACGTATAATGGTCCAGCCCCAATTGTATTAATTTAGGGCTGAGTGCAAGTCCTATCAGCTGCACTCAGCAGTAATGGTAATGAGGCTGCACTGCTGAGGCTGGTAGTGCGCACCATTGATCGGCTTTAGTACAAAATAACATGGTTGAACTTAGTCATGATCCATACAAATTGGTGCAAGTTTGTACATAGTCATTTAAAGAATAACACCACGAATAACGAACACACAAAGAGAGATAGCATTGAAGTGTTCGTATACATGCGTGTGCCACACAGTTATAACAATCCGCCAGTTGAACCTTGTTTCAGCGTTGCCGTTTGCATTTCTCTAAATTACCCACATTAAAAAATGAATTCCCCCTCAAACTCCCCACATATATACATATAAAATAAAATTATTTGCCACTCACCAACGTTGGGCAGTTTAAAAAGATCTTTATTTTCACTATAGCAAGGAGTTTTCCAAATTACTCCAAGTTCAAAAGTTCCACTAAAATTATCCCGGCTACAAAACAGTATTGAGTTTTTGTTTAAGGGTAGCTGATTACGACAACGCTAAAACACGTCGAAAAATGTTGGGGGAGGTATCAAAAGGCGTATGGGGGTTTCGCTATTTATCAACTAGTTAATGGAAATTATATGAATCGTTTATTTTCAAAACCGGCCATCTCCACTCAATTCGTTTGTGAGAAGGCCGGTTTTTAAAATAGACGATTCATTTTATGAATTTAAAACACAAATATGTACTATACCTACAGTATGTTAAAAAAAAAAGAAACACTGCCCAGAATTTAAATACACCGGGTGCATACGAAAAAATGAAATATGTATATAGTTAAATGTAAAACCTTTCATGGAGCTCCAATATGTATATTACGAAATTCCTCACAAATTCCCCACATATAGCGTTCCCCGATAATTACCCACAAGCGTTAAAGATTCCCCATAAAACGTGGAATTACCCACAAAATGGCAACGCTGCCTGTTTGTAGCTAAGAACAAGGCCCTATAAACATTTATGTTGGAAATACATTGGAATCTCATTCGAAATCAAATCCGTTTTCCAATTTCCAACGTTGCTTTTCCATTCGAGCAACATTGTTGCAACAGCCCCTTTCCCAGCAAAACGGACATTTTTTTGTATGAAAGTATTCTTATTTCTCCAATTGAAAAAGTAATGGAACTAGACTTTAATTCCAACATTATTTTCCAATTGGAATCAAACGTCAAAATTGTATCCATTTGGCATGAGGAAACTAGTATGATTGGGAATAAATGGCGTGTTTATTTAATATAAATTATCTAATATCTTTAAACGAGTTAATCTTGTATATTTGTATATTTGTATTTTTGTATGTTCGGACTATCTCGAGAACCGCTTGACCGATTGGGATGAAATTTGGCACAAAGATAGTATGATGGATTCTAAGACTACCCACTTTAGGGTTGCCACTTGGGGCGGTTTACAGGGTTGCCACCTATCCCATTTTTTTTAAATTAGGAGCAAGATATGCCAATATGGGTATCATATGAGAGGTATTTTCCGCGAGATACCAACTAAAATATTTCCAAGTAGGGTTGCCACCTAGGGTTGCCACCTTACCACAATATATTTGTATATCCGTTACTATCTCGAGAATCGCTTGACCGAATTGGCTGAAATTTGGAATGGTGATAGTATGATCGATTTTAAGACTATGCACTTTAGGGTTGCCACTTGAGGCGGTTTACAGGGTTGCCACCTATCCCATTTTTTTTAATTATGGAGCAAGATATGCCAATATGGGTATCATATGAAAGGTACTTTCGGCGAGATACCAACTTAAGTATTTTCAAGTAGGGTTGCGACCTAGGGTTGCCACCTTACCGCAGTACTATCTCGAGAACCGGTTGACCGATTTGGATGAAATTTGGTATGGTGACAGCATCAAGGATTCCAAGGCTATCTACTTTAGGGTTGACATTTCGAGTAGTTTACAGGGTTGCCATCTATCCCATTTTTTTAATTATGGAGCAAGATATGACAATATGGGTATCATATGATAGGTATTTTCGGCGACATATCAACTAAAATACTTCCAAGTAGGTTTGTCACCTAGGGTTGCCCGCACTATATTTCTATATCCGGTACTATCTCGAGAACCGCTTGACCGATTTGGATGAAATTTGGCACAGTGATAGCATGCCTGATTCTAAGACTATCCACTTAGGTGTTGCCACTTGGAGAGCTTTTAAGGGTGGCAACCTATCTCATTTTTTTTTTAATATTGAGTACAGGGTTGCCACCTATTTAATTTTTTTATTTATGGAGCTATATATGCCAATATGGGTATCAAATGAAAGGTATTTTTGCTGACATACCAACTAAACTATTTTCAAGTAGGGTTGTCCGCAAAAAGTCCATTACGGCTACGAAAATTACAAAATTTTAATAATTTGCCCACATATAAAGGACAGTGTAACACATCCTCACAAGTTTGGTAAGTAAAGTTAGCACTAAATTAATAGCACCGAGCAAGCTCGGTCACCCAGGTACTATAATATAATATTATAAACACTTTTTAGCACAAATATTAATATCTCTTTATTTATTTACCACTTTTTAATGTTTTTGACAGAAAATGTTTGGAATTTTTCGTTCGCGCACGTGCTTTGTTTAATTTTTGATCTCAAATATGAGAGAGAATACGAGTATTGCCATGTAAAAAAATCGAAGAAAGACTTTCAAGTGGAGCTCAAAGGGTTTTCCAACTTAAATCCAACCTTCGAAAAATGTTGGATAAATATGTTGGAAATCAAGTTGAAATTGAAGACATTTCTCCAACATCGAAAATAAAGTTGGAATCATGCGTACTGGGTGGATTTATACCTAAAAATAAATTTGAAAAGATAAAGTACTTGCGATAGGTATAGAAAATGGCCCACATATGTGTCTGTAAGACTCGACATAAAGTATTAAGTTAAACTTTTGAAACTGAAAATAGGTAATTTTAAAAAGCTCGACTGCACAGCCGTCTATTGCCTGATCTTTTTATTTGATTTCATCCTGAAAAAAATTAGACTGCATACATTTCTTCTTAATATATCTTCATCCATCGATCTCCATCTCCCTCCTCTTCCTATCACATAATCCCTTCCTCATCTTCCCTTTCTTCGTTTTCAGTTATCCAGTCTACTTACTTTTATGCGTTTTTACAGTTACATAAATAACCAAAATTGAAATTTTTTCCCTCGGTGCTGGCACAAATTTCCACTTTTTTGATTTGAAGCAAAACCAAAAAAATTGATTTACCTTTAAAACATGATTGAAATGTGTTAGATACTGCAGTGCTCTGGCTTAAGGACATGAAAATAAATTGCAGTTCACAATAAAGATTTTATTGTAAAAAATAAACGTTGAAAAGTTGTAATCCAGTTTTGCAAGATACATAAAACAATTAATCATATAAATTTATATAAATAGAATGTATATAATAAATAAGTTATAGTATTTTTCGAAAATTTTTTTAAAGTAGAGTAAAACTCTAGAATAATACATCTAGTGTTTTCCTTAAAAAAATACTATTGTGCAATTATTTTCACGGTAGGAAAGCGAAATTATAATACATAAATAAATCAGTTAACACTTTATTTGTAAATATAAAATATATTTACCTAAACAACAAAACTTTAATAAAAATCTCTTAAGTAATACAATTGAACATTTGCTAACGCCTTAACCTATTCTGGATTTGGTCTTATATCTCACTACAGTACAAATGTTCGTATAAAAATCGATATCGATAACAGTATTAGTACGCAATATTTAGCACTATCATTATTAAAAAGTCTTCCCACACCACTTTTCATTGAATCAACCAGCTTATAGTTTTCAGGATCATCCGTTGTCGCTGTGAGTTCCATCAAAATGTCACCACCGAATGTAATATTTTTGTTTAAATGAAAATATGGACCCGACTCGCCTTAAATGTTAACGATACATACCTTTGTTAAATATCAATAAAATTATAAAATATAAATTCTACATACTTTGCATGGGTTTGATAATAAGTTCGGGTTGATCCACAATCTTGGGCTCTCCGTCTACTGCAAAGGTATACCATAAATTTACCATTTTTCTGGCAAATGCTGCATCGTTCGCCTCTAACGGATATTTGTTAAACAAATAAATGTTGTCGCTGGAATGACCTACTCCATCATGGAACGGATATCGAGATGAATTGTCTGAATTTAGATCTTTGTTGAACTCTGTATATTGGCCCATATAATCAAAGGCGTACATATATACAGGATTACCTTTGCGTTGCATTGCATTCGCATAGGCTATGACAGGCGATTTAAAATTAACATCACTGGAAATCTGTAATGAAATAAGCAGACCAATTAATCAGTAAAAGTGGACTGCAAATAACCAAGGTAGGTGATAACTATGTATGTAGATATGTATGTAAAAGATGATCGAAAAAGAAAAACTAAATTTAACAGTTGGAGGTGTTTATTACGTATTTTTCCAACTATTTCTACTGTTCCTTTTTTATTTCCATTTTATTTTGTTATATTTTGTTTTACTTTTTTTAAATTATTTTTTTTATTTTCCATTTCAGTTTATTTTGTTATTTTATTATATCACAGAGCCAAAGGTGCCTAATAAAATAGAACAAAAATGATAAGATATCTGTATAGTTTTTCTTCAAGAAGATAAGCTTCACACTATTGTAGGTAGAGACAATATTTTTAATGTTATTAAGAAGATTTTCTTTTTAATATTTTGAAAAATAAAATGATATTGCCCTCACCGAGAATCGAACTTACAATTTTCGGAATGATAAACCCAGCTGTTAACCATCAGACCATCGCTCACTTTTGATTGTCAGCGTCTAATTACTGATATGTGCATAGTTGTTAATGTTTCAAAGGAAAATCACATAAATATAATTGAGAAGATTTCTTTTTAACATTTCAAATTAGGAAAAAAGAGAGAGAATCGAACTTACAATTTTTGGAATGCTAAACCCAGCTGCTAACCATCCGGCCATCATATACTAATGATTGCCAGCGTCTAATTACAGCTTTGTACTAAATGTATAGTTTTTTTTAATAAGAATTTCTTCTTAAAACCAAGAGATTTCCCTATAGTTTTTCCTTTTTTCCACCGTTGCGACTACCCCTTTGCCCAAAAACTGATCATGAAGACAGCCTTATTAATTTTATTAGGCATTTTTGGCTCCGTGTACGCCCCTTTTTCCGAACCTTACATTTTACGATTTGAGTTCTAACTCGTCTGATTTCTACTCACATCGAAATATGCCGGCCAAGCGTCCTTGTGATTGTAAAAATCCAAAATTTCATATTTGAATAGATCATCCAGCAGCAAATTGCGGGCCAGCCCTGTGTAGTCTTTGCCATCATCGATCAGGGCATTTGCATATTGGCGTACGGTAACATTAGAAAAACTTCCATATTGTCCCACGACAGCGTCAAAAGACTCTTTCATTAAAAAACTACCATCGTGCTTCATAAAGCCAGTCATTAGTGGAATTGTGCGATTGAGGTTCTCTAATAGCGTAAGAGGTTCTTTTGGCACTACCCCATACACATCGCCAATGACTGGGGAAAACTTTTCCTGTAAAAGAAGAAACATGAATAAAAAACCTTAAACATACAACTTTCACGTGGTTGTTGTCGCAGTTTTCGTTTGAAGAAAAAAAATGCATGTCGCTACAGAAGTTTGCACGTCAAAATCTGTTTAACGTGGTTCACTCACCATTCTCTCCAACTTCACGAACTCGTATGTGGGAACGTTCTTTAAAAATGCATACATTTCATCTTTACTATTACATTTATCACATCCTAGCGCATCACAGATGCGTTTAACTTGCTCCACGGGAGTACGATTTATACACCATGGCGCCAAGACAGATCCCGATGCCACAATAGTTCTTTTAAAGTATTCAGCCGACGTTCTTGGACTTACTACAATGGTGGTAAGCAAACCAGCGCCGGCACTTTGTCCAAACAACGTAACTTTTGTGGGGTCACCGCCGAATAAATGAATATACTTTTGGACCCATTCCAATGCCAACTGCAGATCCATTACTGGCACATTACCCGGCATTTCTTTGGTTAATGTCGTCATGAAACCCAGTGCACCGACGCGATATTGTGGCACCACCAATACAATGTCTTTCTCCAATAAATAGTGTGGTTTATATTGTTCTGCATTGCTACCAATAAAGCCACCACCGTGGATATAAACCATTACCGGGCGCTTGGCTTCCAACTGCAAAGAAAATTCATTATTCTAACTTTAGCTAGTGAAATGTTTAGGATTGACTGAAAATTCATTGTGCTTACATTTTTAGTGAAGACATTTATGCTGAGACAATCCTCTAAATCTTCTAGCAGTTGTGATTCGTTAAATGTCACAAGCGTTCTCAGATCCGGACAAAGTTTGCCATAATCACGCGCATCGAAAGTTGTTTTCCAAGGAGCGCGACTTTTGGGTGGCTGTGAAGAAATAACGTGGAAACAGTTCTATATGTATAATACTAATTTGGAAAGTTCATAGATTATACGATTCTCACACACAAAAACTGGTCCAATAAGGGCTGATATTATCGGTAAGCCGGAAGTATGATGGCCACAACTCACACCTCCACCTACCAATATGGCCGACGCCGAACCCACTCTCTTTTTAGCGCGGAGAATCGCACTGTGCACTTTATAGCTAACCCTTTTTCCCTATTTTTCCACCAAGGCGTCGACTAGAACTTAAGCTCGCTTTCGCTTCTAGGACTTTTACCTACTCTATTTCAAAACTAACCTGAAAACGCAACTCTCCGCTTGGAGACTCTGCATATGGTATACCACGATATGAATAAAATGTTTGGTTTGTCCATGAGGTTTCGTCAATGATGCCAACTACGGAACCTAGCTCGGATATAACAACTTCCGGAGAATCGGTTGCAAAACACTTTGATACCGTCAAAGCGGTTATAATTGTGAATGAATACAGCAATTTCATTGGTTGTATAGATAGCTCGCGGGTAAATTGTTAACTGAAAAAATGAAATTTGTGTTGTGCCAGCTTTATAGGTACAATAAACTAATTGAGATATAAATATGTATGGTAGTATGTATGCATGTATTGACTGAGTTAAACTTATCTGCCTTAATCAAATGACTAGTTAACATTTCTGAAAGTGGTAGATATGTTTTTGTTAGGGATGGTTGTTTTTTTTTAAGAATCTTTCCTAAAAAAAATGGACACTTGATATATTTTTAAATGAAAGCTACATACATACCGTCGATGCGCCTGCAAAAACAAATAATAATTTTTTTCTCAAACAAATTTTGTGAATTTTATGACTTCAAGACCTGCTTCGTGAAATGGCGGAAAACGGTGAAAATACCATAAAATGCAAACCGCGCCGATGGTACTATCGATAGTATAGAAGATTTTTATTGGTGAACCGTCGATTTTTTTGCGATAAACGATAGTTTGATTAAAAATTTGTGATGTTTATAATATTAAGTGACGCTGTGATCTGAAGTAAAGAACTTAACGCTCGAATTGTAATATTTGATCGGAGTTCCTCTACACTTAAATGGCACCAATATCGATAGTTTTGCAGCTCTAGTGGTCACCAAAAGCGCATTAATTTTTACCTTTTCTGTTTATAAAAATGAACACTACCATGATATGAAGAGGGAAGCGAGACACGGCTTTTCCGGATGAATAAAAGGGAAGCGGAAAAGCGTGAAAGCAAAGAGCTTGAAATGCAAGCCAGCAGAAGCAAAGCCCGAAAGTTTTATAAAAAAAGTTCGACGAATGGCGGAACGTTTAACCCCGGGACAAACTCCTGTAAAAATGACAACGGCGACCTGGTGGCATATGTTCAGAGAGCTTATGGAGGGATCACTTCTCTGCCCTTCTAAACGGAGGAACATAGCCACAACCCGACTATAACGAGTTGCGAATAACTATATCACGGCTAAAAAACAATAAAGCGGCGGGTGCTGATGGCCTGCCCGCTGACCTATTCAAATGCGGCGGCGAGGAGCTGGTAAGGTGCATGCACTAGCTCTTGTGCAGAATATGGCCGGCTGAATGCATGCCTGAAGATTGGAATCTAAGTGTTCTCTGCCTAATCCATAAGAAGGGTGATCCCGCAAACTTCGCCAACTATCGTGGAATCAGCCTTTTGAGTATCGCATATAAGTTCCTATCATCGTATTGTGCGAAAGACTGATGCCTGACGTAAACCGACTGATTGGACCTTATCAGTGTGGCTTCAGACCTGGTAAATATACCATCGACCAGATTTTTAAAATACTCCAAATCTTGAAAAAACCCCTTGAGAAAAGGATCGACACACACCATCTCTTTATTGATTTTAAAGCCGCCTTCGACAGTACGAAAAGTGGAGGCAGATCTGAGAACACGCGGTGTTGGACGGCCAAAATCGCCTAGGCGGTTAAAGGCTATTTTAAGTAAGTTTACAATATTTAAATTAAATATAAAAATTGTGAAAAATGCCATTTTACAATAATCGATAAACCGGTGTTCAAGTCGTAAAATTCTCAAAGTTTCTAAACAAATAGACCAATAACAACTTTTATATAAGTTAAAAAAAAATTATTTATCCGTTCCCAACAGTTCTGCGTTTGCCATTTTTTAATATCTCTTCGAGTTTAGAAGTTATCGAAAAAAGCTCTCTGTTTCTAGTACTTAAAAAACGGTTATACCAGCATGTGGTAAAAAAAAAGCAAACTGAAAACCAATTTTTTGACATTTTTTGGCTAGTTTTCTAAAGTGTATTTTTTTACCACGCTTTTATTAGGTTCACTTGTATGTTTGCTTGTTTGTATGTATGTAACTCTCGTTCGGTCTAAGCCTCAGTGACCCAAAAACAGTAAAATGTCCCTACAATATGGGTATCAAACGAAAGGGGAAGGCCCCAGGTTTCATTTGGACTTCGATATATTTCGCTAAATTTATCGATAACTGAGTTATCGGTCAAAATATGATTGCCCAAAAACCTAAAAAATTCCCTACAATATGGGTAACAAACGAAAGGTGAAGGCCCCAGGTTTCATTTGGACATCGACATATTTCGATAAATTTGTCGATAACTGAGTTATCGGTCAAAATATGGTTGCCCGAAAAGCTTAAAATTTCCCTACAATATGGGTATCAAACGAAAGGTGAAGGCCCCAGGTCTCATTTGGACATCGACATAATTCGATAAATTTATCGATAACTGAGTTATCGGTCAAAATGTGGTTGCCCGAAAACCTTAAAATTTCCCTACAATATGGATATCAAACGAAAGGTTAAGGCCCCAGGTTTCATTTGGACATCGATATATTTCGATAAATTTATCGATAACTGAGTTATCGGTGAAAATGTGGTTGCCCGAAAACCTTAAAATTTCCCTACAATTTGGGTATCAAACGAAAGGTGAAGGCCCCACGTCTCATTTGGACATCGACAAATTTATCGATAACTGAGTTATCGGTCAAAATGTGGTTGCCCGAAAACCTTAAAATTTCCATACAATATAGGTATCAAACGAAAGGGGAAGGCCCCAGGTTTCATTTGGACATCGACATATTTCGATAAATTTGTCGATAACTGAGTTATCGGTCAAAATATGGTTGCCCGAAAAGCTTAAAATTTCCCTACAATATGGGTATCAAACGAAAGGTGAAGGCCCCAGGTCTCATTTGGACATCGACATAATTCGATAAATTTATCGATAACTGAGTTATCGGTCAAAATGTGGTTGCCCGAAAACTTTAAAATTTCCCTACAATATGGGTATCAAACGAAAGGTGAAGGCCTCAGGTTTCATTTGGACATCGACATATTTCGATAAATTTATCGATAACTGAGTTATCGGTCAAAATGTGGTTGCCCGAAAACCTTAAAATTTCCCTACAATATGGGTATCAAACGAAAGGTGAAGGCCCCAGGTCTCATTTGGACATCGACATAATTCGATAAATTTATCGATAACTGAGTTATCGGTCAAAATGTAGTTGCCCGAAAACCTTAAAATTTCCCTACAATATGGATATCAAACGAAAGGTTAAGGCCCCAGGTTTCATTTGGACATCGATATATTTCGATAAATTTATCGATAACTGAGTTATCGGTGAAAATGTGGTTGCCCGAAAACCTTAAAATTTCCCTACAATTTGGGTATCAAACGAAAGGTGAAGGCCCCACGTCTCATTTGGACATCGACAAATTTATCGATAACTGAGTTATCGGTCAAAATGTGGTTGCCCGAAAACCTTAAAATTTCCATACAATATAGGTATCAAACGAAAGGGGAAGGCCCCAGGTTTCATTTGGACTTCGATAAATTTATCGATAACTGAGTTATCGGTCAAAATATGATTGCCCAAAAACCTAAAATTTCCCTACAATATGGGTATCAAACGAAAGGTGAAGGCCCCAGGTTTCATTTGGACATCGACATATTTCTATAAATTTATCGATAACTGAGTTATCGGTCAAAATGTTGTTGCCCGAAAACCTTAAAATTTCCCTACAATATGGGTATCAAACGAAAGGGGAACGCCGCAGGTTTCATTTGGATTTCAATATATTTCGATAACTGAGTTATTGTCAAAATGTGAGGCCAAATACCTTAAAATTTCATAACAATATGGGTATCAAACGAAAGTGGAAGTCCAGAGGTTTCGTTTGAACTGCTGTATTTTTCGATATATTTATCGATAATTTCATAGGACATTTGACTAAAAAGTAAAAAATAAATATAGTTTAAAAAAACTAAAACTCACGCTTTTAGAGAGCATTGAACTAAAAAGTTGAAAATAATTTTAAAAACCCTACACAGTAGTATTGTAGTAGCGTGGCCCGCTTTGTGCCATAATTTTCTTATATCGAGCGCTCGACGCTTTTCCCACATTAAGCTGATCGCCCAATGCCCGCTTGCTTTGCTGGCTTTGCTTCGAGAAATGTCAAAATTCTTTTGAACTCTACTGAAATGTATGAAAGTTGGCCCAGTGGCAGCTTTACTTTGCTTGCTTGAAGCACTTCAAAGCGTCGAATAGCCCAAATCTCTATTTGACAGCGCTTTACACGCTTCACTGTTTGTCTTGTTGTTGAGTTGTTTGTCTCATCCTGTATTTTTGACAGCTTTTGAAGCTTCTACTTGGCCATAGAAGCTTTCAAAAAAAGCAAAGTAAGCCTGGATAAGCAAGGCAAGCAAATCAAGCCTGCATTGGGTCATCACCTTAATGCTACTTTCTTTACTACGCTTTCATTAGCTTTACTTGTACATGCATTCATATGTATGTTTGCTTGTTTGTATGTAACTCTACTTCTGTCTACCCGATAGTGGCATATGACTGTCACAAAATTGCCTACAATATGGGTATCAAACTAAAGTGGAGGCCCAGAGGTTTCGTTTGCACTGCGGTATACTTCGATATATTTATCGATTACTTCATAACAGATTTAACTAAAAAGTAAATAAAATTAAAGAAAAAAAAAACTTTTTTAAAAATAAGCTTTTATTATTGGTTAATAAAATTAACTAAAAAGTAAAAAATAAATTGACTGTAAAGGAATATAACACTTTATAAGTTCATTGTAACCTTTAAAGATAATTTGGCTTCTTCGTCTGCCATAAAATAATTCCATATTGTACATAATTATATATTTCTAACATTAAAACTTTACACCTAAATTATTAAATCTTCCAGTATATATCACATTCCTAATTTTATTAATAATAAAAGCGTGTTAAATTTTGATGGTATAATTAAGAACATTTAGGACCTTCTTTTCTATTTGATGGTATAATTAAGAACATTCAGGACCTCCTTTTCTTGCTATCGAAATAGATAGAATCTTCTTCTAAACTTATGCGTCACGGCAACAGCGGCACAATCAACTATATGAGAGCCAAGTGTAAAATGCTTCTTCTTATGCTTTTCATGCATACAAAGTTGAAAGTTGGCAACTTTTGCATGTCAGATGTCGCTCGTGATGCCCAATGTGTCGTTCTCTACCTAAATACACATGTTCAACTCATCTGTCAATACATAATGCTGCGGTAAACATTGATTGTTACACCGCTAAAAAGCCGTGCGGCAAAGAGGCAATAATGTCGCAGCGACATCAATCGGCTGCTAGCAGCAACAGAAAACATAGAATCTTTTACAATAAAGCCGCGTGGTTAATAAAGTTACTTTTGGGATATTGGAATAAAGACTAAACTAAACGATAAATGGGATTTTTGAAATTAAGCTAATTTTTTTATTTACTGTTAGCGAAGCCTGAAAATTTGCAAAATCCCATCTTAACTGCAAGTTAGTACAATATCAAAAGCAAAATTTCTTGGAATGAAAACTTTCGACTATCTCTACTCGTGCGCCACCTATCGGAATTATTTTTTTGTTATTTTGCGTGGAGGCAGAAAACTAAACGATGATGAAAATTTCAAGATCCTACCTCAACGGGAAGTTCGTTGAAAAACGAATTAATCGACACTGAAACAGACCTTCGTAATTCTCAAATAAAGCGACTCACGCGCCGTGATCTTTGTTCTTCGGGAGAGGACTTTACTTCTCAATTGCCTACTCAGTCCAAAGTAGCACTTGTTGGCAAGAGTGATTCTCCGCTGCATTTCTAGACTGATATTATTTTCGGTGTTGATACTGGTTCCCAAATAGACGAAGTCCCTCACAGTTTCAAATTTGTAACTATCAACAGTGACATGGCTGCCAAGGCGCAGGTGCGCCGATTCTTTCTTTGATGACAGCAAATACTTCGTCTTGTCCTCGTTCACGGCAAGACCCACTTTTTTCGCTTCCTTATCCAATCCAGAGAAGGCAGCGCTTACGGCGCGGTTGTTAAGGCCAATGATATCAATATCATCGGCATACGCCATTGTACCATTGCGGTTTAGCTCTGCTGCTCTTCTCCAGCATCAGATTGAAGAAATCGCACGAAAGGGAGTCGCCCTGTCTGAAGCCTCGTTTGGTTTCAAATGGCTCAGAGAGGTCCTTCCCGATTCTGACGGAGCTGTTGGTATTGCTCAACGTCATTTGGCAAAGCCGTATAAGCTTTGCAGGGAAGTCAAATTCAGACATGGCGGCATACAGGCAACTCCTTTTGCGCTGTCAAAAGCGGCTTTGAAATCGACAAAGAGATGGTGCGTGTCGATTCTTTTATCATGGGTCTTCTCCAGGATTTGGCGTATTTTGAAAATTTGGTCGATGGTAGACTTACCAGGTCTAAAGCCACACTGATAAGGTCCAATCAGTTTGTCTACGATGGGCTTCAGCCTTTCACACAACATGCTAGAAAGAACCTTATATGCGATATTAAGAAGACTGATTCCGCGGTAGTTGGTGCGGTTAGCGGGATCGCCTTTCTTGTGGATTGGGCAAAGCACACTTAAATTCCAATCCGGAGGCATGCACTCATCTGACCATATTCTGCATAAGAGCTGATGCATGCTTTTTACCAGCTCTTCGCCTCCGTGTTTGAACAGCTCGGCGGGTAGTCCGTCTTTTCCAGGCGCTTTGTTGTTTTTGAGCCGGGATATAGCTAGCCTCACTTCATCATAGTCAGGTGGTGGGACGACTTTTCCATCGTCAGGGATTGGGGTATCGGGTTCGATGTCTCCCGCGCAATTTAGCAGTGAGGAGAAGTGCTCCCTCCATAATTTAAGTACACTTTGTACGTCGGTTACCAGGTCGCCATTATTGTCCTTACAGGAGCTTGCCCCGGTCTTAAAACCTTCCGTCATCCGCCGGATCTTCTCATAGAATTTTCGGGCATCATTCCTGTCAGCCAGCATCTCAAGCTCCTCACAATCACGCCTTTCGGCCTCACTTTTCTTTTTTTTTTGAAAAGGCGTCTCTCTTCCTTCTTTGCCTCGCGATATTGTTGCCATACACTGCAGGTTGCGCCCGTTTGCAACGTCTCCTTGTAGGCAGTGTCCTTTTTGTCCGAGGCTGTGGTGCATTCCTCATCGTACCAGTTGTTCTTGCGGGCTCGCTGATAGTGGCTTCAGCGGCGGTGCGTAATGAGTGAGAGATATGCTTCCATTGCTCGGTTACATCGTTAGGTCGAGGATTGCTCTCCGATAGCAGGTGTGAGAGTCGATTGGAGAAATTATCAGCTGTCTGTGTCACGCGCAACTTCTCGACGTCAAACTTTCCTTCCGTTACTGTGCGTACTTTCTTCGCTGCACAGAGGCGTGTGCGTATCTTGGTTGCAACAAGATAATGGTCCGAGTCGATATTGGGACCGCGTAGGGTACGCACGTCTAGAACGGTGGAGCTGTGTCTGCCGTCGATCATGACATGATGAATCTGGTTTCTTGTTCTTTGATCAGGGGACAGCCAGGTGGCTTGATGTATTCGCTTATGCTGGAACCTGGTTCTACTGATGACCATATTGCGAGCAGCGGCGAAGTCAATCAACCTAGTGCCGTTGGGGGATGTTATATCGTGTAGACTGAATTTTCCAACTGTGGGACCAAAGACTCCTTCCTTGCCCACCTTGGCATTAAAGTCGCCGAGCACGATTTTGATATCATGCAGGGGGCAGCGATCATAGGCTTGTTCAAGTTTATCGTAGAAGGAGTCCTTCTCTGCGTCGTCCGTCTCCTCAGCCGGCGCATAGGCGCAGATAAATGTTATGTTGAAAAACCTCGCCTTGATGCGGATCGCAGCGAGACGCTCGTCCACAGGAGTGAACGCTAGTACTTGGCGGCGAAGTCTCTTTCCCACCACAAATCCTACACCACGCGCTTTGCCGCGTGTCTGGCCACTGTAGTATACGTCACAAGGACCGATGGTCGTCTTTCCTTGCCCCGTCCATCGCATTTCCTGCAGGGCGGTGATGTCAGCCTTTGCGTTCGCGAGGACATCAACCAGTCGGGCAGCGGTACGCTCCCTAGAAAGGGTCCGGACATTCCACGTACATGCCCTAATATCCTTCTCGTAGTCCATAATTTTTTGCCGGGTCGTCAACATCAAAGGGGGTTCTCATCCGAGGCTTTGTACTTTTTATTTTCATTGGAATTCGGTTTTTTACGTGGCGGGTCTCAAACCCAGCGCACAACCCGTTTCGGGTTTTTTTTTTTTTTTTTGAGAATATTTACACTTTTATATAGCGAGCCGCTTGCTTCAAGACAGACGCCCGCTTGCAGCCGCACCTCATGGTGAACAGACGCTGCCGCACCTCGGTGAGCCCTTAAACCAAGTATGTCAGAGTGGCGGGGCTCCCTCTCTTTCTGCCGCGAGCCTAGATAGCTCACGTTGCCCAGAGTGTACGATCGAGGACGCAAGAGTCGGGATTGGGCAAGGTCACACAGCAACCACACCCCAATACACTCCTATTGCCTATGATTAAAAGGTTGGCTAATTTGAATATCGTCATTTTTCTTTTTTATCAAATAAAAGTTTTATAAATAAACAAAAAAAAAGAAAAGGAAAATGTTTTGAGTAATTTAAACATTTTAATAAAAAGTTTCAGATAAATACCTACGAGGCGTATTACCAAAGGACAATACACGGAGTGAAGCGGGGGTGCTCACAGCTCTAAATGGTAATGTGGTATAGTTAAAACCTTCTAATTTTAGAAGGTGACTGTGAGTACCCTAAATATAAAATAATGTTTTATCGAAATTTAAAAAGGACAATTATTCCTTATTTCCCGATATCTATTCAATTTAATGAAAAAAAAATTAAGTTTTAAGTTCATAAGTTATAGAGGGTTAAAAAAACAATATTTTTCAATACATAAGGCCTCTGACGGTTAAGGGCCTGCATTTATTTTTGCTGGGTTTAATTTCTTATCAATTACTAAAATATAACAAAAAAAAAGAACAGATTTTTCTTTAATCACCCTTATATGTACGAATATAAGAGAAGCTTGTTCTTAATACCCTCGGAGGTACATATATCCCCCCAAATTATTATTATTTTGCCCACAATATAATTTCTAAACCTATTTACTATTATCTATTTGTTTTCTAGATGAGCTAAGTAGATAAATTATACATTTTAGACAGCCCATTCAAATCGACATTTATCTAATCTTGAGACAAACCGCGGCCACTCTATTAAAGTTTTTTATCGAAAATCAGTTTCCCTTAACCGGAAAAAAATCAAGAAACCCAAGTACCTTATATTTGAAATTTGATAAAAACTTGTAACCAAGGCAAATTCAACAAGGTAGAATTGACAAATGAAATATTTTGTTTTTCTCTCAAAAAAGTGTAAACAAGCGTATTAACCCTCTTTGCCACCCAAGCACAGTTTTTGTGTCCCATACAAGTGTTTTACTGAAAAGTTAGATAGCATTTCTCAGGCCAAAAAATTATCAATACCGCGAAATATGAGAAATATGCTAGCCCACACAGTAACGGAGTTACTTTGACCACTTTGGAATCTACCTCTTTTCGGACCTTTGCGTTATAAAAATGGCGAGTATTGAATATTTGCCGATCTCCGCCGATGACACCACAAGAAGGCTGTCGCCAGATTGTCGCAGAAACTGGTGGATTGGTTTCAATTAGAGTTTTTATACACTGAGAGAAATGCATTGAATGTTGTGACAATATCACTATTGATAGCGACGAGTTTGATGCAATATTCATTCAGAATGAGCGAGTTATCAAATATTATTTGCTCCCAATTAAAAGTAAAATGACATGTCAACCATTTCGATATGATGTACTATTTCTTATATTTATGGATAGAATACTAATATATTTGAACGACATGTCAATATCTATGGTCGTGATATGAATTTCTATTATCGGTATATCCATATCCATATTTACTGCATAGTAATATGGGGGAGACAGCGTATTAATATATATGGGCGAAATGTAAATTTTTCTGGGACGCATAATCATAATAGTTCAACAATTTTTACTATGGATTTTCTAACAATATTACAACTTGTTGGAGCGGTTTTTTTTAAATTCAAAATTTTTTGAATTTCTTATGATTGAACATTTTTCTAAAAATTGTATAATATGCCGTAGCCGAATGGTAGAATACTGGGCTAGCGTGCCAGAGGAGCATGGTTCGAGTCCCACTGAAACCAGATTTCAAATTATATAAAATTTTGTTTTTTAAACTATTTAGAATTTATCAATAGTTTATATGGATACCATTTCAATAGTGATTTATCAAAAAAGCATTGATGAAACATCCATATTCATTGATGGGACAGAAATATCAATTTTTATTTAATGTGATATCAATAATTATGGACGTTCGATCCATAGATTTCCCTCCGTGTACTGAAGTCAAAACCAAGGTACCGTCTTATCAAGGAAAATATGTGTCCGCGAAATGAAGTAATCAATTTATAAAAGTTTTCGGTTTCGAAAAATTAATCGGCTTTGCTGTTGCTGTTGTAAGAAGGACGTGCCGGGTCAAACAGAGTTGTACGGTATTGAGTCTGTGCTCTCACAGCTGCCGAACCACCTTGTGGTACTACTCCAATTGCCGGTTTCACCAACCCCGTGATCGAGGTCGAAATGGATTTTAGTCGCCTCTTGCGACAGGCATTCCACCACGGGGTCATGAATCGATTTTAATCGCTTACAGTTTCGTTTTCTGTCTAAGATCGAGTTGAAACAAGATTAGACCATCCATCTTAGCTAAAATGCGCTAGAGTCTAGCTAATCTGAGCTCCAACTCTATTTAAACGTGCAAGGAACTGAAGCAAGCGGTATTGTATTTATATGAAGCAATATGCTATTTCTTCATACTATTGAAAAAATTTAAAAATCTTAAACAGAACGGGTTAAATTTTTTTTCATTTGACGGGAAAACTCCTACAGAAAAGAGAGAACTGTCAAGTTCACTATTACTTTGTTTAATATACTTTGCTTGTAACCCAGTCATTTTTAACATTTAAGTGTCAAATTTGAGGAAGAATTCCTGGTGAGCTTTATTTTTTCATACACCTTGCAGGGTTGAGCCATTTTGAATAAAAAATTATTCAAGTAAAAAATAACTCGTGATTTTAGAAATTTTGAGTGATAGGGTGACAGACAGGGTAACCAAAAATATGCGGTAAAAAATGCGTTTTATGCGCATAAAAAATCCATAAAAGCAGCATAATATGCTCTTAAAATATGCGCTAAAAAAGTTTTTTTTAAATTAATTCTCAAATTCAAAAGATTTTTCTTAAAATAAACTTTTCGTTTTCTTTTATCGTAGAACATAACGAAAGAATAAGCTTTTCCATGCGAGGAAGAAAATAGATTAAATACGGAAGTGATTCGGACCATAGGTTTTTTTGCGTTATCTTTATGCCCTAGTTGAGAAAAATTAAAGGATACACGGAGGGAAATCTATGGATCGAACGTCCATAATTATTGATATCACATTAAATAAAAATTGATATTTCTGACCCATCAATGAATATGGATGTTTCATCAATGCTTTTTTGATAAATCACTATTGAAATGGTATCCATATAAACTATTGATAAATTCTAAATAGTTTAAAAAACAAAATTTTATATAATTTGACATCTGGTTTCAGTGGGACTCGAACCATGCTCCTCTGGCACGCTAGCCCAGTATTCTACCATTCGGCTACGGCATATTATACAATTTTTAGAAAAATGTTCAATCATAAGAAATTCAAAAAATTTTGAATTTAAAAAAAACCGCTCCAACAAGTTGTAATATTGTTAGAAAATCCATAGTAAAAATTGTTGAACTATTATGATTATGCGTCCCAGAAAAATTTACATTTCGCCCATATATATTAATACGCTGTCTCCCCCATATTACTATGCAGTAAATATGGATATGGATATACCGATAATAGAAATTCATATCACGACCATAGATATTGACATGTCGTTCAAATATATTAGTATTCTATCCATAAATATAAGAAATAGTACATCATATCGAAATGGTTGACATGTCATTTTACTTTTAATTGGGAGCAAATAATATTTGATAACTCGCTCATTCTGAATGAATATTGCATCAAACTCGTCGCTATCAATAGTGATATTGTCACAACATTCAATGCATTTCTCTCAGTGTACAAAATAAAATAAAAAAATATGCACAGCGTTCTTTTCTGCAGCTAATTAAATTGCATTTTTTTGTTTTTAATTATTTCAGTAATGGTAACAGCTAAACTAATAAAAACCATGGTCCGCGCCACTTCTTCTAATTCTTGCATATCTTTCACAGATTGTGTCTCCTCTGCATCCAACATACTAGCGATCCGTTCTATTTTTCGGTAGTTTTCTGCATAATAAACTGCGGCCTGTATCAATTTCCCCACCGCGTAATGACTGGTTATGGCGGCATGTGTTTACCGCACATATGTACGTGCAAGGCTTTTTGCTTGTTACCGAAATAAATGTGCGTGCGTTTGTATCTTTGCCTGTGTACAAACGTCACGTCGAAAAGTCACGCAGAACAAAAATTGGAAATCAAGTTAGGTTTTTACGCAGTGCGCTCAAATTCGGTAGATCATGTTATATTTCTTTAAAAATTGCCAACCGTGAGGGTGCTTTAAGAAATGATTTTTTTTCCGCTTGATACTGGTCGGTCAACATTTTTAGCTTTCGACAAGTGTTCGGAAGCGCAAAAGTTATAGGCTATTTCAATTTTTATCGCAGTTTGAATTAAATTCAAAATTGTAAAAAAATCGTTCAAATTTAAATATATGAATTTATCACGAAATATGCAAAAATATGCGCTAACAAATGTAACTTATGGTCTGATTTTATAAAACGAAACGCGACGCGAAGAGTCACGTTCACCCAAGTGAAACCCAATTCGTAGTTTATAAATCACTTCGTGACTGTAAGTGACTGTGGGTGAATATGAGTACGTTTCTTACGTTTTTTGGTAACATATAAGAACGAGAACTGACGCGAACAGTCATTTTAGCTGTCAAACTAAACACTTGCTTTTGGGTCGCGTTTGCTGGAATCACTTTACTTATTTCTAATATTTTTTTTAGCAATTTAAAAAAAAAATTAAAAAAAATAAAAACAGAAAACAATTTGAGGCATGGGTAATTTGATGATAATTTTTAGAAAAAAACTTCGTTTTCGAGAAAAATCCAAAAAACTTAAAATTTGGACTTTTGACAACTTTTTTTGAGAACATATTGGATCGATTGGGACTTTTTAAGTTATTTTTCGATATTTGTTTCCTTTAGGGGTCAACTGCTAATAAATTAGTTAAAATTGTGGGAGATAGCTCAAAAGACGGGATTTGGCCTCAGGATCACGAATCCGGAAGCGCTTTTTTAATATTTTGCTTCTCTGGAGATATTTGCAATCAAAGTTGCCAATTTTCATGTGGTTGTTGTAATTTTATTAGGCAACCACCCGGACTTAAGATGGCATAGCTCAGGTTTATTTTTATAAGCGCGGCCGAAGGCCGACAACTCAGAAAGGTGTTTCGCACATAAATACCATGGATTCCGCCCCAATTTCGGTATCGGACTCGGCACATTTTTCGATTCATGATCCTGAGGCCAAACCCCGTCTTTTGAGTTATTTCCCATAATTTTAGCTAATTTATTAGCAGCTGACCCCTTAAGGAAAGAAATACCAATTTTTCTGACGGGGAACCTAAGCTCTCTACAAAAATTTGAAGTCCAATGCGGAGATTTATTTAACCGCGGTCCTACACCATCTTTTACATAACACCCTTATAGTACATACAACAATTTGCAAACTTCTATGCAAATATAAACATACATATTTCACATAAAAATATGTCTCCTGACATGTTTCAACGCGGTTTGGCACTCGGTAGCTGCTGAGATGCTGAAGTTTGCCAACTTCAACGAAAACGAAGAATAAACAGTCACAAATGCAAAACAAAACACTCAAACACAAACAAATCCTCACTATAACACTCTTTTCACAAATAACTTTCAACAATAGAAATAAGGCAAGAGCACTAAAACATTTTATTTTACTTTGTGGCTGGTTTACATTTTTGTTTGTGTTAGCTAGCAGAATTGCCAACTACCGCGAACGCAGACTGTCAAACGCAGTGACTGCGTCGTGATAACGTAACTGGATGAACGCGAAAACTTACGTGCTTATAAATTACGAACTTGAGGGTGATGGTGAAAGTGAGTGACCGCGTCGAGTCTAGTCACCGTGATTTAGAAAATCAGGACATTAAACTCTTTCTTTGCATGTATGTAAATCACATTCGTATTCAATCTATTACTCACCTGTAACACAAAAAATATGCATTTGCATAGTTTTGGTTGCCCTGGTGATGAGTGACCGGCTATTTTTATTCAAAAAATCAAATAATTTTTATTTCAAGCGATTCTTGAATAAAATGACTTGTTATTCATCACTCAAGAAATTTTGAGTGGTGAATAACGCGTTATTTTTATTTATGGAATTCTTAAATAACGTTAAAACTTTTTTTTTAATCAGTTATGTACAAAAGAGTATTTTGTCCCTCGATACCCCGCCAAATTATACCCATATGCGCAATACATTCGGAGGCTAATGCTTAAAAGTCGTATAGGCAAAATTGCTTATCATTTGCTTGTATACTTTCGTGGAAAACGGAGTATTTGTACAGAAATTTTTGTAAAAAGCTAATTTGAAGTAATATTTTAAAATGCGTGTGGCGGTTAAACTTAATGCATAAACTTTTGTTTTTTTTTGTACTAAATCGCTTCACGGGAAGCCATGCAGCATTCACATAAAAGTATAACAAGTTTAGTTTATGAGAAAAAAAGGTGACTACCGGTTGGCAAGGCCACGAAAGTAGATGCATATTGTAGAGAATTTTATCTAGTTTCCGAGTAAATAATCACTTCGTAGCGCACAAACTTGTAAACCCACTTTTTTTTTATTTTCTAAATTTTCCATCGTGCAGGTGTTTTTTTTTTTCTTAACGGCTAATTTCTTCGAAAAAATACGTTTGAACCTTTTTTGTTAAGTTCCTTATATTTTTCAATTAACCCGTTTTGCCCTAACTTTGTTGGGTAAAAAGTTATTAGCAATAAACTTGGGAAGTATTTTTTTGTTTCTCCTGCATTTTCTAGAAAGTCTGCAACCCGGTTAGCTGCTTTATTTGATTTTTTTTTCTACGGCTAGCTATCAAATTAGTCGCCGATCTGAACTTGCTAAAAAAGTTCCCATATATTTTTTGTAGTAAAACTTGTAAGCTTCGTTGTTTTTTACTAAGATGTTGTAAGAGATTTTCTGAAAAACTAGCGGTTGCAGTGTAAATTAAGAATAACCCCTTTTACAGTTATTTTTAAGATTGTGAATTTACCACAACACCCTATGCCCGAAAATTGAGTTCTAAGCTAAATTTACCCCTCTTAACAATATGTAAACCGAATTATTAAAACTAGTATATCCCGTGGTCGAAATTCGACCAATTTAAAATAGTTGAACTTATTCAAACATCTGATCAACTTTTTGTCAATAGCTGCCTTTAGGACCCGTGGCCGAAGCTCGACCAACTTAAATGTATACATTAAAAACTCATCTATAGGCAAAATGAGGCCATCAAAGAATTTAAAAAATAGAGGCTGTTATTATATAATAAAAATATTAAATTACAGCAGCCCTTTCCAAAATTATTTATGGCAAATGCCATGCAAATATTCGGTTTTCGAGATTTTATGTTGCACTTGAATAATCGGATGATGAGATTGTGCTTACCAAATAGCCACTAATTTATGCGATCGTTTTGAGCAGGTGAAGAACAAAAAAATATTAGGTTGAAAATTAAGTAAATTGTAATAGTTAAGATTAAAGGTTTTTTAATATAAAAAAACATAATTTAAGAAAAAAAAGGAATATTCCGTGAAACCGGGCAAAATGTAGCCTTTTGCAAAAATTGTTTGAGGATTTTCTAGCCTTTTTCCTTAGCCATAACTTAGAAATATTTAAAAAGACATTTCATATCGATTTTTGATTTGATTTTTGAAAAAAATGTGGGTATGTTGATTTAAAAAAAAAAGTTATTCAAAATTGGTTAAACCGGGCAAAATCTAGCCTTATGCAAAAACAGTTTGAGGGTTTTTAAGCTTTTTTCCTCAACCCTAACTTGAAAATATTTAAAAAGACATTTTATATTGATTTTTGATTTGATTTTTGAAAAAAAAAAAAATTTTGGTATATTGAAACGGGGCAAAATGTCTTTAGTAATATTTTAGTTGACCTCTAACCACTTTGTTTAGTACAAAATTAAAGGACCTGTGAAAAATTATGGATTTTTATATTTCAAAATTTATAGAAATAATCTACCGAAGTCCAATAAACAGAACAATATGCCCCTTATTCATAAAAAATATAAAAGGTTTTATTAAGCTCTTATTATTCAAAATTTGTATGAAAATATTATTTTAAAAAGCTTTATAAACCAATTTTATTTTTTATGAATATGAGGGTATTTTTAAAAAAAATTTTCATTTTCGGAAAAACTTACCAAAAAACCCAAATTGTATAAGCGGTTATCACATTTCTATAATGGGTGGTATGTATGTATATTTATGAAAATATTCGCAGTAAGTTTTTTCCGAAAAAAGTGTCACAAATATAAAAATATGTCTTATGAAATTTTAGTGAGCTTATAAAAAAATCAAGATTAGAAATACTCAAATACCTAAAGATGTTTTAAAAAAAGAAAAAAACTATTTCAATAAAATAAAAAAAAAAAATTGTAGGCCGGAGCTGTTCTCGAACCTACAACAGTTCGCTCGCTATCCGAAGCGCTAACCACTGCTCTACTGCTTTATCTACGAATTTATTGTCTAATCACCAATTCAAGCTGTATGGGCAATGAGCGAGAGAATGAAAATAGTTTCTCTAATAAAAGGAGGAGCTTGTTGAGTGAAAGATTGAAAGGTTCATTTTGCAGAAAATAAGTTCTTTTTATAGAAACAGGCGTGTTTTTAAATCTTTTTAGAGGGGGTAAATTACAAATTCTGGTTAGGTCAAAAAAAAGTTTGAGGATTTTCTAGCTTTTTTCTTTAACCATAACTTAGCAATATTTAAGACAATTTATATGGATTTTTTATTTGATTTAAAGAAAAAATATATATTAATTTTTCTATTCAATTTGGTCTAGTCTTTTTGGGGCTCGGGTTGCAAATCTGCCCTTTTAAAAGTTAATACATATGTACATATGAATAGAAATAAGTTGTTGCCTTCAGTAAAATTTAAGACGACCGCTTACCACTTGATTTAGTTCAAAATTTAAGTACATATTAAATATGTTGTCGATTTTTATATTTTAAATAGGGAGTCTATCAGCAACTTTGTCTCAAACGGTAGAAATCACTAAAATTTATAGAAGTAATCTACCGAAGTCCCGATAAATAGACTACTGTGTTTGAAAAAATTTCGCAACTTCGATCTTATATCATCAAAAATTAGACAAAAAAACCCAAATTGATAAGCGGTTATCGCATTTCTATAATGGGTGGTATGTATGCATATGCTTTCCGTCAACTAAAAATATTCAGCAATTTTTTTTCTCGAAAATGG
This sequence comes from Campiglossa producta, assembly GCA_964058755.1. Classification (NCBI taxonomy): domain Eukaryota; kingdom Metazoa; phylum Arthropoda; class Insecta; order Diptera; family Tephritidae; genus Campiglossa; species Campiglossa producta. Next base: position 98,508,149 of record CAXKVI010000003.1, read on the forward strand.
AGATCACAAACATAAAATTTTAAAAAAGTCAAGATAAGAAATATTTATATATTGAAAAAATAAAAACAATTTTCAATGACAAAAAATAAAAAAATGTGGCCGATAAGCTGTACTTGAACCATTATCCGCTCGACCACTAACCCCGACGCTTCCCACTGGGCTATCGCTTTATGTACAAATTGATTGTCAGATAACCAATTCAAGTGGCATGAGAAAGTTTCATTCGCTTATTACAGATAAATGAAGCAGGATTGGTTATATATTAGATAATTGTGCACTGCCTTAGAGGTATGCCAACAAATCCATATGCATTTCATAAATATTTATGCATATTTAGTATGGGTTTAAGCTTGGCAAATATTTATATGTAAATTTGTTAGCCTATTAATATAATAGATTAAAAATTAAAGATCGAAAAAAAATTTAAATTTTTCTACCAAGCCCATGTTAAAAAGCACCCTAAATGTAAAGAAAATCCAATTATTCATATAATTATCTGTACCTTCATCGCTGTGCCAATACACCTTAACACCTTGACCAAAATTTGTATGAGATATCTTTGGTCGTGATACTAACGATTCAAGTAGTGATTCTGTAAAAAAAAAATGTTTGACGACCACCGAAGTGTACACACACACTCCTAAATCGTCTCCAATTGCGACCAAAAATGTGTATGCCGTTTCTTCGTTTATACTTAAATCTACAAAATTTGTTCATACACGTAAGTGCCACCCTAATACTCACACACTTTCAAATTTTTAGTTGTAGAAGCTCGTTCTCTAACCTAAATGTTTGCTAGGCGTTACAACAATAACAACCACCAATAATTTTTTTATACAAAGCAACCACCACAAATTCACTAAATTAAAGGCCACTTAAATAAATAAATAAAAAAATATATAAATTTGTATGAGTTAAAAAAAAAAATTTTTTACTGAAATAGCTAAAAAGGCTGTGTTTTGTTTCCATTCTTTAACCTTTAAAGCTGATTTACACTGGTCGATTTGCTATTCGATTTTTGCCGTGTAAATAGCACTTCGACCAAAATCGACGAGAAAATCAACCAGCAAATCGAATTGCTATTTATACAATGAAACGACAAAAATCCAATAGCAAATCAACTCATGTAAATCAGCCTTGGGCCTTCGGCTTAGAAAAGAATTCTATGAGTACCTTCAAAGAAATAAACTTAAAAATCCGTACACAAACAATTTTTTTTTTTTGAAAATGCCCTATTCATTTTTTCAAAATACCCTTTTTATGTGATTGGGCAACGCTATACTACCTGTTGACATCAAAGGAAATGACAGAAAACTCTTTTTTAATCAAAAGTGAAGCTAGATTGACAATAAATTTTTGACAGTGTAATTACCTGCTTTTTTTAACCACAGCTGCAATAATTTGTTGATTTGAAATGGTTTGACATATAGAGAGAGGGCGGTTTCATGCACCGAAAGAGCTACCACCTGCACTTCAGCTCTTATGGAAACCCAAACATTTTGCAAGCCAGTTAATACCCGTGCTATCAGCACTTCCTCGATCATTTACCAGTCACGTATAAATTCAAAGGTGACCCGATAACGTTTTTCGACGTTCAAGTATATTCTTCAACAAACGCTACTCCACTGCTGATTTTTGTTGTTATACTTATGACATTTATTAAATTATTTATTGCTACTGTAATATGTCTTCTTTTTATTGCGGGAAGAGTCTAATTGCTTTGCTTATCAAAGACCATTAAAATTGTGCTAGGTACCTGAGACTACCCAAAAATGTAGCATATAAAGTCTTTCATAAATTTCAAAATTTTTTTATCAATGCCAAAATAATGTTCATTCAAGAAGTAAAATAAAAACTCAATAACACTGTTTTAGTTGCAAAATCTGACAGACATGATAAACATATCGCTGGCTTCGTGAGCAAATTCACTGAGTCCATTTTTATACCTTTCATGAACATTATAACTTTGGTCCGATGTTTGTAAGTATGAGAAGAAGAGATAGACCCATCCATAAGTACACCGAAATGATCAGGATGACGAGATGAGTTGATTTAGCCATGTCCGTCTGTCCGTCTGTCTGTCTGCCTGTCTGTTTGAACGCAAACTAGTCCCTCAGTTTTTGAGATATTTGGCTGATTTTGTATGCGGCGACCATTTTCCAATATAGGAATCATTTGTCGGAACCAGCAAGATCGGACCGATATTACATATAGCTCCCATACAATCGATTGTTCCGATAAACGGATTTTCGGCTATAACTCCTGTAATTGAACACCTAAGAACGTGAAATTTTGTAAGTATTGCTATATTTATATGTGAAGTATCGATGTTGAAAATCATCGAGATGGGATAAATATTTCACATAGCTCCCATACAATCGATTATTCTGATAAACGGATTTTGGGCTATAACTCCTGTAATTAAACACGTAGGAACGTGAAATTTTGGACGTATTGCTATTTTTATATGTGGAATATCGATGCTGAAAATCATCGAGATGGGATAAATATTTCACATACCCCCATACAATCGATTGTCCAATAAACGGATTTTGGTAGATAACTCCTGTAGTTATATAGGTAGGAACGTGAAATTTCGTAACTATTGCTATTTTAGAATGTGGAATGTCGGTGTTAAAAATCAATGAGATTGGACCAATATAACACATCGCCCCCATATAATCGATAGTTCCGATAATTTCGGTATGAGCTTAAGTTAAATTCACACAGGCTGTACTGGGATCAAACAGTGAAAATCGAGACGCTTATTCATGAAAGGTATTTAGCCTTCGGCGAAGACAGCTTTCCTTACTTGTTTTAAATGAGATTTCAATGCAAAACGATAGTACAGTTAAAAATACTTCGTTGAACATCAAAAAAAGTGACCAGAAGGTCGATTTTAGATAATGTTATGTAGTGGTATGCAAATGTTCCAAGTCCACCAAAAGCAAAAAAAAAAAAAAAGCCACGTCCTAAGTCCAGTTGAAAATAATTTTTTTTTTGTTTCCATCATTTTTTTTCTCTATGACTTCAAAATATTTTAAGCACGACATATGAAAAAATTATAGGGGGTTTTTAGTAACGAATTGGCTCAAAAACCAGCGAGATTTCGTTATGGAAACTTTCGCAGACAAAGTGGCGGCAACTTAATTATTTAGTACCCGGGGAACTGAGGAGTGTGCTCGGTACCTATTCCTCGAATTTGTCAACGAATCTCACCAACAGTAAAATCTTTCCAAAATACATTTTTTAAATACCAAGTAAGTAGGTGGGAACCCGGTAAGACACCCCAAGTGGCAAAACCAAGGTGGAAATGAAGCATATCTACTACTCCTGTACCAAAATTGCATCCAAATCGGTCAATAGGCAACCGAAATAGTGGTTAATATACGAAAGAATTAGCAAATAGCGGTTAGGTAGCAACCCTGGATGGCTTAAAATTTACATATTTGGAATACGGTCAAAAATACCTATATTGACATATCTTGCTAAATATAAATAAATTGAGATAGGTGGCAACCCCGTGAACGACCCAAATTGGCAAAACACATGTAGGAACATAATCTTAGAATGGTTCATACTATCTATATACCATGATATAAATACTACAGGTAAAACCGTTAGTGACACTAATGACATTTTTAAGCAATTCGCATACTCATTAATTTTTTGCGACGACTTTTCTGTTTGGTTTTTTCAATCAAATAAATTACAAATCAAAATAATTTATTTTTATTTTTCTTCAATTTGCGATTATAAGTATTGGTAGAATTGTTTAAAATAAGGACTGTGAAAGCGGAGCGAATGTGCTCTTATAGCAGGCTAATCTACCATCTCATTTCCCGCCATTTTGCAGTGTCCAGGCATCCACCTAAAACGTGCAGTGTAAATTTGAAAATATTTTAAGATTTTTTTTTTTCAAATTTTTCTTATTTTAAATTTTTTGAATATTTTTTTCTATTTCACTTATATACTGACACATTTTATATTGCTTAAAAACGTCAAAACAAAATCAAAAGAGAGAACGGTTTTACCTTTAGTATTTATATCATGCTATATACCAAATGTTATCCAATATGGTCAAGCAGTTCCCGAGATATACAAAAAAAGAAATAGATTGCGGTTAGGTGCCAAGCCTAGGCGGCAACCCTTCTAGAACTTGTCCATATTTGAAACTCGGCCGAAAATACCTTTCATTTGGTACCCATAGCAAAGAGAATATATCAACAAGAGCCGTCACTCGTTATAAAGGCAAGGAAAAAGATGGATGCCGTTTTCTTTCAGGGTTTCAGTAATTTTTGTTTTCCTCAGTTTTGTGAATTCGACAGCTGGTAAATTTTTGTTTCGACTCTTGTGTTATTTCAGTTCTCGTCTATTTCCTTTTACACATTTTGTTTTGATTAGACAATAACATACTTATATCAAAGAGAATATATCAACAAGAGCCGTCACTCGTTATAAAGGCAAGGAAAAAGATGGATGCCGTTTTCTTTCAGGGTTTTGGTAATTTCGATATAAGTACGTTATTGTCTAATCAAAACAAAATGTGTAAAAGGAAATAGACGAGAACTGAAATAACACAAGAGTCGAAACAAAAATTTACCAGCTGTCGAATTCACAAAACTGAGGAAAACAAAATTACTGAAACCCTGAAAGAAAACGGCATCCATCTTTTTCCTTGCCTTTATAACGAGTGACGGCTCTTGTTGATATATTCTCTTTGCCCATAGTGTCATATCTTGCTCAATATTAAAAAAAATTATATTGGTGCCTACCCTGTACTCATGGCAGTACTGATGCATTTATTCTTAAGCTACGTTTACACTGTATCAAATGCGTCACTTTTGGCCAAGTTTTTTCGAGACCGTTCATCCGCAGATTGAATCTGATCACCAAATTAGGTCAAATTAAATTAAATTCATCTAATTTGGCAAACAAATTCATTCTGCGGACAAACATTCTCGAAATAACTTCGCCATTTGGTGCAGTGTAAATGTATCATTAGAATGAATCATACTTTTTATATGCCACATTTCATCGACATCGGGAAACAAAAAAACAAACAATTTATTTGTGAGAAGATGTTCCAAAAGTCCATGTAAATACATATAACAAAATTATAAAAAGAGAATGTTCTAAGTCCAAAATGTGCTCATAACTTTGCATTTACTTTATTTTGAAATATTTTGATAGCTATATTTAGCAAGCTGAACTGGAGGAAAATACTGCATTTTTAGATTTTAAAAATATTCACAACAAAAAAAATGAGCGGGTTTTTCGTCTCCTGAACAATTACAAAAAAATGGACTTGGTAAATTTGCTCACGAAGCCAGCGATATATGTATATGTAGATAGTCTCTATACGCGGAATGCAATCGTATGTATCTAAATTAAATGTATGGCTTGTCGCCCATCTGTCGGATGAAAAAAGGTGACAAAAATTACAATAGTGTAATTAATAAAAAAGGGTTATTCCAAAAAATTTCGACAAGGTCTTACCCCCTC